>JAXCHB010000078.1:1185000-1785000 GCA_036926305.1 Uropetala carovei | reverse complement strand
TTTGTTATAATAAATTTTAAAATACTTTGTTAAATTTATCCTTCTTAAAAATTTAAAATGGACACCAAATTTTACCATTATATTTGTACGAAATCATAATCAGCATATCATATTCTCTTTTTACGGGTTTGAGGCTGCAGGAGACATAAAAAATATAACTGAATGTAACAATATTAGCTACTAAAGATGTTTAATGAAAAATAAAATTTTGGTGCGAAAAAAACGCGAAAAACGTATTTTAATTTATCACACGAATAATAGCGGTCGGGAGTACTTCGAAAACAAATGGAAATGGGATATATGGTTAGAAAAGACACCGACGGATTATCATGGAAGAACATTTTCTCGAATTACAGTGCGGTTAGGTTAATAGCCTTCAGATATATGCAACTTGGGACCGGACCCAAACAAACGCCATTCGTGACCAAGTGCTTTGAACATTTTAAGAGAGAGAGAGAGCCATGAGCGTACGATGATAAAACCTAATTCTTTTGGTTTACAAGAGGAAGGCGATGAAAAATTGAGGAAGATGCACGAAAGAACCACAGAACGGGAGGAAACACGAGGCGCCGTATTGGGGTCACGACGTGAGTTGGCGTGACTCGAGACGGCCATTTAGCGTGAGCGTGCATCCACGGCGCGTGCATTTTAGTGTTGCTCCGTTTCATTCAGGACCGTCCAACGGCCGCGGGAAATTTCCACGGCGGCGTAGAAATAAACAACCTCATGTAATAGTGCAGAACTTTCTTTGCAATCAAATTACGTTCAAATGCATGAACGTTTATAGTCCACGGGTGGGGAAACTCGGTCCGCGGGCCTTATAAGGCCCCCGAGAACGTTTTTGCGTGGCTCGCGAAGCAGTGATGAAAAGAGAACCGTAAAATTTAACACATAAACTACTATTTTTTAATCCAAATAATAATAACAATATATCATTTAATACTGAAGTATTAATCCTAAATACTAAATTTAGAATTGATTACCACTTATATGATGCCTTATAATTTCTCAGTAACTTCTATTTAAACTCTAATCAGGCCCGACAAAGCATTGGCAACTTCCAATGCAGCCCCCCGAAGGCGCCCGCCACGTGGAAAAGGTTCCCTACCCTTAGTTCATACAAACGAACTTATTCGGAAACTGTAGGATTAGCCTGTCTGTTTTAAAATGTTCACCCGGCAAGTGGAAGACCCAGATTCGATTCCCTGTCAAGGCTGAAATTTTCTCTTTCTTTCCAGAAACTATAGTCCAGCGCATGCCCGCATACTTTCAGCCAATTTATGAGGACTTGCTATTTGGGTCGCATACAAATAAGCATATCCAGAGGCATTGATAAGACTCGTGCAACTTTCTTCTCAACTCCTTGTTTGCGTCCAGGGAATGTGAAACTTGGATAAGAATAATAAGGTAATAGAGATATTTAACCATATGGACTTGCATTTTTTTGAGTAATAATAATTCGAGGAGAGATAGACTGTCTCGGGAGGAATCCAAGTAAGACAGGATGCAGACAATACAGGAAATAATACTTTATAATTATGCTCTGACACACTTGAGTAGAAAGAGTCTAATACGGCGTGTGACAAATTTGTAATAATTCACTATGTTATTCAAATAAGTCGCTTGAATGAAAAATTTCAAAAGTTAATGAACGGAATAAATAAATATATTAGCAAGAATAATAAACTCCATTGTATGCTTTGTAAGTACATTTAAGCATCGAGTTCCTATCTCCAGACTCATTTAAAAATGCAAATAAAAAACTCTGTAATCCCGCTCCTATGATAATGATAATGGTATACTATATAAAGGTTCGTAGAATCAACTACGGGACCGTTTTATAAAATATACGATTTTTTATGGGTAAAATAATCCATTATCAGTTGTACAAAATTTCAATAAATAATTAATATATACTTAAAATGTCCAAAAATAAACATCGGGATGGACGTTAGCGTATCATTGCACTATAAAGCCTACAACCGACTTGATGGATATTTTTTTAAGTGGATCCTTAAACCGATTTGGAAACACTATTATAGACAAAATTAAAAGAAGAAATGCATATAGAAAGCAGCAAAATTACTCATAAATCTGAAGATTAAAATCGGAGAGACAATTTCGCATGCAGCGAAAGCAACGTGGGAACGCAGTTTAAACCACCTGAGAAAAATCGAAAAAGCAAAATTGGAGGGCATACTGTGTTTAAACACGTTTCATTCATTGATCTACATATCATTTCCGACGCAAAAGCAGATTTATGGGTATTAGTTCCAGATAGGCATCCAAATAACCAACCGTTAATTAACCCCGCTTGTTACTACAGAACAAAATTGTTAACGCCATTCATCATTATGCACAAAACTGTTACCATAGTTACCGTATACATATACATAACAAATCAGTCGAACAGAATAATGGAATTATAGTTTTTTTTAAATTTATGAATCGCCTTACATTTCTCGCTTGTGATTTTCAAAATTTCCAATTAGTATATAATTGTGAAATTTTTAGTACAAGTTTATGTTAGATTAATGTTGGCTTACTTCCCGATTAAATGTTACATAACGCAGCACATGATAATTAACACCGGCCTCGAAATTTCCCTGCTCGTTCCGACGAAATGGTGTTACTTTAAAAAAAAGAGATGAAACCCCATTAATTCTTGTTATATGATATATATATATATATAAACACACCAGCATCCTGGCACACTTTTTCGGAAATAAGGGGACCCTCCATTCCGTTGGCGGAGGGAAGGAAAAGGGAATGAGAAAAATGTATCCTGACATATTTTTCCCATCACACGCCCACCCCGAAAAGGGAGAAAGGGACATGGAAAGAAAAAACAAGCAATCAAGAGGGCATCGCAGTAAAAAGACGTGAGTTGGTTTCGATAAGGCGTGAGGAGGCCATCAGAAGAAAGAGAGAGAGAGAGAGATAAGAGGAAGGAAAAGGCTTCGGAGATAGGAGATGGAGGTTAGAGGGGGGGAGAGGGGATAACTGTCTGCAAGAGTGTTAAGTCTGGAAGGAAGGGTAAATGAGAGGGAGGAGAGGTTAGATATTTTTAGGGGAGGTGGGTAGGGTAATGGAAGAAATAAAGAGGGGGTGGGGTAATTGTGAATGATGGGAAGGTAACGCGAGAGGAAATTGAGGGTCTGCGAGAGAGGAAAAAAAAGAAGAAGGCTTGGGGGAGAATGCTGGGAATGCGATGAGAGGAGAAGGGTGAATGTAAAGGCGGGACGAAAAAGAAAATAATAAAATAAAAAGGTTTTGCCCCTAAAGTGAATGTAATGGGAGGTTGGAAATGTTTCGCGGTTCGATAGCAGATACGGAATGTCGCTTATCTATCTGTCGCTTCAGCGGGGAGGTCGCTGGTTCACACCCCGCGAGCCAAAGTCATCGAGCGAGAAATTTTTGGAAAGACTCTTCTTCTTTTACTTGTCCTTGAACTCCGTAGTCGGGGAGTGGAACGAAACAATATTTCCGGTCATTTAATGTATTTTTTCTATTTTTTAAGATTAGCTCAAAAAGGAGAGAGCTTAATGGTATATCACAGCGATGAAGGAGTCGAACACTCAATACCGTGACTGAAACAGGATTCGAAGTTGCGATCCTAACATTTGAAAGACAGACGAACTAAACATTCATCTACCAAAACCCGGAATTTTCACGTTGGTTGATTATTTTGACGCTCAATTTGAACTATATCATACAGAATTGAGAATATTATCCTCAAGTTTTTTACACCAAGACATCTATCCATCTGTGGCGACTTAAATTGACAGCACCAGTAGCATAAAAACAGCTCGAGTATAATGCAATTTAATGCATTTAATATATTTACTAACGATATTATGGTGTTATTAATTTGCATTCACGTTTATGGAACGGTTTTTGTGCTGTTGCGTTTGTCTGAATTTATATGATAATGTCATTGCTTAAACTACATCAACATTACAAAATTATGCTTCCTTAACAAAGGCTTACTAAATACTTGTAGATAAATATAGTACCGTAGCGCCACGGAATGAGAAATACTGTTCCATAGTTGTCATAATTGTAAACAAGTTAAAACAAACTACAAAAGTAGATTCCAAAAGCGCATTTTTTAAAAGAATATTCACGAACATTTTCGGAATCGTCGACCTTATTATCAAAGGATTACAGCGAAGATATTTTTATTGAATTTAATAAACATACACACATGAGGAATTAAAGATTAATAAAATTATTATTAATCATTTAAAAAATTAATGCATATACACAGGGCCGCCGAGAACCCTGGGGAAAATACCATTGCCGGGCCCCTTTTCTCTGTTTTAAGTTCATAAAGGGAACGTGGCCCGTCGGCAGGCCCAGAACAGCCGACTCCCCCTCCCCCCTACTCTGCGGTATTGGCTCGCAGTATTGTAAACAGAATTTGTCAAATTCCATCCAATTAAAATTTTTTATCAAAATTACATGTAAAATATATGTCGGTACTATATGTATCACATCATAATTAGACTTGGTATAATTCGATTAATTTCGATAAACAGCGAATTTGTAAAAATCAAATATTCGACGAAATTTAATTGCCGTCGATAAGTGTAGATTTTTCATCACTAAATGTTTTGTAAAATTACGTCATGGTTTTTATATTTCTTTTTCCAAATTACCATCTAAAATGTATTTTAGTACGATAAAAGCAACGCGTAAAAAAATCGGTACTTGTGTTAACAGACGACCACATTTGAATCGAAATTTCCTACACTTTACATTGTGAGATTCCCCGTGACATTTTTTAAGTAACTGCGTATCTTGCGCTGCAACAGAGTCCAAAAGTACGAATTACGTGAGAGTAGATCTTAGTATGAATGAATACCGATCGCCAGATGTCCCTATAGTACTTTAACTAATAAATTCTCATAAAATTTACATTTCTAGGGGCCATACTTATGACCCATCCTCCGAAGGTGAGTTCCCATCATCATCGTCTGTCTTTGCGTTCTAGGCATTTTTCTAGATTCCTCCTGATTTTTTTTACCAACATCGCAACTTTTTCCTTCATAATATTTACGAATAAACTTGGTTGTATATTATAATAGCGTAACATTTGTTATTGAATGGTCGCGATTTCGCAATTGTACGATTCAACGAATAAAATTTAGTTTCTCATCTCTAAAAAATTTGGAGTAAACAGTATTGTTCTACAGAACTGACCGTACGACGATATTCTGAGTGTTTGTGGGTCCGGACCCCGGGCCCAAAGACGGAATTTCCCGAAGGGGAGAAAATTGAGAGTAGTGGGGAGCAGTTTCAGGGTGCTAAGGGGTGATAAAAAAGCAGTGGGTTGCGTTGGGAAAACCCAAATCCAAATCTGAGAAATGGAAATGGGAAATGGAGAAAATGCCGTCCGTTGGTATTGGTTGCACCCGCGTATTGCAATAGGAAAACCTTATGACAGATCCTAATACCGGGCCCCTCAGAGGCCCGGCCCAGGGGATTTTGCCCCAGTATCCCAACCCTCTCGGTGGCCATGCATATACATAACTATCCTGAAAATCTTAGCTTCCCAGTTGTCTTTTTAGATTCAAGATTTTGCTCATCAACGGCCGAAGTGAAAACAGTTTTTAAAAAACTCAAAATAATAATAATAATTGTTTACCAATTGATAAACATATTGTATTTATAACCATATGTGCATGATTTGAGTAAAGCAACATTTTTCAAGACGCATAAAACAAAATGCGAATTTCCTGTCGTCGCCTCCTTCCAACCGGCGCCCGGAGCGATCGACCCTTCCCTCACTACGGCAAAGTTTATCCATCTCAGCATTTCGTCGGAATGTAAATAACAGGATTTTATAAAAGACAAACAGCCTAAACACAAAGCTCTAAAATGGATCAATGAAACCGATAAAAAATGGAACGAAATTTGAATACCAATTTCAGATGCTTGTGTGACTTTGTGAGGTTTGTTCATTTGACATTTGCTTAGATTTTAATTATTCACAATGATCACTCATTTGTTTTAATTTTTTTTTTCACTTTCAACTCGTGGATCACCACGGCAACGTGAGGTCTGTAGGAAAATAAAAATCACAAGTGAAAATTTAAAAGAAAAAATAAAAAAGAAATTTGATGTATTCCGCGTCCGGGATGTGTTCCGGGCGTCCTCCGACAACACACACACACGCATACACACACAAACTTATGGCGCGACACAGGTGGAAACAGACGCAAACTGTCCATTCAGAAGCGGAATTTGAATAAATGGAAGGGATTTTGTCTAATTGGATGGGAGCGAAGAAGGAAGAGGGGCAGAGCCGCGACGCGATTGCGAAATGGAACAAAAAGGAATATGAATTTATGTTTATTTTTGGAAGGGAAGTAGAGAAAGGGAATCTGTAGGAAGGAGGAGCCCCTCGATTTCATTAATTTTCATTGGGAGATATGGCTCTCCAAAAAGGGTCCGCATTAAACCACGGAAGGATTTTACTCTCGGAATTGAAATTCCTAAGGCAACAGAAGACTCCTGGAAGCAAAACGAAGGATTGGAGAGGAAACCAATTTCCTAAGCTGCAATGACAGATACGAGGCTATATGCGGGAAAGAAACAAAGACGCGTCTATTGCGGTATTTGTTTCTTTTATTTTGGATTCCGGGTGCTATATCATTGTTTAGACTAAAGGAAATGGGAGGTTTCGGAATCCAATATCCCAATGCTACCGTAATTTCATTTTCCAAAATTAAAAAAAAATAGAAACTAGCCGAAAGTAAACTCACAACTGGGGATAAATTCTTAAGATGTTTTTCGATTTATCGAAATTTAGCAACTAATACGAATTATATCTTCAAAATCATTGTTCTCTTTTGTAATTATGTACTTCTTTTTCAAATTTTTAGAGCATTATGGCAGTTAAATTTAATACAAATAGGTGGAAGCGTAGTCTTGTGTGTGTGAACTGGGTGAGTGGATCAGTGCTGAAATGCAGTTTTGTACGACATTCCTGAGTCCCTCTATTTGTAACACATACTTCTTGTTATTTAATTCCTGAAAATTGAATAATTGAAACACGATTTATATCGCGAAACATATTTTAAATATGGAGAACGATTTGAAGTTTAACAATTCGTTAAAAGCGACCCGATCTTCACTCGGGAAAACCTTTTAAAATTTTATTACCGAATTACGTCAGAGAAAATTTATCGTCCAAAATCTTTCGTTACACTCTTAAAGTAATCTATTTACATTTCGTTTGGTCGCTTCGATTGCTTGCAGAGCAGTATTATGTCAACATGGTATTCGAGTGGAATCATCATAATAAAATAGGAGGGAAATGAGAGATAAAACAAATAAAGATTTCCTCGTTTGGTCTCCTTTAGTTCCCTAGTTACGACGAAAAACGTTTTGCGCTCGCAAAATACGATAACTTGCCGATAAGTAAACACTGAAAACAAAATTTATAAAGAAATATCTTTTTGATGAAACCACCCATCATGTGAACTAGAAGCTAAAAATACATATATAAATACAAAATTCACATAACTGAACGTTCAAGCAAATAAAAATAATTCTGGGTAAATAACATTTATGCGACAAAGTAATATTGAAAATGATTTATTTTTTATTGATAACGCCACACATCTTCTATATATATATATGTCAAAAACCAGTCTTACTTTGCGGAGAATTCAATTATGTGAATCTTACAATTATCTAATTATTAGATTAATTTTTTACTTTTTAGTGCGCATAAATTGTGGGTTTCACTACTATAAAAACTTTATTAATGTAAAATTCATTTTTCTGTTTTGAGACAAAGATTAAAAGAGCAATCATTAACATATTGTCAACGAATAACGAAGTGTTTATTTTGGCTACCATCGCATTGTTTATCGTACTGTTCAAACTTCAAAACAGCGTCGAAATTTTGTAAACATTTTGACAGATTTGACGCGAATTTATAACCCAACTTAATAATACAGAATTACACAACTTGACGAAGAAAGATTTTCACGTAAAAATACGCAATTTTTGCGTTAAAAACTAATATATGGAACGATTCGACGACAGGAAAAATGAAAATTTGTTCTTTCTTTCAAGCCCCGAGTTATTTCTACGCTGATTCTAAATAATTTCAATATGCAAATGAAAAATACTCTGCGCCCATTTCTGCTATTCAAATGGATGACAGTTCCAGGAATCGAACCCGGTTCACTATTTTATGCGAAAATCACATGACCGTTTATAAAGGATAAAAATGAAACAATCTTAGTAAACAAATAAGTACTGACCTCGTTCAGACAGTTTTTTCGCGAAAACCTGAAACTCTACGATGCGTTGACGAAGACATTACGAATGAATAAATACATATACGCTGAAGTGCGTATAACTGGCAGCAAAAAGAGGATCTTTTTAGACGATCTTCTTCCAAACATGAATTGCGAGACGGACTAGAAAAACAGATGAACTTTGAGGAATTTCATCGTAATGGGCGGATGTGAGTTAAAACGAAGGTCAGAAATATGAACACAATGACGTAACATAAACGTACAATAGTAATTATCCTGACGGATAATATGCTAAGATTCGGTCAATAAATTAAACAGATCGTTCCAAAATATACCTATGTATTCTCGCCATTTCTACTTACTGCCGCGATTGGCAAAACAATTCAGAGCACACCACTGCAATTTGATTGATACAAGTTTTTACGATACCCCGTATTCATTAAACTTTTTGCATTTTTTTCTTTCTAAATAATAATATTATAAAATGGTTAAAACAATCACGGAGCGCTATCAATTTCCTTCCCTTTTCATTTGCACGCAATACTTTTCGGGAATTTGAAAGGGTTACATTTTTGGTAGCCGCTGTCGACATTTCAAAAACGAAACCCTCTAAAGTTAAAAGTTTTTAAAAAGATTAGTGAAAATTCAAAGAAAGACTACTTTTATCGCTATTTACAAAAAAAAACATAATTAAATATCGGCTCGATCTCTGTGTTACCACCTGAACTGATAATGCAAGAAAGAGTTTTCGACGAGTCCGACAAAAAAAAAAAGAATCGTTTAAGTTTCCATTGGATAAGCGTCCCAAGTGCATGACGAGATGTGAAGTCTCAAGAGGAAAGGAAAAGAGTTTATAGGAGTTTTAATTTGGCCAAAATAGAATTGAATGAGAGAAAAGGAGAGAGAGAGAGAGAGGAGAACAGGGGTGAAGGAGAAACTAATCGAAGGAGACGAGGTTAAAGGAGAAAGGAGGGGCGGAAAGGGAACGGCGAGTGTAATTCGGAGAACGTGAGAGCGTGATGGGGAGGGATAGAGGGAGGAGAAAGGGAGTGTTAAGGGAGAGAGGGGAAAGGGAGAGAGAGGGAGTAGTCCGGCAAGAAAGTACGAGGGCGTCTGGGGGATGAGGTCGGAATACTTAACTGTTATGTCGTGAAAGAGGGGATTGAATATTGCTTCGGCAGTAGCAATTGGAAATGGGGATCACTCGTATACCACGCAAACGCTTGTTTTTAAAAAAAAAAAACCCGGAGTGAAAATTGAAGTGAGGCGGTAGAGTGGAGAGGGAAAATGGAGGATGGACGGGATGAGGGTAGGGCGCTCCGAAAGATGGACGGAAAATTGTTCCAAGCGATCTCGACGTGGGCTATACTGACCCTCCAAATGCCAATGTTTTTATATACATACGTATATCTTTTTACTCATCGGCTACACGTATCTCTCCTTAAGCCTTATTTTTTTACGGCTAACATTTAACGCGGGTCTTACGAATTTTATCTTTGTTTTTTTTTTCGGAAGCCTTGTGATGGCGTTGTCGGGAGCATAAATGGGATCTTATTCCCCGTTGAGACGACAGGCGAAAACGATATTCTGGCTGTTCGCTTCTATGACGTCGCGCCACTTAACGTATTTGATGGCCCCTCTGCTTTAATATAGAGAGATTTGGGCGACTCCGCAAAGCGTCGTATTGCTGTAATTGGCTGGGACGATTTGTCGTCTTTCTAATTGTAAGTCCTGATTTGATTTTATAGATTCTCTAAAATCGAGAAGAAGAGGGTTCGTTTGAATATGCAGTCGGCGGTGAATCCGACGAAGCGTAAAATCATCTCAAATTTTTCGTAAATTTGTGAAAGACGATCCAACGTTCAAATTTAAACGCTTCCGAGCGTTATGCTCGGGAGAGGAAATGAAATTAATAACGTTACAAATTAAACGAGAATTCTTCTTTGCCATGTGCAAAATTTGGTTGGAAACTGAATAAATCATTTATTCAAACATATATAGTTTGAATTTTGAAATAATTATTCGAGACTTCCCAATAAAATTTTAATTTAAAAAGAGAGAGAGAGAAAGGCAAAAAATAAACCCAAGCTTTATAAGTCGCAAAAAATACAAATCGGTTTATGAAATGTGGGAGGATATTGATTATTTGTCTCCTTCAATATTCCTTATTGCGTCTCAAGAAATGGAATGGATGGAAAAGATTCTTATTTAAGGAATACGACCTCCTCCCGAAGCTTTCTCAATAACTCTTACAGACATCACAGGTCTCACAACCATTAACACTTTTTGTTTCGAAAGCTTTTAAACTATGTTGGATACTTAAATCAATTAGGAAGATGATTTACTGGATTGGCCTTAGATTTAAATAAGTATTTTTAAATACGGCTAAATGAAAGGAAAGAAAAATAGACAAGGAGTTCCAAGATGTTAAGCAAACTAGAGCTTAAATGGAGTGAAGTCAACGTCTGAGAAACAGAAAGCAGCTTGAAAATGGGTCGATTGGTTTTGGTTCCCATCTAAGACTAAATTAATTTCCTTTTTACTGCATATTTCTCAGCATTTGGCGGATTATCTTTCACGAAAATCTTGAATTCCCGTCAAATTTGCAAAGTACATACAACAAATTTGAAAGCATACCATCCATTTCTACGTAATCCTACTTAAAGAATTAAGGAATTAATAATATCGTTCGACTTTCAATTACTTTGACACTGCTCAAATCATTGCGTAAAATGTATCAACGTTATGCGATTTACTTGTTATAGGAACTGTATTCAATAAAAAAAAGCAGCGCTATGACTTGTGTCGATTTTGTCTGAGGGAGGGTTTTCTCGTAACTTTCTTTAAAATGTACCAAAAAACTGTTTTCAGCAATCCATTTTTATACGAAACGAACCAAGGCGAAAAAACGATACGGATAAACAATGACATGGACTATACAAAGGGGGAGCGAGATGACTCTGTTCTCACCCTATCTTGGTTGACGGGCTCTTAGTTTATTGATGATCACCATGTCAGACCGAAAAAACAGGTGTAAGTGATATCAGGCCTTAAAGAGGCCGTTAGGGTTTCTTTATAAATTAAATTCAAGGTTTTAGTATCGCAAGTGACGTCTAAAATAATCATCTCCTTCTTTATTATGCACGCGAGGATTTTATAAGTTTCCAACGCACAAAGTGTGAATATATCTCCTCCAGTGTTTACATCTGCCGCAGATTATCGCAAAAGTAAGCAATTATATAAAATTCAGCGCGGAAAACATGAATAATAAGACACGCAAAGATTAGAAAAAAATCCACCCTCCCCTCAAAAAGGAGACAAATTGAAGCACGAAAAAACGGCGCAAGGACGCCATAAAAACAGCTCAGAAGAAAATCCCGACTAATGAGTCCTCTTTATAGAGGAGAGAGAGGGGGGGGGGGAGGGGAAGTAGAGGTTTTCGAGGGAGGGAGAGGAGAGAACATATTGGTTCAACCGAGATTGGGAGAAAGGGGGGGAGAAGGGGGAGAAAGGAAGAGAGGAATGGCCAAAGAAAGAGAGAGAGAGAAAGATGGAAACGGAAAACCAGAAGACCCCGAAGTCGTTAGTTGTGCAGGCGAAGGGGAAACTCGTGAGCATATGGTGGCGAGGGGCCTTGGGAACTGCTTCTGGGATGGGGAGGGGTAAGACATCGGAGAGAGAGAGAGAGGGAGAGATAGGGGAGAGGAGAAAGAGAAGGGTAGAGTAAGAGAGAGGGGGGGGGGCCGAGAAGGGGATTAAAAGGGATGAAATGAGGGACTAGAGGGAGATTGGAAAAGGGCGGGTTCGGAATTCTGGAGAAAGATGAGAGGAAAGGCAGGGGGAGTGGAATGGGGAATTCGAGAAGGGACGGAGGATTTTAAAGGAGTGGGCGGTGCATAATAGGGGAGGAAAAGGGGATATTAAACAGTATATATATGACGTCATCATGGCCATTAATCCGAGAGAGAGAGAGGGGGGGGGGAGAATACGGGGTCGGGCTATCACGTGGTCCTTCCAGAAGGGGTTTTCAAACTTTCTACGGAACTCGCTCGCGGATGTAACGAGCACAAAAGAATAGCCAATGGCATGAGGGAATTATGAAATCAATTAATCGAAGCAATTATCATATTATGCGTAAAAATAATATAAAAACCTATTCCGGTGCATTTCATATCCATACCAAAATGAGAGAGTTCGGGGGGAGGCGAGGAAAAAATTCCTCTGGAATAGTCTAAACGTATGTTTCCATCTTCCCAATATGTTCAGAACCAATATGTTTCCCTTCCCTTTCCTCTCACCAATCCGCTTTTGTTCCGGGCCATCGCTGACGTAGTGCACTACGCCAGCTCTGTCGTCAGCGGCGTGAGTGAGACTCACTCACGCTGGCAGAATTACTTCGTCTTGTGGTCTTTGAGAAATAAAGACGTCCGTACCAACAAGCCATAGACCCTCATCGTCAACCTAACAGTTGTATGGTCAGCCCGAGATCCAGCGGTGAGTGTCTCTTCTCTCCCACCTCGTGCTCCTATCGGATAGGTCCCAATTGTTTTAATGGGACATCGGGATCCAGGTGCCAACATTTTAGGTGCCGAAACAAGGGATTCGATTACTTCACTTTCGACTGCGTAATTCCGGGATATTATCCAATTTAAATTTACACACGCCGTGTACGATTTAATCTCGTTCATAGTACGAAAGACGGAAATCCTTTCCAAGAAACTTCCCGGCCACTTCCGTTCCAGAAAAACAATGATTCAGGGTTGGGTTTCGATGCAGTTCAATAAAAAAAATTAACAGGTTTTCCCAGAAATTATACTAGCTTTTTTTGCAAACAAAGATTTAATTAAACGCACCATTAGGTAAACAAATACTGCATTTGTTTGTAAAATATTAAAAAGAGTCTTTAAAATAGGTTTTTGAGAAGAGATTGATTGCTCACTAAATGAGTTTTTATGTACCAGAATCCAATCGCATATTTCCGCCAAACTTGCTTTTTCATTTCCTTTTTTTTGTGCGAAATTCCGAAGCATTTTGTCGAGTAGACGTCTCGTTGAAATTGGTAAACGAGAGGCAAAAAGATCGGAACTGTGATATAAAAGAATTTTCTTGATCTTTTAATTAGCGAAATTCAGGTGTCACAATTGAATTCGTGTGGAATAAAAAGGCATGAAATTCCACGCGTTTGGCGCCTGAAAGTCCATACTGCCGCCAATTAATGGCCTTATACCAGTGTTTTTCTACCTATTTTGAGTGGCGGAACACTTTGGAATTGGAAAAAATTGGCGAAACACCTTTATTTTATGTACTCAATAGAAGTACTTTATGCTATCTGCGATAGATGGCGTTATGGCGTGAGAGCAAAATAGAAATACTTTTTATTTTCAAATTCATTAAAAAATTAAATTTATAGAAAAATGATTTTCGATGGAATATTTCGCGGAACACTTAGGAAATGCTATCGGAACACCGGTTGTAAAACACTGATCTATACACTTAAAAACATCAGATAAAAATAAAATTCAATTGGTCATACGACAGTACTGTTTTCAAAGGCAAAAATTCTCTTATTATTATAAAAACAGTTTGAGCCAATACTCGCAAATAAACGTGACGTTAGGCACGTGAGTAAACGTTTCATCAAATGCGCCACAGCATTTCATTTTTTTTCAAGGATGAAATAAGAAACAGAATTAAGTAATATTCCAATTTCAAATTTCTTTTGGTTGTACATACGCCAAAATATCGAGTTTGAGCAATTTTGAAAAAGATAATTTCGGTCTTTACCATGCAGAACGAGCATATAAATTCCTTGTAGAAATCCATTCGGTTCTGCAGGCATTTAATCTTTTTCACTATTACATTTACCAATGACTCTTTACCATTTTTATTTCACGGCGTATCAGAAGTGAACGCGGTCCATGTTCCTAACTTGAATTACTCAAACGTTTTTCGCCTAGTTTCGAAAAGGGTAAGAAGTAAAAGTGGGCTTCCGGACACGTGTCTCCTCGTTCTCTTCGCAGTATTTCGGTGGTTCGACACTTGAGACAGCGGAAGAAATGGAGGAGAAGAGGAATGGAGAGAGACTTGGAGGTTTGGTTACAACATATCCGATTGAAAATGCCGCGCGTGCAAACTGCGACGAGGAAAATACAAACATAATAAGGCCAAGTTGACTCATTAATTATCCTTCCGAGGGAGTTATATTCCACAAAAAGATAATTCGTTCTCTTTCCGAAGCGGTGTGTTCGGGAGAGAGAGAGAAATTCGAGCACACTACAATTATCCAACCGCAAAGCTTGGCTTCCTCCATCTTCCAAACCTTTAATAATAATAATGATTATAATAATAATAATAATAATAATAATACTAAAAAGCTGCAGATTTATTTTCTTTCCTACCAAGATATAAACACAATAGACCCGAACAAAGGTTACGAGGACGGCGAAAGGGTTTTGAGTTGGAACGAGAGAGAGTGAAAGAAGGAAGAAAGGAAGGAGGAAATAGATAGATAGATAAATAGATAAATGCCTTTATTTTCATGGAAAAATGAAGACCATAAGGTCCTCTCTTCCATTTAATCCTTCGTTATCGGTCATAACATGAATAAGTATTATATATATATATATATATATATATATACACACACACATACACACAAACAGAACTAGAGCAATAAAAGGCGCGTCAAATAAATACAACAAGAACAGAACAATAAATATCAAATTACACATTACACAAGTTTCTAAGAAAGATATAATATTTGTGATAAAAACCCAGGTAGAGCCAGGCATAGTCAACACAGTAAAAAAACCACGCAGGAAAATACCCGCGAAGAGAAGGGAGGGGTGGAAAAAACCTGCGAAAACCCTAGATAATATAAATACAATAATGAACACTATTAGAAAAACAGAGGGGAGGGAAGAGGAAACAGAGAGGGGAAGGGGACTGGATTGAAAATGGCTAAAGAACACTCGAAAATGTGTGCAGCGGACACAAGCGAGGAGGTGCTGCAAAAAGGATATCAAAGGAAAGACGCCGGGATGTTAATTAGTGTGTGGCCCTGGAAGGGAGGTGGGGAACGAAAATAGAATACTTGCCCTGGATAAGAGGGTCGAAGGGGATGAAGGAGGAGAGGGTGAAGGAGGAGAGGGGTGAAGGGTGGTGGGGGTAGGAGGGGAGTGGAGAGGTCGAGCAATATTTTTTATTTGGCGTCAGACAAAAGAGAAATTCTTATGAGAGAAAGATATGAGGTCAACGAGATGTGGAATGCCGCTTAGGGTTAGGTCCGGCTTTATATATATATATCTCTCTATAGGTATATTATAAAATCGTAATGGTCATCATGATACGTAACGCTATAATTTTGTGAATAACTCAGGATTTCAGTGTTGATGAATCTTTACGTTATGACTAATAAAATTTCGAAAAAGGTCACGGGTTCGACTCCAGAGGATGAATGTCCTTTCCCATATCACCTTTTTGGTTTGAAGGCTTTCATTATTTTACTTTTTCAAATACCTTCAAATTAATTTATCGACATGAAATTTGCGCTAAAACACGCCAACATGAATTAGGATTCTTATTCTTACCGTCCGATACTCAATTCCATTCGAATTCCCTCATATTTTGAATTTATGCTCGAGTTTTGGTAATTTTTAAACATTTCAATAATAAGATTCCATGGTTACCGGTATTGTTGTCCTCGGTAATTTCCGTGCATATGCACTTCAATAAAAGCTTAAAGATCGAAAATAAGATTAAAACTTGTTCGAAATGACTGAAGATATGAATTCAATGCAAATAAATCGAACGCAGTATTCATGTTATTTACATTTTTTATCTATATTACTAAAATCCTATTTCTGGTTATCTCTCTCTCTCTCTAACGCGCTATACCTAAGCCATTTTTAATCACCGAGAATTTCAGCCCTCTAAGTTTATTTTTTATCGAGTTATTCAACCAGTTCTTTTAATTTGTTATTAAAAACCAAACATACATCCCTTATAAAATATATTCGTTAAACTCATATTCAAAACATATTCCCGTTAAACTAATCTAAATCCAATAGGTATGTACATGGTAGGAAAGAAGAAACATCGAGCAAAGGGAAGGAGGGGGGAGGGGACTTGCCCCCTAGTGTACATATTTAAAAGTTCCTTAAACAGAGCGAACGCTTAGAGAGACAGACAGACAGACAAACGACTTTATTAGGGCGAAATTGAGACTATATAGTCCCTTCTTACATTTAACCCTGCGTCAACAATTACAAAGGATAATAAAATAGTAACAATAATTTCACAGAAAAAAGAGAGAGAGAGACGGAAAGAGAAAGACAGAAAAAGAAAGAAAAAAAAAGAGAGAGAGAAATAGGTGGAAAAAACTGAAATAAAAATTGGATTTTACGTGGCCGAGAACAAAAACACGTTCTTTCTTTGCGTGGTGGTATCGCGGGAGGACGATAAGCCCCTTTTCGGTCGGGTGGGCGGGATTTTAGCTCTCCCGCCGAGAGATACACGCGACGCGGTTTTCAATTGCCTGCTCCGGACATCGCGAGGAAAGGCAATCTCCTTATGTGTAACCTAACCCTTGGTTATCTACCTTGACGGAGGGAGACGAATATTCAGGGTTCGGCCGTCATCTACGGGAAACCTCTAGATGATACGGAAATTGCTACAGCGGAAAATTAATTCTGAAAATTAAAGTTTTAGAAATCTAAAAATACAAATCGATGCTTTTATCCTCTCCGTTAAACTACTGCGAAAGGGAATTTAAATGCTAGCCAAAGTGGAAGAGATTTTAACGTTTACAATGTAATAGTTAATATACAAGTATGTGTAGATAACTTACTCAATATTAAGGCTGTGAAACGTCTTGAGCGTATGATAATTATCATTTAAATTGAGCGATGAGTGTACATTTCCAACACTTGCTATGACATCGATAAAGTCTAATAATAAATTATTTGCAGTTTATGTTTAGATATATAGCAGTGACATATACAGGGTTGTGCGACTTTTTGAAACATCCTATAGAATAGATAGGAAATTAAACTGTCGGGCGATCGTCCATATTGTTTGTCCAGTACAGCCTTTTCTGTGACGATTATTACAATTGCAATCAACATGGTGGTACATTTCCCTCTTTTATATTAACATTTCTCTTGGTCTTTAGACTCGCTGGCTACTCGCCCGGCTACTCCACAGATTTAGCTATTAGACGCGTACATTGTTGATAAAAAAGTTGGCATGAACAGAAATAAAAAAAATCAGTCCTCTGTTTTCCCGGCTGGTAGTATCTGGCGGTCAGTATTAAATCTGCTGTCGCCAGCGACCAATCTAACTTTGAAGAAACTACTTTCGGAAAATGACTTTGGGTTCTTATCTTCTCGATGATGGCGCCCTCTGGGAATCGAATCTCACGCGTCTGTCTGTCGTAAGAATCGCTTCTGATGACGAATCGGAATCGCCAAGTCGTTTGAAAAGAGGAAATTCTATCAGAGACGCTATTCTTCCCCTTGTGTTCTCTAACCCAATTTTTCGAAATCGCACGCGAGGGACTAGGAAAACTTTTTAATCGTCCGCGTGGGCGGCGAGATTTCGACAGGCGAAGGAAGTACAGTAATACCTCGATATACGAAGTAGAAGCGTTCCTGAAACTTCGTATATCGAATGACATTAATATAATAGGATGCGATACCAACCTTAATAATTTTAAATCTCATAACGTAAACCTTTTAATAAGTACTAATCGCATTTTTAAAAGATTGTATTTAAAAATAGTATTATACTATTTATTGCACATACATTGTGATCACTATAACTTACACTATTGGAAGTAAAAAGAGTACGTAAAATTTTACTTACAACATTGCTTTTGTGCTAACGGGATAACTTTCAGTGATTTTGTGACTGCTCCAACAACATCTGCACGTGGTTTCATTCGTTTCGGAATTTTGAGGTAAAATAACATTCTTCAGTTAACAACAGTCAGTTTTTGCAAATTAAACACTTTATCATGGCGAAAGACAACACAATGTCAGAATTATTACTACGAAGATGACGTTACGAAGATAACTTGAAAACAGTCAGTACCCATGAAACGCTTGACGAAACGAACAAAACTGGAGAAAAGTAGATGTACTACTGCGTTGCATTGGATCTGTTATTCACTGACTAACTAAGATAATGTGTTCATCAGTGCTGAGCCAGAAGTTATTCCATCATCATGTACACTAACATTGTAGGCGTTGATTGAATCGGCTCGATTGTCACAAATACTAAGTTCGTTATAGCGAAACTTCGTATATCGAGTACCCGTATATCGAGGTATTACCTACTGTATAGAGAAGAAAGGAGGAAGTGAAAACACGAGGATGCAGGAGATATAAGGAGGATGGAAATACTTATTTGTTTCCTCAAATCGGTTAGTTTTCTAAACGGTTTCCGAAATGATGGAGCAGAATTCGGAGGGACGAAGTTGGGAGGAGAGATTCGTTCTGATTCTGCGAGCGGTAGCTCCATTATCAACTCAACGAGGATGATTGGATGCGTCTGGGAGTGATCGAGAGAGGGAGAGAGAGAGAGAGAGAGAGAGAGAGAGAGAGGGAGAGAGAGAGAGAGGGAGAGAGAAAGGAGCGTTCGGCTCTCCGAATGAAAACCTCCGCCATATGTATAGACTTGGATTGTGAAAGTGATGAATCCGACGACCTTCCAAATCTCTTTTCTTTCCTTGTATTTTTTTCTGTCTGCCATCTGGCGTCGCCTTCACGTCTCGCGAGTCGATTAAGATGAATTAAAAGTACTTGAGTTTCAATAATCTGAAAGGTTATCAGACAAATTCCGATTTTACAGATCTCATTTACAGAGTTGGAGAGCGTGTGTTTTAAAAGGAAGATGAAAGCAAACAATCAAAAGCGTGAGAGTGCTTCTTAAACTCTCCTTCAGATCAAGTCACAGAGACTGAAAGTGTTCAATAATACTAAATTTAAAAATTTATTTGCCCTCTCCTTGAAATTAAAATTTCCTTCGGCATAATTCCATAGAACTTACTTTCAACGTCATCAAGTAATATTTTTGGGGATGAATGCGCTAACGAAATCCTTTTTCACCGGGAATTCGTACTAGAGAACAAGATAATACCAGAAAGACAGCTAAAAACTGACACGACATTTTTTCAATAACTTTAATTCTAAATTCGCGTTTGAGTATTGAAAAAAACTGGACCAATTTTGAATCGACGTTAAATTTCTTCAAATAAGAATTAGAAAAGTAGTATAGAGTTCTAAAGAGGCATCTTTATAGATCGTTTAAGGAGCGTTAAGGCCAATTGCATTGGGCTGTAAACTCCGTTTTTTTATTCCCTCATATTCGGATTATAGTTGAAATTATTAAGCTATGAATCAACTCGTTATATCGTAAAACGAATGATATAGAATCTCAATTAACTTCGCCAATTAAGATTATGAGAGGGAGCATTTTTCATCGGAAACCACGGAAACCTTCCTCGGATTTATGAAGACGTTTTTATCGAAGCGTTTTTGCAGGATTTTGGCACGAGAATTACGACTCCAGTAATGCGGTCGAATCAGAAGGAGAGAATAAACACGGCATGAGCGACATGAAGAGGCTGAGCGCCCGTACGAGGACGCGAGAGATAATCAGCGGCGGACAGTTAAAAGACTGCATCGTTAAAAGTTTGAGAAGGTTCTTCAAAGGCTGAATTGCTAATCGCAAGGATCTGAAATTATGAATTCAGACCTCCAAGTTTGCACACTTTAGCTCAAGACGAATCGTGAAATGGCGGAGAGAAAAGACTTCTCTCGACAAATCAGATCTCGCTTCTTTGGTTTAATTACGAGCGATATTTGAGAGGATTTTTTGAGTGCGTTTCATTTTGGGAACGTGAAAGATTTGCTGAAAATCGGGACTCTGCTTAAGATTTTAATTGCTCATGCCTCGCAAACTAATCTGATGCTTTAAAAAAAACATGTCGGTTTTGAATACTCAACATGGTAAATATTAATTCAAACTCAATTTAAATGGGACCGAATCCAAGATTCTGATTTATTTCTAAGTGATATTGGAATTAAGGGAGGATTTTTCGTAGTAGCACTACCTTAAAATAATATCGCTGTTCGATGAAATTTTGTGGGCACAAATTCAAAATAACTGAACATTTTTTAATTATTAATGCTACGCGATTTTTTATTCCTATCGAGAGTTTAAATTCCAAAAATAATTGATTCATTCGCTAAAAATAACCCTAATTTATGTCAGCATTATCAGCCTCGAATCTTTGGTTTTTCAAAAGATTCTTTCGTGGCACGATAAGGAAAAAACACACACCGTGCTTTTAATAAGTGAGATTTCAGAAGAGGAGAGATTTTAGAGCATCCTTTTGCCACGACGAGAAACTGCTTTTACAATACTAAATGCACTCATACATTTGCTTTACAAATACACAAAATGTTCAAAAATTGGTTGCAGATGAGCCGATAATTGCAATTCATTCCAAATAAATTCGCCATGGAATAGTAACTGGTCCATAACTAATTAGATTAATTTGAATGATATGTTTTTTATCTGTCTTTTTAGTATGAAAAATGAAGTGCTAAACGATAAAATTTTTATCGCCATCGAGAAGGTCAGAGAATTTGAAAGGTTTATCGTGGATAAACATGCAGAGTGCTGCGAAATGATTAGTTCTTTAATTTCACGGTTGAGCTGAATGGGATACCTTCAAAATCATATAAACCTTTAGGGACCGTTAAAGAATTGACAGTACTCAGAAATATCTACTTGAGGCAAATATCGAAATTTTGGAGGCTTTTACATGACGCTTTCAACAGTTTTGAGAGAAACGGTATTTTGGTTTTACACGTGTTTTTATTTGACAAATCTGAGTTATTTTCATGTAATAGTTGAAATTGCGCTAAAGATATGTTTAATGAATATAATACGTAAAATTTGTTTCACGAGTCCTGTGGGACACTTCTACGTAAGTCCCTTTATCAATAAAAGTTGGTCTAGAGCAATTTAAAACGAATTAATCCTTCAAAAAAATAGTAGCCTTATTTTAGTAAGTAATGAACTATACAAATAAAAATACAAGATGATGTCAAGTGATCAAACGGTAGGATTTTGAACATACAATGAGCCACCACACTGCGACGTAAAACGATCGAATCAAGTACGCCTTAAGAGAAACAAAAAGAAAAGACTCGGATAACCATCGGGATAACTTCGAAGCGATGTAACGGAGGAGAAGGATACAGAGAGATGGAAGGATAAGGCCTTATAGTCCGGCGGTGGATGGAGAGAGATTAAGCGTAAGAGAGCCCTTCTGCAGGGAGATAGCTAACGCCGATCGCTTCGAACGCGTCTTCATATCCATCTAAACCTTAAGCTTACGAAGCGTTTATGAGTCCACTTAATCCTCCTAGCGCGCAAAATGAGGCGAAAGCAAAGATGAGTTTGCGGGCCCTTGTAGGAAAGGGGGACACGTGTAAGACTCCTTTGTCATCTAATCCTACAGTTATCATTCGATGTACATTAAAAGGTAAGCGGAAGTGGCCGGGTGGCGGCTAGACAGTTCATCATGATGGAATAATTGTAGCTAATTAATCAGAACAAATAAAATAAGTTATTTTCGGGATTTTTCAGAGTTCATGCCTTAACGGTTACAGAAGCAGTCACGGTGGACAAGCGCCAAGGGTCAAATGAATATCTCTTGCATGACAACGTAACTCTCCGTGTAAAATACGCAATTATTTGGCGACAAAATTGACCAAAAGGTTAGGAAACATACATGATAACAAAAGCAAACATTTTTTTCAGTCACTAAATAATAGTTATCTCCGGACGCAACGTCACTGATAAGGCAGAGATGTTATAAATGTTGCGTTTCGGTGGAATTTATATTGAAATTTCTGTGTCAAAAGCAGAAATAAGAATTCTTTTATTTTCAGCCTTCGTAAAGCTGGTCCCCAGAAGTAATAATGAAGGTCAGCGTTTTATATTATTAATTATACTTAAATAATATAATCAATACATACATAAAATTTGGTAAACTTGCGTTTTATATTACACTAAAATTTTGTAATCATCTTTACAACAAAACCTGCAACAGTTAAATTGTTCTTATTGCTAAAATTTTAGGCGCGTATTATATATATGGTGATAAGGCAATTTTGACGTTTCGATAGTGAAAACCTTAGAGCGTATAATACTGGGTGCGTATTATAATCGAAAATTTACCGTAATTCCAATTCTTGGTACAGCTATTCTTCCAATTCAGCTCTTTCTTTTAACTACTCTAACATTTTTATCCAACTTTTTATACTCTCTTTAATACATTAAAAAGTACTGTTTTTAAAACCGAAAGTATTGAGGTAAGAAATATGGAAGTTGAACCTGCTAGAAAGCGAAATGGTGAAAATTCCTTTTTCTTATCAAGATCATTCAAATGAGTTCGAAATGCACTGAATAACTCCGAAGTTTAAGTGATTTTCCACAGTGATTCTCTGGAATAATGTTTGCCAGCAGCCCAATAACTTGGAAAATTATCGTTTGCGTTAGCAAAATCCCATTATAAATCTCTATTTATCAAGGGGATTAATTGAGATGAAATAATTTCAAAACATTTTTATTCTGAACGATAATTATAACGAAGCTGATTGCATTATGTAATAATATGTGAATTTAATCATTATTTCCCGTAGCTACTATTACCACTATCCCTGCACGACTTTAGAATAGATTTTTTTACTATGCATGATCTTTCTACGTAAGCTTATACAAATCTAGACATGGAAAAAACAGGAAGGAGAAAATAGTAAAATTGTTTCTTCTTTAAAAAATAAAGTAAATGTTTCCGAGAATTTAAATGCTTCCCCCATAGCGACCGACGTTTCCAAGGCGACGAATAATAAATACTTTTCGTATGATTCACCGAAAACGGCCGAGACTGCGATGGCATGTCGGAGACGAAATAAGACGAACGCGGCCGCAGCGTAATTAGTAGGAAAGCGATTTGCACTAGAATCCGAGTGGGCACTTCGTTTCGTCTCTTTCCGTCGACCCGCCTACAAAACTCGTCGCTTTCCGTTTCCGAGAATCACGCGATGATTCACGAAAATAAAATTTCGTTCGAATCGCTCGAAACATTTGGAAGGAGACCAAGTTTTCCATTTCCTTTCGCCAGCGAAAAACAAACAGGGGAGAATCTTTCATGCCGTTGAGCTTTACGTTAAAAAAATATCCTTCTACGGAAAAAAAGTTTTGCGGAGCCTAACACGGGAAATAGTGTTGCTATAATTCTGCAGAGAAAGTAGATTCTTGACACGTACACACAGGTTTTTAACCCGTCGAAAAAGAAAAAGTAATCTCTTCCTTCATCTGGAAAAGATTTTCCCATAAACACGATTTTTAGATTGATAATGACCATAAAAAGGTTATTGCGCAGAAGCCGTCATCAGTGGTACAGATAGTACATACATTCCAAAATTTACATTCACCAACGGTGGATCATAAAGTTTATAATTAGAACCCACAATCGGTGAATCACCACTGTTAATGCCTCCTTTGTATCCTATAAACATACGCATTTAGGTTTTCCAACGATTTAATTGCCGAATTTATCATTTCGATTCTAGCCATAATGGTAACCGTCCATTTTTTTTAACAAACGTTAGTGATAAGAGGTTGCGATTATCTATTAATCTCCCGAGGAAATGAAATTTCCCACTCTGAAATTGATTTCGTGCTTAAATCTTATTGAGTGCCAAACTGCTCCCACTTATATTCCCATCCTACTTGAACTCCCAAACATATAGCTCCGCATACATCCGCGTCAGGGGCAGTGAATTTCAATAGTTGCGTAATAAATTCGACAAAATCCCTCAACGTCTAACGAAACGTTTCTCCTGGCACGGACCGAAAAAAAATAACTAAAAACTCCATAAGCTATTCAATAGCGATGAATAAGTGTAACCTATCGAAGAATTCCCACCGAAAAAAATAATAATTTCGCCTTAGAGAACAAAATGCCGACTGCATTAACGATTTTTCCTCGGGGTTATTCCCCTCCTCAGGAACGGCGAAAGGAGGAAATAATAAAACACAAAGAAAAGTCACCTCGCCGGTTGAAAGAAGAAATGAACCCTCATTACGAATCCAATGGCGGCGGTAGTGAGCGGGAAATATTTCATTTTTCGGTAGGGAAAGTTCGGTTTTTGCGAGGCGGTAAAAGAATGGGGGGTAAAATAGGGAAGGGCGGGGGTCACATGGCAACGATCCAACGTGTAGGAGGAGGAGAATGCCAACATACCTCTGGGGGGGGAGGAAAGGGAGAGAGGGAGAAAACGGAGTGAGAAAGATGGGACGGAAAGTGTAAACAGAAAGACGAAATGTTCGGAAAAGAGGGAGTGAGAGAGGGGGGGGAGGACGAGAGAAAGGGTTAAGAGAGGGGGAAGGGAGAGAGAATAGGGGGGAGGGTAAAGGAAGGGGAAGAAGCGGAGGGGCGAATTACGTTATGGAGGAACGCACGAGAGAGGAGGAAAAAGCTAATTGCAGAACAGTGGTTCCTCAATTATAAAGGGGCGCGTTCGATGATTAACAAACTTAAATTACGGCTCGGGGTCAAGGAAACGAACAAATATTGTGATTACGTTTGAGTTAAGAGTATAACATGCGTAAGATTTCAGTTTATTTACTTGTGTGTGTGTGTGTATATATATATATATATATAGGGTAAGATCTTGTGTGTGTGTGTATATATATATATATATATAAATACTTAAGGAAAAGGAAAGGTAATAATAAGGGTAGCAACAAGGTGTTGGAGGAAGCCCAGTGGACACTTACCCAGAATGAAGAGCCGCTGGGGGTGCTGAGGACACACGTGTGTCCTCAGCACCCCCAGCGGCTCTTCATTCTAGGTAAGTGTCCACTGGGCTTCCTCCAACACCTTGTTGCTACCCTTATATATATATATATATATATATATATATATATATATATATATATATATATATATATACGTATATGGTATACCGGTTACACTTGGTTAATTCCGAATTAACGTTATCAGCGTCACGCAGCAATGGCACGCAAATCGTTTTAATGATTTGTTTTGAGATAAAATTATTCATAAACAAAATGAATGTCACAACGTAATAGTAAATAATAAGCCAGAATTGGAATATTTTAATGAATAAAATGCCAATTTAGTAATCATGTATATGAAGTACAGAAATCTCACTCTGTTTAGTTCGAGCTTCGATTTGACATAAATAGTATGAGTTTTAAACGTAGCTTTCCATGAGATAAAATTTTCGGTGATCTAACATAGAATTCACGAGACTTGACATAAGAGCATCGTATCCGTAATGGCGTGGTTATCTCCGATGAGAAGTAGCTCCTTGTCTCGGAGAGTAATGGACTCGGTTAACGGTCAGAGATGTAAATAACTCGCAAATAAGCCCCCTCTGCCCTTTGGTGTGTAGTGTGATCCTCGGTCTGGCAACATGCAGCCTCTAGACCTCAAATTGCCAGCGGTGGTGTTATAGAGTCTAAGGGGGAGATATACGCCAGACCATTAAAGCATAAGTATTTGCCCGCGGTCTGAGCTTTTCGAATACAAATTGGTCATCAAAGTCGGTCAGTCAGAAGATACTCTACAACGATTAATTTTATACACAAATGCTGCATTAACAGAGGACTAAAACTATGCAAATACCTTGACAAGCAATGTCTCTTCAATTGCCATGAAAAGATAGGAAAAATCAGGTGAACTTATTTAATAGCTACAATAGGTTAATCGCCACTGATGAAGGCTGCTTTGTATCAGAAATGTGCATATGGTTCTCCCAAAGCTTTATGGTTAATGGAGAATATTTGATTTTATCCATAAGTTTTATAATAATTCTCTCCTGAATATAATTTAATAGTATATTTTAGTTAATCGGGAACTGATAATACAGTGATGATGGGCAGGTTCGTTCAAAAATTGTTCATAGTTCATTAAGAATGTACTGCGCAAAACAAAGTAACGTAGATATCTGTAAAAAAAACTCATTTTTTAAAATTCTAACTACAGGATTACAATTTGGTCTCTGACTGACGAGTCGAATAAATACCATGTAGTCAATCTGCAACTCCTTTCAAAAGGATGTGGTACCTCGCCCAAAAAAATCGATTTTTTTCTTCACTCTTTAACGTAGCACTTATAACCAGTATTGACGAATGAGATGCCAACATAATTCGTGGCCTGCTGCTATGCCGCATAAGAAATAAAACTACTTTTTTTCCTAAAATCTACCATGTCTACCAACTTGGATATCAATAAATAACCCGACAGAGATTTTACTTATTGAGTCATTATAGAATATTTTAGCTACGCATAATTGTGGTTTAAAATCACAGGTGTTGAAAAATTACTTCACGGTGTTAGACGATCAAGCGGTTAAAATTTTTTAATGTTTTCAAACACGGAACTACTATATCTTTGTCGCGACAATGAGGATCTAAAACGAGATAGATGGCAGTTATCTTTATGTACGAATCGCTTCTTAAAGTTATTACAATTTCGATACTCGATTATAGCAAAAGAAATTCTGCAAAAAAAGCATTTTCTTAAACAATTTGCGGGGTTCTTACAAAAGACTTGCCTAAGTCGCGGCAATCTTCCCTCTCATATACGCGCGCCCGTCTATGACTGCGTCTCTCCCTCCTAAATAAATCGCAGTAATTCTCATATGAATCCGAGAAGGCAAAAGAACGTGTTTCCCTTGAATTATTCTTTCATCGAATATCGATAATACAGCGATTTACACAGAAATTCCTGGATTAATGCGGACTCAGTGGTCAATTTCTATTTTCCTCCTACCAGGAGATAACAAAAAATATTCTCGCGGGAAGACGAACGGAATGAGTCCAGGACAAATTATAGGAAATAATAATCAACTTCAGGAAATTCTAGAGTTAAGCATCTTGTCGACAAGAGAACTTGGAATTACGAAATGAAAAGAAAATGTTTTGAACTCGTTAGACGTAAAAAGTATCTTGCCACTCGTGGAATTCTGTAAACAGTTCGCAACAATGAGAAATTATGCACACAGAATTTTTTACGTAGTTTATACAATTAAAATTATGGCGGAAATAGGCAATTCGTTTTATTTACAACTAATGCGTGTTTATGGATATTGAAAATAAAATGTTTCTTGCCGTGAACTTAATATTGATTTGCTTCCACTTTTTCTTCCTGTGCAAAATCGCGAAAAAAGATTTTGTTTCGAGAGTAGTTTTTTTAGACATATAATCAGTAACACGATTAACACGCATAGGTCGTCATCTTTTAAGCAGAATCAACTGTAAAATTACCACTTAGTTAAGTTTACCAGAAGCGCAAACATTTTCCCCAGCAATAATGCATGTTTCAGCGCGTAGTTTTCCATTTAACTTGTCAAATAAAAGCCCGCGAAATAATACATTAGTTAACCCGCGAAAAAATGGCATTACAATGGGAAAATAGACTAATTAACATGAGATACGATAATTACATAAAATAGCGCATAATATTCTCATTCTAAAAACGTGTTTTCTGAATATATATATATATATAAATTTACAAATAATTGAATTATAAATAAACGTCACACACACTCTTCGGTGCTTTCAAATCTCTGGAACGCAATAACATTTAGCCATTAATTACTGTTGTTATCAGAGAAGCTTGGTCCATTTAGCTTTATGAAGATAAAATCTCAGAATATTAATCACATCACGTTTTTGTATTTTGGGCATTTTTATGTGCTTTACTAATCTTGAGTAAGTCACTGAAAGCGACGAAAGTCTGAATACCGAGATCATAACTCATCCTATTTCAATGTGCAACAGATGAATAATTATAATTTATCAAAAGCCCTTATAAAACATCTCTACAAGTGACAGCGCTGTATTTAAATACAGTGAAAAAGGCGGTTAACAAAAACACGTCAAAAAGGCAACGACGAATTAAATGCAACTTAGAAAGCGCGAGTCGTAAAATACAATTGAACATATTAAATATTTCACTCTATTCCAAATACGCATTTGCGGTAACGTGCTAGGTCCAAAGAGGTGCGCGATGTAATTTAAATTAGCATTAAATTTTAACCGGAAAAGTGGGCGCAATGTGGACTGTGATTTATTGCTCTGATGACGCTTCCTAGCATCTCGCGTAAAACACACGGCTGCAACCGCAGTGTGGGAAGAGGAAAATGGGAAGAAGATCTATTGCCTCAACCTTCAACGTGGCTTATCATAATTACAGCGCAAACTTACGACAGTTCACAAAGTAATACGGTCGTCGTTAACACGGGTGTTAAGATTTAAACGTTTTGCTGCCGGAAAATATTGCGAGCTAGTTACGGAAATGCTTAAAACATCTTGTAGAGAAAGGGCGGGACTTGTTATCTATTTGGCGTTAGTCTTTTTTGAATACCGCATCAGACCATCAAATGAATTCGACCATCGTCCCAATAATTGGTCCTTAATCACCAGATCGCAGTGGTGATCGCATCAATACACCATTAGGTTTGATAGGTTCTTTCCTATCCTTGGGAAGAGAAGCTGCGCAATTCATGAGTTGGTATATAAACGATAATGGATTTTAGATAGTGGATCCCAATCATCGTTAGACTTTTACTAACGAATCACCACTGATGACCGCTGCCTTCTACCCTCAATTCGCATATGGTTTTCTTAAACTTTTCAAGACCATTTAAGGAGCATAATAAATATATCAATTAGATTCCATCAATAAGGCGAGATCCGTAATTCGACTTCGACTTATGCCAAAAAAAATGACATTTGCGTGAGTTAGCGGTCGAGATCTAGAACATCGACTTTTCCTGTCTGTAAAACCATGATTAGGAAGAGCAAGGCAGAAAAGTTTGAGTAAATACATTCAATACGGTTACGACACAATTATGCGGTCGTGGAAATGGAATTTTGTATCAACAAACCACAGAAATACGTCACTGCTTTAGTAAAACGACATTTTGGGTATTATAAATGCGTCTTTTGCTACCTCGTATCAATTCCAAACATCACGCCCACACAAACAAACACACAGTCATAGAATAGTATCCAAGCAAAAGAGACACGCAACGAGAACATTTATAAGGGGTCGATAATCCATTTCGGATGACCTTACCTCTTGTGCGATTCATCCTGACCCCAGGAGATCCCGACCGAGGCCTCCAGACACACTCTTGACCCTTTGCCGAACACGAGAGGGTGGAAGAGCCGCACGAACGAGATAAATATCCTCTATAATTTTTTTTATCTTCCCTCTTGCGGCCACATCAACAGATTAAATTCAAAAAAAGCAAAAAAAATGAGATCACCACACCCAAGAGATGTCCAATAAGGGTAGGCGGTGGAAGAGAGAGAGGCAAAGGGGGGGCGAGGAACCACCACCACCAGGGGGGAGGATTTGACACTTTTTCTACCGCGGATAAGGGAACGCCGAAAAGAGCCCGGAACCCGGAGTCGGCGGAGGCAGCGCCGGCAACCGCCTCCACGTGTCCCGAGTCATCGCACCGTAGTGAACGGGCGAGGCGTCGCTATGGGGGCGCCCTCTCTCTATATATATATTTTTCAAAAAGTACCCTTCCGTCGCTGCCTCCGGAATATTATCCGGCACCGTTTCCGAACGCCCCCGCGTGGGCGTCTAAGGGGAATCGAACGAGGGGAGTGAGAGAGAAAAAAAGATAGAGAGACGTTATAAGGAGGCGGGGTCGCGTCGTCCTAACTCGCCCGCCCTGTCGCCTTCTTCTGAGCGGCAGTTCCGGTAGATGGCAGGGTAGTAGGTTCCTCTCTCCCCTTCCGCCGCTCTCGCTCAGAGGGGGAGTGGAAAGCGGCTCTCTCTCTCCCTCTTCCCCCCTCTCTCTCTCCCTCGGCGACCCAGACCACGCTACCGAACCGTGCGACCCCTTCTCTTTTTGGGCCCCCGTGCGTTACGAGAGAGTCTAAAAAGAGGACCACCCCAATGACGTATTTTTTTCACATCCCTACTCCTTACACCCTCCCTCTGACCTGTCTACCGGATGCCATTGTGCGTACGTTATCCTTGGTTTTTTATTCGTTAGCTGCGTCACGCATTTTATCGACTTTGGATAAAATTTCGCCGACGTCCTCTCGGTTCTGATGGGGATTTAGGGTGATCAAAGGGAGGGGGCAGAATGGGGGGATTTATAAGCGCTCGAAGCGATTTGGCGCATTGGACGTCGATGGGTTTATGGACTGCGCTTTTATGGAGCCGTTACTGTCGATTCGTTATCCTGGATCGTCGACAATTAAAATCGTATTTCTCGAGCTAAGAAAAAGCTTCGATAGGGATGCCAGATTATTTTGTTTACTGAAAACGGAATGATTTCCAGAGAAATTCTTATCCGAACAACGCCTATCCTAAGCGCAGTTTTAAATTGGAATTATTTCATGTTGAGGTAGAAGATTTTTTACATTTTTAGAAGTTTTAAAAATTCGCAAATAATGCTGTTTTAGTCTAAATAAATCATGATATTCTATTGTGATTTAAAGTTAGTTATATTGTGAGAAATTTGATGGCGACTTGAAATGAGTTGAACATTGCGCAGAAAAATCGACAACGTATATCATATAAACAATAGGAATTTTAGCATCAAATGAATTTCAAATTTACATTTCACTCGACAGACAAAGAGTTTACAAGGTTTCAAATTTTGTCTGAAAGGGAAATTCTTCTGATAATTGCGTAGAGTTAAAAATAAGGCACGAATATTTTTCTGCATTGTGTTCATTATAATACGAATCCTTCCTTTTCGTGTATACAATAAAAAAATGAACACATCCAGTTGCATTAAAATACGTTCACAAACTTTTGGATTTAATTTTTTATGTATTTTCTGAGCCATCAGAGATTGCATTTTAAAACTTCTATTACATGTGCTTTTACGTCACAGCGACAACTAGAGGGCGACGGGTACAAGATGGTGTCTACCGCGCCCTTTTTCCTTCGCCACATTCCTTACATGACGTTTGCTCCATCTTTTATTATCATCCCAAACGTTCCACATTTCTACTATCCTTGCAATACCACAAAAAAAAAAAGGATCCAGTTCGGTTATTGACTTCATAAATCGGATTTACGGTTTCCAAATTCGATGAACGCATAGCCCATTTATATCACGGAACTTCGCGATAGAAATATAAATAATCGGCTGAGCATTAATCAAACCGACGCCCGAGGTTGTAAATAAAACGGTGAAATTTTTCTTCGGCTTCGCTTCTCTCGACCGCAGCCTTTTAAATCCGAGTTACGGGTCATTTTTCCCCGTCAGATTTCGCTCGAGTTTTCTTCGAAATAATTGATCTCCGCCGTTCGGATTCCGTTCGACCGACTGCTCTCAACGGCTCTAGCCGTTAAAGGGATTCTAAGAATCGGAGAAAAAATAATAAACAAACCGGCGAAGCTTTGTTTTTTTTTTTTTTGCGGCTCGAATTTCCGCATTACCTCGTGTGTTTTTTTTAGCAGGTCAGCGAAACAAAATTATCCTCCGATACCGCAATGGAAAACAAACAAAGGATGTTAGCTGGCTTTAGGGATCCGTTCAGTCTCTCAAACGAAAACACACCGCCACAAAGAAAACAATGCCAATTGTTTTCTGGGTAAAGGCGGTAAAAAACGAATAACCCGAGCCAACGTTGTGTGCCTAAGCTGATTCAAGGCGAATGGGTTTAGAAAATTTGCGTATATTATCAAACAGAAGGTACATTCCATATCCTTATATTTTTTCTTAGATATCTACAACTAAATCTCTCTATATTATAAAATCGTAATGGTCAACATGACGCGTAACGCTCTAATTTTGTCAATAACTCGATTAGAAATAAACTTAGAAGCATGAAATTTCTTAGGATTTCAGTGTTGATGAATCTTTACGTTATGGCAAAAAAATTTTGAAAAAGGTCACGGGTTCGACTCTAGAGGATGAATCTCGTTTCCCATATCACCTTTTTGGTTTGAAGGCTTTCATTCATTTACTCTTTAAAATATCTTCAAATTAATTTATCGACACGAAATTTGCGCTAAAAGACGGAAAAATGAATGATTCTTATTATTACCGTCTAATACTCAATTTCATTCGAATTTGCTCATATTTTGAATTTATACTCGAGTTTTTGTAATTTTTTTCTAACATTTTAATAATAAGATTCCATGGTTACCGGTATTGTTGTCCTCTGTAATTTCCGTGCACATGCACTTAAACAAAGGCTTAAAGATCGAAAATAAGATTAAAACTTGCTCGAAATGACCGAAGATATGAGTTTAATGCAAATAAATCGAAGGCAGTATTCATGTTATTTACATTTTTAATCTGTATTACTAAAATCCTATTTCTGGTTGTCTCTCTATCTCTCTTTAACGCTCTATACCTAAGCCATTTTTAATCTCCGGGAATTTCAGACCTCTAAGTTTGTTTTTTATCGAGTTATTCGATTAATTTTCTTAATTTGTTATTAAAAACCAAACAAATTTCTTATAAAATATATTCATTAAACTCTTATTCGAAACGTATTCCCGTTAAACTTATCTAAATCCAATAGGTGCATGGTAGGAAAGAAGAAACAGCAAGCAAGGGGGGGGGGGGGGGGGGTTGGCGAGCATCATCCAGCATGGGGCTTGACTTCTAGTATTACACTAAAATTAATCGTGAAGTCTGATGGCAGGAGGTGTAGTGGGACAAAATTTCTCGAATAATTTTCGTTTTCGCGTTTGGATGTTCAGTTATGATCAGCCCCGTAAATAGATATTTTAGCGTCCGGGGCAAACTAATAAATATGAGTCCTCTCCTCCTTCAAGAAATCATATTTTTCTCTGGTTATTTAGTTAATATTTGGATTTTTTACGCCCCATGCTTAGTTGCGCCCGGAGCAGATGCCCCACCCTAGTTACGGCACTGATTATAATCTTAGAGAAAACGAGTTACTTGTCGCTGTACCTTACAATCAACCTCAAGTGAATTGTCAGCGCAGTCATTTTTTCCATGTAATTGAGGATTTCACCTCAAGTGAATTGTCAGCGCAGTCATTTTTTTCCATGTAATTGAGGATTTCAAAGCTAAACTATCCTCAGCCCTTTAACCCTCTGGAAGCTTTAACCTGACATTTAGTGGGCGTTTCTATGGCGAATCTCAACTCAAATTCGTTAATAAAGAAGCATTCATCCAGTTGGCCAAAAAATTAATTCGATCCTTTTTTATTTTTGTCGAAAACAGCATACGATAATAAGGTGGCATAAGAAATCGAAGCATTAAAAAACCATTCAATGTTTAATAATAACCGTACAAGAGGTTGTCCACAGACGAGTTTATAATATTATCATTGTTTTTTTCAATAAAATAAAAACTAGAATGATTTGATCACTCATCTCTCGATACACTATTTGGAAACTACTTTTGGGGCTCCTTGCATTAGAGCAAGAGTGCACAACATAGGGCCCGCGGGCCAAATGTGGCTCGCCGACACCTTTTGTTTGGCTCGATCGAAGCAGGGAGTATATCAGCCGGTTAATTCCTTCAATATCAAAAATACAATTCAATTTTGTAAGTAAATTATATTTGTTTGCCACTTCGTTTCTTGTCGCATAAGAATTGCATGTAAAGTTTATGGTAATTAACAAATCGACAATAGTGTACTTAGGTTTTTATTATGGGCAACATTTTCAGTGTGGCCCGCTTAGGTACAATCAAGGTGGATTTTGGCCCGCGTCAACATTTGAGTTGTGCACTTCTGCATTAGTCATATATGTATACATACTTCACGAACCTTTTCTATCTAAAGTATGCGGCCCTTCTCACGTAGATGCTTGATAAGATCCCGTTTGGGGAGGGAATCAGGCGGCGGTCACCGAATTAAGGAAAGGAGAGGGAAGGGGGAGGAAAATGGGTACGCGTCGGGAGGAAGAAATAAGCGAAGGGCTCTCTCTCTTAACACATCTGCCTCCCTCCGGACCATCCCATCCGATCCCTCTCTCCTCTCTCTCTCTCTCTCTCTCCCCTTACTTTCTCTATCTTCCTCTCTCTCTCTCTCTCTCCGCTAATTCCGCTCACCTGCTCCATCAAACTCTCATTAAGCCGGCGTTTTCAACCGCTGTGGCTGGCTCTGCGGACTACGAATTTGCGGACACACACACACACGAATCGCATTCGCGGATGAGAGAACGGTGGCTTTAAGAGCCTACGACGCGCGCGTCAAGGGACCACTCAAGGAGACAGAAAGAATTCGCCAGAGATGAGCTTTACCACAAGGGTATCGCGATTGCTTCGTTTAAACGCGTTTTACTCGAGTGTTACGTAAAATGTATTTTTTCACCTCTTATAAGAGCGGAATTTTATGAACTGAAGGCGTTAAAAAAAGAATCATCTAGATCGGTGTTTCCCGAACTGGGGTCCGCGGACTATTTTTCGGGGGTCCCCGAGGAAGATCTTTGAATAAATAAAAGTTACAGGTAAACCTCGTCATCGGCGGAGTACGTTCCCGGAAAACGCTGCTAAAGAGAAGTAATCGAGGCAATGTAAAATGCAGTGTTAGGTTCCCATCCCAACAAGGACAAGCTTTACCACGATTCATTTTGTTAAATTCTTCCTTTCTAGGATCTTCACTACCTATAGGTGTTAAATGCGAAACAGGCTCGAACTAGAATCAGATGCAAGACTTCAACTGAGTAAAATAAAATTAAACGGAACGCTTCTGCTCTTTCATCATAAATATAACATTATACATCTCACAAAAAGTCTACTTCTGATATTATTGCTAATTTAAAATTAGAATACTTTGTACTTTAATATTAACCAATAAAATGTATACTACCGTTTATTTCAAAACAAGTCTGTGCTAATAAAATATAAAATTCTGTTACAAAACTGTTATTTTTATCCAATTATAGCGATAATGGTCCTCAAAAATACGGAAAATAGAAAGGGATCCGCAAACAAGAAAAGTTTATGAATGGGGGTTCGCAAGACAAAAGAGTAGTTAGGGAATCGCTGATCTAGATAATGGGTCGGCGACCTTTCCTATAAGGCGGACCACATTCGTTTTTGTGAATGCTTCGGAGGGCCTCTTCGGAAGTCACGAAAGCTCCGACGCGCCGGAGCAGGATGGGCCTTTAAATCAGAAGTTAGCTAGAGATTTTGTCGTCTCATATTAGTGAAAATTAATTCTAATTAGTTTACTGGCGTATTTTTTTCACTGAAAAAATATGAAATTGCCTGTTTAATTATACCAACCACTTTTTCGTTATTGCTTCGCGGGCCACATGAGGCCCGCGGGCCGTAGGTTGCCGACCCCTGATCTAGATCGTATTGTGGTTGAAATTCAAATGATAATTTAAATAAGTACAACAGCAATGAAATTTTTGGGAAAACATGCTAAATTCGTTTATCTCCGTTGATAAAGCCCGAGCACAGTGTATTTCCCGACCTTTTATTTACTACTGAATGTCTAAAATACCAAAGAGAACGTTAGACTATGTAATTGTTGCAACAAAAAGTAGCTTGAATAGATCGTATGCGCACCGCAGTTGCAAAGCGGCCGACCTCAGCGGCAAATTCACCAACCATTCCAATAAGAAACGCTGAGGATGGCTTCCACGTAGTTGCGACGCACGTCTCTAGCTTTCTAACACGTTTTATGCCCGGCGATTTTACCTCGACCACCAATTTCGTCCAAGCCGCAAGGAAAGCTAGATTATTCTCCTTTTGAATTTCTTTTTTTAACTGCAGACGCCGGCTTCCAAATCCTTTCCAAAGCAACAGTTGCACACGCGAAATAATCCCCAAACACATTCGGCAAGGTTTACGATCTCGTCTCACTCTCTCTCACCTTTCTTCTTTTCTTTAATATAGGTTCCTCCTCCTCCTTACTTTTAACTCTCTCTCCTTTCCTCTCTCGCTCTCTCTTTATTTCCTTTTAGCTCCACTCTTTCATCGCCTCATCCGTCTGCCACAGACCCCTTTCTCTTTAAGCCCCCCTCTCCCCCCTTCAGACGGTCGTGACACCCAGGCGTGACTCATCGATTCAACCCAGTTTCCATGGTAACGGATGTGGGGGGGTGAGAGAGTGAGGGGGAGGGGGAGGAGGGAAAGAAAGAAAAAGAGGGAGAGAGAATAGGAAGAGCCGCTCGGTAAAGGCAGGGGGGGAGGGGGGGGGGGAGGGGAGAGCAGGAAGGGGTAAGAAGAGAGAGAGAGAGGGGTTTAGAGACTGGTGTGGGATGGTGTAAAGGGGGCAGAGATAGGGGTTGTTATAAAGGGGGGAACGAGAGTTGCTTCTTTATTTAAGCCTGTTCCAGCCACACAACCTCTCTCCCTGTCTCCTCCGTAAACCCTTATACCACCACCTCCATCCTTCTTTCCTCGCCGCACAGACCTTCCGCTCCTTCACTCTACCCTTCCTCCCTCCTCTCTCTCTCTCCCTCCCTCCCTTCCCCCTTCCACTTCCCCCTCTCTTCCCAAACTTCCATCTCTCAGGGATACTTTTATTTCCTCTTCTTTCCCTATCTCCCTCTCCCTTCTTTTATTCAGCACCTTCCCTCCTTATTTCCATTCACTCTCTCTCTCTCTCTTTACCTCCCTTTCCTTCTATTCATTCTTTCCTATTTCTTTACGTCTTCCTTAATCTCCCTCCTCCTACATACTTACCCTCTTTAATCTCTGTCTGCCTCTCTCTGCCTTCCCTCTTTATACTTCCTCCCTTTTACTCCCTCTCTCTCTCTCCATAATCCTTTCTTCCCTCTCTCCACTTCCCTCCAATGGCTCCAGCTTGTCTCTTATTTCCCTTGTTTTCCGTCTCCATTATTCCGTATCTTCCGCTCTCTCTCTCATACTCTCATATTCTCTCTCTCTCTCTCTCTCCACATTAATTCATCTCATCTCATCTGGCGGCGTCTTTTGTTCATTTTTTTCTTCAATTCCCTTTACCCTCCTGTTTTTATTTTTTCCTCTTTTTTTCCCCTGGATTTACGCGAAAAAAGTCCTTCCTTCCTCTCTCAGTTTCCAGCGTGTTGCGTTTTCTGTCTGCCACTGAAGTTAGTCTCGCAAAAACTGAGAAGGGAAGCAGCGGGTTGGGAAATTCTGTTGCATTGACCGCGCAGTTGCTTAACTTCCTCTACAAACATCAGCAGTGCACAGTTCATATCGGTCTTTTAAAAAAAGTCTTTTATTGTGTTTATAAATCGTCGTTTATTGATCGTTAGGGATATTATTATCGTTTAACGTGTTTATAAACGTTTCATAAACATTTCTAACACGTAATAGAGTTACCTCCATGTTTTCTATGGCAGAGGTGGTGGAAACTACGGTCCGCGGGCCACATAAGGTCCGCGGGAGCACTCTATACGGCCAGCGAATGCATTACGAAAGCGAACCATGAAATGTAACACAGAAAATTTCGTATTTTTTTGTTCAAATTATTACCGGAAAACCTTTGCTTGTGAAGTTTATATACTTAATAAAATGTTATTAATTATCAATTTTCACAGATGGAAACCTTCGCATTCTCTCAAGTAACCTCCGACGTGGACCCTAATGTGGCCCGCCGAAGCATTTTCATCTGTTAATACGGCCCAGCTAAGCAACCGCAACGGCTAATGTTACCCCACTCCTGCCGTAGACGAATACCAGATAGAAAATTCGACTTTTTTATCCTTGATCTTATGCAACCACGGGGGCATAATATTTTTTACCAAAGGACGAAACGCATCAGCGGTTCTCAAACTTTAGGCATCTTAAACCCGATCTCTTCGCAGACCCCTATTATGGCAACCGACCTTATCGTGACCCCTTTACATCAAATAATAAATATAAAATACAATTGGAATATTTAGAGAAACACGGGATTTTTGTTAATATGTACTAATAAGGAAATAAAATTATGCCGTTAAAATTAACTGAAAATTAAAGCATTGAAAATCGCATGCAAAATTTTCGCGGCCACCACCGAAGAAATACTTGTAGTATCATGGGAAATTAGTATAGAAGTTTGTAGAATAACTTTCTCATTAGTTTTTTTTGTAAAGTTTAACTTTTTTGATGAGTTGCTTCAAGTCTTTCCCTACCTCATCTCTCAATAACTCACTTTTTTTAATATATGTATTTTTTTCTTCCATTTGCTTCTACGGTCATACCTTTCCACGTTCTTACTTCATAAACCCTTGATGCGACTTGAATTTGACATGCATGCCCCTCTCCCTTTCTCTGTCCCTCTTTATCTCTCTCCCTCTCTTCCCATCCATCTGTCTCTTTCTCTCTGCCCCTCTTTTTCTCCCTCTCTCTCCCTCTCTCCGACGTCTTCTCTCTCGTATCTCCCATTACTTTCCCAATCTTCATCTATATATAATGCGTGCGATCTCATACGTACGCACGTGCGCGTGTACTAGTCTCCCTTTTATTACTTCCTCCGTCTCTCTCTCTCTTTCTCTCCCTCCCTCTCTCACTCTCTCTCTCTGAGACACCAACGTCTCTCGCAGGATTCCACATACTCGTTTCGAAGGGTCGAAGCGGAAGTCTGTATTATGAAAAGCTTTCGAGTTAAGAATGGGAAAAAAATCGAACCGCGACGCGAATAGGGTACTTTTTTTTAGATGAAATGGCCGCGATTCGCGGTTTCGGGGCTTTTATTTTTTTTATACTCCTCGAGTTGCTCCAAAACCTTTCTTCCTGCCATATTCTCTCTTTCTCATTTTCTCTCTTAAGTTATTTCTCTAAGTATTCCGCTGTGATCGCCATTTGCCTCGCCCTCCTTCATCCCGCAGTCTTTTATTTATAGTTCTCAAAATCTCCGTTGATTAAAACGTGTTATAATTTTTTTATAATTTTTTTTTCGCTGATAGCGATTTCATGCTCTTATGCGCAACTGTTGTTCCTAACTTTCCTCCATCTTTTAAAAATTCCATTTTACTTCGATCGCCACCTAAACAATTACGACCTTATTTTATAACATGAAACGGCTCTCAAAATCTTCCGCTGCATTGAGACAAAAACAATAGTTTGAACAGTTTTAGAACAGAAGTTTGTTCGCTATTACTTCATTCTAAACCTAATAAAATTAGTTAAACGTTTTTTTACGTCTATTATGCTTATTTCCAATGTTGAACAGATTGAAATAGGATAAAGTTTTATGGAATTAACAATTTATATATTTTCCATGGAACAAACGAAAGAGAAATAAATTATAAAATCTCGGGGTATTAAAATATTTTGGCTATTATATTATTAATATTAGAACATACATAGAATTAAAATGCCTGAACCAATCCGCATTACGTAGCAGAATCAAATTATGTCGAGAATTTCCAATAAACATTTTATATTTAAAATAAATATATCCAAAAAGATAAAAATGTTAGTTTTTAACAACATTTGAAAGTGTTTCCGTGCCAATAGGAATTCAAAGATAAGGTTATAATTTTTTTCAAGTCAAGAGGTGCATTCCTTTTTTTCTCTGTCGTCGGCATTCCATCTTCCTCTCTACATTACTTTCCTCTCTCTCTTCCCTCTCCTTTACCATTCCTTCGAGACATACCATTCCCTTCCTCCCATTCCAAAAATTCCCTCATTCCAAACCCCACGTCAAGAGACCTATTTCTCCGGCGAGTTCCATCTTTCTCCTCTCTCTCTCTCTCTCTCTCTTTGCCGACCTCCCAATGCGCCTGACATGTCGCTCCGGGCGATGCTTCGTAAAACCTATTTTCCCTCCTCCCTCTCTCTCTCTCTTCTCCCCCCCTCCTGGAATCGACGTCTTTCTATCATTGTTTTATTGCAATTACAAACTAAACTCGTTCGCATACAAATTGCGGATCGGAACACGAGGAATTTCTGTTACGGTTATAATAGATTCCACTCCAGCCTAAAATGTGTAAAAATGGTGTTTAACTTAGGATATTCCTCTATATAATTGGGAAAACTAACATTTGTTGAGAAATTCGTTGCTTTAGATTGCGGGATAAGTAGAATTCCTTTCTCAAAAATCATCTCGCTCGTAAATGCGTCACTCGAAACTATAATCATTTGATCTTCATTCAGAAAAGAAATGTACCCGCCTCATGGCTGGAATCCAACTAATAAATTAGGTAATTCCGGGAGACATTAAGATGTTGGGAAAGCCCGATGCTCAGTGATTCACTGTTGGTTAATTTGCATGAAATTGTTTTTGGATTGAATTTTCGGTGAATCGCCAAAAATGAACCGAGGTTGGTATCTGGTTTTCCCAAAAAATTTGTCTATTGGACGTATCGAAATTAGCCATTAATTTCAATTGCACTTTTTCAGTTCACTTAAAATTATATGCCAAATTCAACGTTTTCCTCTATATAAACTTCTCATTTTGCTTTCCCATCCAATTCCCTATCTCTCCCAGCCTCATCGCCTTCCTTTCCCTTCCTCCTCGACTAGCTTCATCACCTTGATCTTAATTTATCCGCCATCTCCTTCATTCCGCAACAAATGAAATTATAACTCAAAGACGCTTGATTAATCCCGTCTACTAATGCAGGATTTCTCGTTATTCTGTCCTGTCGCGGTGCGACTTGTACGACAGACGCACGTCAACTTAACTTCGAATTCGAAACGGCAATCAACCGACGGATCGATCGCTCTGATTTCTACGCGACTGATTTTTTCATTCCTCTCTCTCTCTATCTATCTCTCTTATCTTCTCCGTTTCATATTCCACCTTCTGCTTCTTAATACCTGAAAAACCTTTGAATCTCTGACTTTATTCACATACCTTCCAATTTTCATTTTCTATCACTTCTTCTCCCTCCCTCGCTATCTCTCTCCATTCTCCACTCCGAGGACAGTTGTCACGGCGAGCGTCAAAGCGCCATCCTTCCCACGCAACACCCGACAAAGATTTCGACTCAGTCTTACAACACTTCCGCAGAGGTACCTATGAGCTCTTCGTAAACACGACGAGTGTAGCATTACAATTCCGTGAACGTCCTCCCGTAATTTGGAACGAACGATCGCTTCTTAAAAACGTTTAGCGCATCGAATACAAACTCATTCCTATCTTTTTTTTTCAAACGACGACGTACGACGTCAGTAGTATCGCGATGGATATCAACGTAATCGGTGACCCGACAAATTTTCAATCACATGGAAAATGTCAGAGAAAGTGAGGTTTCGATGTGTTTATCGAATGGAATAAGCGACAAAGGTGGGAATGAAACCGAAATGGCATTCGATAATTATCCGAATCGACTCCTGTTCTCGAAGGGCAAAAAGATCGAGTTCGACGCTCGTTCTTCGATTTGAACTCGCATCCGATTCTTACCTACTGTACTCACTGGTCCGGTTCGAGTCTTTCAAACTCGAGCTAATGGCCCATATGTGGTCTATGTCGAGCCACCACATTTCCTCCAACGTGGACATCAGCAAAATTGTCTATCTTAATTCGCAGTCCTATTTAAAAAAAAAATATTAATCCAATTTTGCTTTCCGCCTTAATTATCTTCTCTCTCCTCCTATTTTCAATTTCATCTCCCCGTTCCGTCCTCTCCCCGCCAATAATCCACTCTTCCTATTTCAAACTTTCATATTTATATTAAATTACATCCCTCAGCGAGGCTTCCTTTTGGATCTACTCTTCCGAGATGGAGTTCCTTCCTTTGACGTTTCACTCACCACTCTCCCCCTCCGCCTCCCTCCTCCTCTCTCCCTCTCTACTAATTCTTCTCTTTCCCTCTCTCTCCCTCTCTTTCTTACCTCTTCCATTTCTTTCCGTCTCTCTTATCTTGCATTTCGCGTCTTTCTTCCACCTTTACTACTTACTACAACTCGCTTCATTTATTCGTAACTTCCTCCCTTCCTCTTTCACTTTTATTTCAACGTTGCTTTTCTTTTCCTTTTCGCGTTCCATCCATTCTCATTCTATCTCTTTCTCTCTCTCCATGTACTTTTTTTCACTCTGTACTTCTCTACTTTCATTTTATCTATCCTCTATTTTTCTCTGTCCATCCACTTAATTTTCTCAAACATTTCCTCTCGTATTTTTTCTTCAATTTTTACCTCTATTACCCTACCACCATTTTCCCTCTCTCCATACGCTTATTTTCTCACGTTCTCTCTCTCTCTCTCTCTTCGTCTACATCTTTAATTTTCCCCCTCACTTCCTTCCTCTCTCATTCTCTTATTCCGGAGAGAGAGAGGGAGAGAGAGAGACGGAGTGTTCTCAACTTCTCCTTTCTTCTCTCCCACGCTTCCTACCTTATGCCTCCCTAACTGATTTTTTCCCTCGAAATCATTTCTTGAAAAGGGACACTCCACTCCACTCCCGCTGAGTGTTCCCTCTCTCTCTCTCTCTCCATCCCTCCTTCCTTGGACCTAACCTCTCAATTCCCCCTCCTCGCCACTCGCCTCTCTTCCAGAACTCCCGCCATTTATTTTTCCTCGAGGGTGAAAAGAAAAATCATTTCGTCGCTCTTTCATTGTCGTACATCTTGAGATATTTCTCGACGCGTCCTCTATTTTGCCAAACTCTCCAATTATATATATAAGTGTATATATATATTGTGTTTTTCGTGTGTCCTCAGCACCCCCAGCGGCTCTTCAATCTAGGTAAGTGTCCACTGGGCTTCCTCCAACACCTTGTTGCCACCTTTATATATATAATTATATATATATATATTGAAAGTCATCTTCCTCTCTTTCTTTCTTTCTCTCGCTCCCTCTTCCCCTGTGGAGCATCTCGAGCCGGAATAATATTTTTGGGGAATAAATAAATGCCGCCTCACGCTACCATCGTAACCACTTTCTTCCTTCGGAGGAAGCGTTATTCTTATTTTTATCTCCCCCTCTGCCAATTTTATGAAAAAAAAACGCGATTTTCCCTGGAGAAGATGCTTGGTTTTGACGTGTCGCGAAATCCCTTCCGGTTACTTAACTCCTTAGTGGTTTCGGACGGTTTATTAATCTCAGCTCAGGTGACAATGAAGCTGCCACAGACGTAATATTCTGCTTAGAATCGAATGTAATAAACAAAGGGGAAAATTTGTGAATTAACGCAGCGCCTAAAGAGATCTAGACTAAGAACGATGAGACCGTTAGTGTTAATTCCATTAAGCGTGATGCCGTGTCTTTTTCGTCGTTTCCCTGACGTTAATAATGAACGAATATATATTTTTTTCAATGAAAGGAGCAGATTTAAAAATGTAATATTGTGGGCGAAAAGGATAGCTGTTAAGGTAAAAAAAAACGGAAGTTTTTTTAACGGGATGGTGTCTTTCATAATTCTCATGACTTTTTGTTTTATTTTTATTCGGTTACCTTTGGAATTAAGGAAATAAATTTTCGAAAATTTTCATTCGATATTCTTTTATGTTCCTAATATGTCGACTCACAGTGAAATTACAAAAGACGCTGATATAATTAAATGCGATCTTAGGGGCCAAAATGGAAATAATTTTAATTTCTCAATCGCGGATCGCCGGTTGCTTTGAAATGAGCATCTTCGCGAATGCTGTAAAACCGACAGCGTTTTGGTTTCACGATTATTTCTCCAAGTAAATGACTCATCAATCCAATAACACATATTGTATCAATCCACTTAGACTTATCTAGTATTTGATTTTTTGTAAATTAAAAAAAAACACGAAAGACAATTTGTCGCAAACATATATTGATTAAGATCAAATAACAATACGGCATTCAAACAAGTGTCATCGTTTTAAAATTTACATCAACACAACTACGAACAGTTACGTCGTTGCCAATTTTTTATAGCTATCGCAAACGAATAAATAAGAAATATTTAATGAAGTTCTGGTATCCGTCTAAATAAAATACGTTTTAATACAAGCCGGCCAAAATTGGTGAAAGCGACGGAAATAGCTATGTCGTTTACGTTTCTCAGCAATCAAAGTACAAAAAGTCATTCCAATTTTAATTTGTCTAATTAGGATAATTAAAAAAGTGTTGGAGACTACGGCGAGATGGATATTTAAAAAATTAAGAACTCAACCGTAATTCGTATGGTTAAGGAGTTCTTAATTAGGAAATTATTCAAATCCCATCAGGAGTAAAAGTTCGCTGATTTTGGCACAATCACGCTTAAGCGACGCCTTATTATCTCGATTATAAATATTTGAAAACTTAAAATATCGCTTCCCGTTCATCAACTGAAAACAATTTCTTTAAAATAACCTTTAGCCACTCTTCTGAATTTTTTTACTGGCCGAGAATTACAATATGTGCGTGCATGCAATTTCAGCATTTATTTCCGTCTTGAAACTTCAGAAAAATCTTTACAGATGGGAAATTCATTTACAAATAAATCGAATAAAAATTTTGAATGCAGAGAGAAGTACGAAAGAGATCATAAATAGTAATTTTATAAAAGCATCACATTTCAAAAATGCGCACGCGGAAAAGAAATTTAAAAAATGCCATAAAAGTTTGTCGTTCCTATTCAATATCTAGAAAATGAAAGTTTTTTTTTTAACATATGGAATTTATTAAATCGTAGGAGATAAAGGGAAGATGAAATAAATAGTCTTGACATTTCCGGAGTCACATTATTTTTCCGAACGCCTTTTCCTCTGTCTGAAACCTCTCTCTCTCTCACTCTTAGGAATAAATATATCGTAAAAAGCACGCGGCTAAGAGAAGCTTCTCTCTCTCTATTCCGTCTTCTCGCTTACACTCGCAAGAAGAGATCTTCGCCGGATTATCCTCTACGAAGAGAGTGGAACGGGTCAAAAAGGCGTTTTGGAGAAGGGCGAAACCTTATTCCAGGGCTAAGACTCTATCCATCACTTGCCACACGCGGCCCGGCAACATATCTCCTTCCCAGCCACTTTTCTGATGCGAAAGCAGCATCTCAGCATCCCTCTTTTCTCCTCTCCTCTCCTCCCTATCCTCCAGCTAGCACAAAAAGCCGCCAAAGACACTTTTATCTCGCCGCTCCGCGCCTATTTAAAAAGGCTCTCTCTCTCTCTCTGGCGCCCTTCAATGGCATGAACACTACAGGGAAGATTAAAAATTCGAAGGGGCGGATAAAATGAACATCGCGGAACTTCTTGTGAAAAGAATCTTTATTTTTCCCTAACGTACCTTATCGCTATCCCGTGTAATAGGATGAGGAAAAAAAACGTTTTACAGAGCGAGTTCATATTTGGAGACCTTACGTCATAATTTTGTTTGTAGATGCATGAATTCGTTATTTCAGTTGTCTTTAATATTCTGCCTTTTTTGAGATCGTTGTGATCAATTAGTGCGCTCTGGTAAATAAGTATCAGTTTTTTTTATCCAAATTAAATATATTATCTGGTTTCGTCAAACTTTAGTATATGGGGGCAAACGCGTTATGGAAAACTGGGTAAAAATGGATTACACTGAAAATATAAATTATTTGCTTTTTAGAAAATTAGTTTTTTTCCTTCTGCAAAGACAATTTTCAGCAAATTCGACCTCTTTCCTTCATTATCCATGTAATTCGGACGAAAGACATCCATAGCGTTGCTAATCACCTCGAGTGGTACGGGAAACCACAACCTTTCATTCAAGCGATAAAAAACGTTTTTGCAAAGCTATTGCGAAATCTGATAATAAGAAACATGAAGATAACTATGAAACAATTTTTCGTGTATTTCTTTCAAGAAAGTTACATTAAATTATGTAGTATATTAAGCGTACCATATATTTGAAAAGTTGTGACGTTTGAGTAATTTATAATTTACAGGATATATATTCGTAGGAGAGTTGATTTTTATAGCATTGATGCATAAAATTCCTTATGCAAAAGGGGAAAATTATTTTCCCACAGCCAAAACTGTTATCTCGCTCTGTAGAATCAGCTTCAACTCTCTGATGTACGATAATGGACGGTCAGGGCAAACATTTATTTTTTTCCTATTCCGCGCGGTCGCTGGGATCCGTGAAACATACACGGCTTTATCTAAACGTGTTTTTGGGGCAAAAAGGAGATCCTACGCTTAGTGTTTAACCAAACATCCGGGTTCCCGTGCAAACTGAACAACCGAAGCACTCCCGAACTACCACCGCGGATCTTTCCTAATTCAATCCTTTTGTGTGACGCCGCGGTCTCCCTACGAACCGTGTTTGCTTACGTAATCGGGAGAGTTCCCTTGGAGAGTTTATGTCTCTACGGTTACAAGTGCGGGCGATGCGCGTAGGCTGGAATTATTTTTAACCATATATTGTTGATATTAAATAGTTGGAAAGCTTCGAAATGTGGACATGGAGAAGAATGCTGATGATAAAATGGACAGATAGGGTGAAAAACGAAGAAGTACTACGAAGAATAGGAGAGGAGCGAACGATTATACAGACTATCAAAAAGAGGAAGGCGAACTGGATTGGGCATTACCTGAGAAGAGAGAGAGTGCATGATTAAAGAAGTGCTAGAAGGAAAACTGGATGGAAAAAGAGAAAGAGGTAGGAAAAGGTTTCAGCTGGTAGACGACTTGAAAGGGAAAGAGAGCTATCAAGACATGAAGAAAACTGCGGAAAATAGGAGTATATGGAGAACCAAGTTTAACCTAGAATAATCACGGACCTGTCCACGGACAGACTACCTATGATGATGATGATTGTTGATAAGTTTCGGTCAAAAACATTCTCTATCGAGGGAAACATTCTCAATTGGAAATTAAAATCCGAGTCAAGTTTCGCTTGATTTCTATGTTATAAGCACGGATACGCGGATATCTGAAGTTAAATGATATTCCCGTGAAGAAGCACAGCTAGACGAATTTTTTCTATCACTGCAATAAATAATGCACGGGATATTTTTAAGGATTTTTAAAAGGGAACAACCATACGAATAGTGTGGCACCTAAATGCATGCAACTGAATCAGAATATGGCCGAGATAGTTTTGCTGTTTATAAGAGATGCCTTTGAATCTATAAATAGGAAGTTATGTTCTCCAGAAGAAGTGAAAAAATCACAATATTATCTCTTCGCATTTCAGCCATTCCCTCGCCCCCAAGTGCATCTGAATTTAGTGAAAAAGAATCGCTCGGATGGATTAATCCAGTTAAAAAGCAAACGCGCATTTTGAATAAGCGAATAATTTCGAGGAATCCAGCCGCGGCTAAAATCCAGCGCCAATCCAGATAGATGCTTGTATTTGTGTCTAAACGTTGCAAAGCGCGCGAGTGCATTCGAACGAAAGAGGGTCACCATTCCCATTCCTCCGTCGACTGTCATGAACTTGATGCGCGTCGTTGGCGCCACCGGTTGCATTAAAAAAAAAAAGAAAGACGAAAAAAATACACCATAAGAACGCCAGAAAATTTCACAATGGCCTTTTTTGAGCGAAATTCTCTCGTCTCACACCCTCCTGCGAATTATTAAAATTCGCGGTTTTCGAGGAATGCAGAGGGTGGGAGGATGGCAGGGGAAGAGAGTGGAGGGAGGGGAGGGGGAGGGGAGAGAGTGGTTGGGAGAGGAAGGGGGTAGGTAGGTTGCACCGAGGAAAAAAGAGGAAGCTTTTTAAGAGAGGAAGGAAGGCAGAGAGAGAGAGAGGACGCCAGATGCAGCCATAATACCATCACTCCTAACCCACTCCTCTCTTCCCTCCATACATAATACATTCTCCTACCAACCTCTCCAACTACCCCACCTCTTTTATTTATTATTATTTTTTTATTATCTATTTCTATACTTCTTCTTCCTACCCTTGGATGGGAATGCTCGCGTGCACCGCCTGCCCTGCATGCACGTGTCACGGAAGTTGCTCCGCCGATCAGAAATTAATATGAATATAAAAATGGTGAGCCATATGCCACCCAGTTTTACCAAATGAAACCAGTAAAAAGTGTAGAAACGTCAATGATTCTTCACAGTGGCATAGCAAACTCTTATGGGGTCCCCGTGCAAAATTCGATTTTGGAGCCCTATCATTAATTTTATCATGAAAAATATAGTGTCATTTGGCTGGAGGCCCCGGTGCATTTCATTGGTTTGCTACATGTACGCTACGCCACTGATGCCTCACTAGCGATAGGTATTAAAAAAAAACTTTAAGCGTTTGCCTAACATGGCAACAATCTCGTTAAAGAGTTAAAATTATTCATAAATTATTTATTTAATCAATTATCACGTGCAATATCCTATACAAATGACGTAAAATCACTTCGTTACAATCCACTCAATTGATGCGTGGTTTTTTAAATATTTTATGTAAAATTAATTAGTTCTCACACCACATGTTTTTTCACTGGGTGGTTTTGGTATAAATTGATTATTTAGACGAAGGGCCCCTGCCCGAAAGCTTCGAATTTGTGTTATTTTCGTGTTTTTGTGTTTTCCGTGTTTCTTCAGCACCCCCAGCGGCTCTGCAATTTAGGTAAGTGTCCACTGGGCTCCCTCCAACACCTTGTTGCCACCTTGATCATTTAGAGTCAATAATAATCGACCGACGTCCGTAAGTGAGATGTACTGTTCAAAAGATAATGGCGCGAGAGAAACTTTCCACTTCACGCTAGGATTTTTCGCGTCAAATCTTTATGCTCTGCACTTCCCCTCTGAAATTCCAAGGAACCTATTTTAAGTTTCCCGTACTCTATTGCAAGAAAGAAGATAACTTCGAGAGCCGACGGTTCGTTCTCCTCTCTTCAACCTGTCAATTTGGTGTAGTATCCCTAAGAGACGTCTGCCATTTGCTAGTTTTTTTTCAAGTTGAATATTTCATTACGCAAACTGACCCCATTGTTAGTTACCGCAGGCATGTGTGCTATGAAAACGATCTTTGGAGAACATTCTCGTTGTCCACTGGGATCTTACGGTCCGCTCCAACGAGGGATATTCTGCATATTACAAAAGGAAAAACGTGTTTTGAAATTTGAATAGATTATAGCCGCGCAACATTGAGAAAACATTGTGCGATTCTATGCTGCTATGCATACGAGCAGTGACTTAGCAAGGAATATATACTTTGGTTATGGCAAATAGTAAAATACATGTCATGAGAAGATTAACCTCATACTTTTCTTCAATAGTTTCCGATAATATTGATATAATATTTTTAAAAAACCTTCACAATCATTTAACAAATATATTTATGTTCAGGTTGAAGTTGAAATCAATGCGAAAGCAGTTGCAGCTCAAATTATTTAATATATGGAGGGGTGGGGGGAATTCCCAGCTACGCCACTGCATACGAGAGTCATATTTGGATTTTCTATTCTATCTAATTTACGCTAGCATTACCAGAATGAAACTAGATCTACAAACAAGTTATATGTCGTGTTAGAAAATATAGAATACGTTTAGACTTTCTGAGCTAACTTCGTGTTGAAATTATAATCAAAGGGAGCCTCGCGAATCAAATTCCCGAAATCCTCCGAAAATTTTCACTGTCTCTTATGACGAGAAAAACGAGAAATTCTGATAATACAAAATTATTTAGAGAAAATGGCATTTATTTTCACTCCGTCTTCAATCTTGGAGGGTTTCAAAATTATATTCAAACTTTTATTAATAAAGGTGAAAACGTTAAAAGATTAAAAATTTCGAAAAGAAAATGAAATACACAATGAGATGATAGAAAGCATGTATTGAGTTGAGTAAAAGAGAAATGAATGAAAACACATTAGATAAAGTCGAGAATAAAATGCACGATTAAAGATACGATTGAATGAAAACGAGGAGGCAAAATAGGAAGAAGAGAGAATTGGTATTATCTGACAGACGACTTCTAAAGTTATAAATATTTATTTTAAAGTTGCAAAGAACCGGAAAATGTTTAGGACCAGTTTTAACAATTTATGAAGGACCTTTAAGCGGTCAATGTAATGCTGATGATTATTCAAAGGTAAGATAATGTAACGAAGGAACTAGAAAATCGGTCGATTTCGCATTATGGAGGGACGTGGTTCTTTTTTCACGTTTTTCTTAAAGGTAGGCATCTATTACCCCCTTTATATATACATTTTTTTTCTCGGCGTTCGATATCAAACAACCTTCCATCACTGGGACCTAGAGTACGGGACGAAAGCACTGTAACCCAATCAAAGGCCTCTCCTCCCCTTACCACCATCTTCCTCTTCCGCCATCATAATATCTCCTATTTCAGCTCTCATTAAATTCGCTCAACTACGCCTCCCCCCCCCCCACCATTACCCTCTCCTTCTTCCCCTCTCATCCCCCCCCCATCATACCCCATCACTCCCCCTTATACCCGTAATATGGGGCGCGGTCGGTTGATCGAGAAACCGCAAACAGTTTCTGCTCTTGCTATCCTCCAACATACTCTTACGATTAAACGCGTTTCCTCCTCCTAAAGAAAGAAGAGGTGATATCGCTTCACGTAGTGTGTGATTCCGGTCCCAAAACCACTCAAATGAATCCCTTTTGCTGATCTTCGTCTGCCACTACCGCTAAATGCCTTTCCTTTCGCCGTTGGGTTCTCGACATTTTTCCGGATAGAGAGGTGGAAAAATTCCTGTAAAAATATCCGGAAAAGGTATAGGAAATCTACTGTTTCCGTCAAAGCGCTTAGTCGAGAAATACAGCTTCCTGCTCTCGGCAATAATGCGTTTTTATCGCCTTTAAAGGCGCCCTTCTCCACGCTTTCTAACTTAACGATCTAAAAATGACACTCCGATTCGAAACGGCTTATCCTTATAGGGCAGAGGTCGGCGAACCCTACGACCGTTCGTTTTTGCGAATGCTTTTCGCGGACCGCTTCGGATGCCACGATTGCTTCGAAGGAGAGGAGTTTATATCGGATGTCACTTGGTGATCTTCTGGTATTCTCTCGTTGAAAATCTAACCTGAATAATTACTTAGCCTAAAAAGGATTCTAGAAAAGAAATTTTATTGCATAAAGTTTGATGTTAAAAAATGAAATTATGTGCGTTAAATTTCATGGATCACTATTTCGCCACGCCTTCATTCGCCTCAAAATGCCCTCTCGCTGGCCATATGAGGTCCGTGGGTCGTAGATTGACCATCAATGGCTTTAGTATTGCGAAGAGGTTCCTGAAAACGATGTTTTATGCATCACGGTTAATTTGGGTTGCTACGAGTCGTTCGGTCATATATTTGAAGACAGAAAACGACAATTGATTTAAGACAAGGTTTTTGGTGTGACGGCAGCTTGCATCCCACCTATTCGAAGTAAATAGTTTCTATTTGGAGACATGCTCTATATATATATATATATATGAGTACATGTCTCTCCGTCGCTGAAGAAGGGCGTCAGCCCGAAAGCTCCATATTTGGGTCGTTTTTGTTTATTTGTTTTTCCTGTGTCCTCAGCACCCCCAGCGGCTCTTCAATCTAGGTAAGTGACCACTGGGCTTCCTCCAACACCTCGTTGCCACCTTTATTATTACCTTTCCTTTTCCTTAAGCATTTATATATATGCTCGTAAAGATCACACGAAAGCCTCCATTCCCCTAATGTCTTCGAACAGAGTTATTAGAATTAGTATTTTAAATTGAAGCTGTGTTTTGACTCTAAAATATAATTGAATATCCTGTCTAAGGAAGACTCGTATGACAGTGAACTATTATACCTATATCTGAAGATATTTATTTTACTTAGTTCTCAAATTCGCAAAGTTAAGACAACCGAAAGCAATATGGAAAAATTATCTGTTCGATCTATTGACAAAGGGTTAATTATTCTCCCCCAAAATACTATGTGCTCATTACTACAAAGATAACACATTCAGTACTGATTAGGTTGAAAAAAACATATTCTTGTGAATTTCTCCGTATCTTAATCACTGCGAGTAGATTTTCAATAAAAAAACATTCGCTACGGTCATGAAATATGCCTGTTTGCTCGACGCGCACGTACGGAAGGCGCGTGTTTGGAGAAAATAAAACAAGGCGTGCGCTGATCCGCAAATGGAAATTGATGAAAAAACGAACACACGCCCGGAGGACGATCGAATAAAAAAAATACGAGACTCGAAAATAATTTAAATAAATGAGTCCATTGGACTTTTGAACCGTGTTTGGCGAACGAGGAAATAAGAGAGGAAGGAGGAAACAGCGTTGTAGAAGAAAAAGGGAAGAGAAAGAGACAGAGGGAGATAGAGGGAGGGAATACGAAGAAAAAATCAAATAAACCAAGAGAAACGCTGGAATTGGCTGGTCGACGAGGGCGTCTTGTTTCCGTGAAATGACTTGTTCGTGTGACCTCGCACATTACGCCTTTCAATGATTGTTATAGGATGGCCACGGCTCACTGCGTGTCAGTCTGGTCTCTCTCTAGGAGAAAATGGAGAGAGGCATCTCTTCCCCTCTCCTCTGCAATTCTCCTCGTTTTCTTTTTTTGGGCATTAAAAGCGTCGTGAAATTCCGAGATTTTAACGGAGATACTTACTCGAAGAGAATAACGTAGGCAAAAATAAAGGTTTTTTTCTCTCTCTTTTTTTTTTACGCCATCGAAGTAATCAAACCGCTCCGATTCGAGTGTGTCACGTACGCGAAAACTCAATTTCGTAAATAGGTTTCAGGTTTTTGTTTGTCCGTCGTAGGAGCAAAATTGGCAAAATAGGAGGATGGTTTTTGGATTTTTTATAAATAGCACAAAATAAATATAAAGTATCATCAATATCTATATTAGGCCGATCACATAACAGGCAGGCACGCAATGCATCATCAGGAAGAACCAAAGGATTTTACCTTATACAACTAACGAATGTTAGTGGTGATACGTACAAATAAATCGATTTACTTCGTGCTATCCTGAGAGAGAAGGAGACGTATTTATGTGAACAGCAATCAAAAAGTCATTCCATCATCCCTTGCTAAGATCTATAGCCATGTGTTAATTCTATCGAGATTTGTTTCCTAAAAAAATTAAAAATTCCTCGAGTCATTAGCCACCGTACAATACAAAGTAATTCTACCTTCCGGTGGGTTTTAGAAACGTACCACCAAATCCTGGCTATTCAAAGTTTTTCTCTTAAAATTCTCATATCCCATTCCTTCTTTTAATGAATCAGATATATGTTTCCTCTTCCTGTCTCTTTGCCTCTTTCCTAACATTCTTCCTTTTATGACGTCTTTCAGTAAACAGTTTTCTTTCAAATTTTGAACCGCTCATTTCTTCTGTCTACCCATTATTACTCCAAGTTCCTCTCTTCTCCTGCTATATTCAAAACTTTTTCATTCGTTTTCCTCCCTGTCCAACCGATTTCCTCTAATCTACGCCATACCCACATCTCAAACGCCTCTACTCTCCTCACATCATCTTTTCACATTGCCCATGTCTCGCACCCATATAATGCTATACTCCATACTTTTTAATCTATTTATTTAAGCTGCCGGCCAACAGCTTATTTCGTCTCGCCTCTTTTGTTCTCGCTATCCTTATCCTGATCTCTTTTGTGCTTCTTCCGTCATTTGACAGAATACTATCCAAATAAGTAAAACATTCTACCTGCTCCAGCCTTTCCCCATTCAGTATAACATTGACCTGGGTATCCCCACTCTTGGAAAACCTCACAACTTTCATTTTCCTCCTATTCATTTTCATCCCGAATGCCTTTGCATTTTCGTTTAAAGAACTGACTAGCATCTGAAGGCCCCTTTCAGAATTACTTACCAATGCTTTTCCGTCTGCATATCTAACCGATTTAACCCTTTGCATTTTCGTTTAAAGAACTGACTAGCATCTGAAGGCCCCTTTCAGAATTACTTACCAATGCTTTTCCGTCTGCATATCTAACCGATTTAACCAGGCTCCCTCACACTTTTATCCCTGTTTCCTCGTCGTAAATGTTAAACAATGCTGGTGAGAGCCTCGAGCCTTGCCTCACCCCTCTCCCTAGCGTTGCCCAATCCGATTCTCCTTCTGCTACCCTTACCTGCGCAGTCTGATTCATATACAGATTTCTCATTAAGCGTCTATGTCTCCAACCAACCTCAATATTCCTCAACACATTCATCACCTTCATACTTAGCGAGGTGCACCACGATTTCGGTGCTTTACTTTCTATTTGCGGCGTATTTTAAAACACTAGTGTTTGTATTCATATCCATTATGTTTAAAGAAAATTGAAGGGTTCTGCGAATTTATTTTTACTCCTGCATAAATAATCCGGTATTAAATAATGGAAATGGCTTCGGGGGGAAAAAATATATCGCTTACTGAAACGACGAAAATTTCACGTCCTGCTACTGTTGTTTTTGGCTTTTAAAAATAATGGCGACCTTGTATCATGGAATTGTAAGCTGATTGTAGCGCCTCAGGTTAAAAGAAACATTAAAAAGAGTTACCAACAGTCATTCCGCGCAGCGTCCTTGGATGGCAAGTTAATTATAACGGTTTACTTCGTTGTCTGATAAATTTATTAGACAAATAGGACGTCTATTAAGAACCATCGGATATTATACTCGCATTGGTATTCAATGCTTTTAATTATAAGCGAATGAAATTTCAATGTTGAGGACAAACTAATGAGTTACACCATCCGTGAAACACATAAAAACACGCTTATAAACACCTTTATTTTTTTCTCAACAAATTATTTTCAATTGTGGGTAAAAATATTCTTAAATTCTGTTTTTCAGGGTTGTAATAAAATTGAAGGACGTGCAAATGAGTAATATACCAGAAGGCAATTTATAAAAAATGTAAACTTTAGTGAACTTAGCTTGCGAGATTAGACTCTAAAGTGACACGTAGCGAAATGAATCGCTCCTTGAGGAAGCAAGGAAGCGAGTTAGCAAGATCAAAGCAAAGTCTATGGCGGCAAGCAAACTTCTTACCGCATATCGCAGCCTTACGTGCGGTAGAGAATTAATAAAAAATCAGTCCAAGGCCTATGATGGGAAGGCGCGAAGCTCGGACCCATTCAACCATTCCGCAGACGAGCGTCAAACAAACCCATTCGCCGCCAACGAAGCGAAGGAGGTCCGCGGAAAGAGCCCTGCGGCACTCTCTGCAACCGAAGCCATCTCTCTCATTCGGCGTTTTCAGCGACGGAATCTCGCGAAGTCATCCCAACTACTAATTGCCTCCTTATTCGCCCAAGTACAGCGCAACCCTTTCAAACACTCGTGTCAGCTTCTCTACATCTCTCTCTATTTCTCCCTCTATCTTTTACACCATCCCCCCTCCCCTTCCATCCTCCTCCCCCCTACCATTACTCCCCTCCCCCCCTCTCCTTACACCCTTCTCACCCCCTTCCCCTTATACCCTTCTCACGCCACCCTCTTCTCTTGACACGGAGCGCGCAACGACTACTACCCGAACAACTACATTTGAATTGCTAATTCCCGCGTGAATGTTGAGCGGAGAGCTGTTGGAAAGGAATCCCCGCGGTCACTGACGCCGCAGAGGAGGAGGGCAAACAGTAAGAGAAAAGGGAAGTATTGGCGGGGAAAAAAATGGAAGCCCCAGTGACGCCAAGATGGACGCGCTTCTGTTCACTGATGGCGAGTTTATTGAGAGGGATACTTTTTTTGTTAATGCTTTTATTCTGGGAGGGAGAGAGAGAGGGGGGAAGGGAGGGATATATATATATATATATACACACTACATATATATATATATATATATATATATATATATAGACGTGGAGAATGGAAGAGACGGAAAAAATAACAAATCCCCGCTCACTCGTTAGGGTGGGTGAGAGTTTGTTGATGACTCCGCCAGACGTCGCCACTGCCGCCTCCGGTGCGAGAGTGGAAGGAGGAAAGGGGGGTTGGGGGTCGAAACAAATTTAGTATCGTTCTAAAGCGTCGTTACGGAAGCTCGTTTTACGCGTCAGAGGTTAACGCATTAAAATATAAACCCTTCCCAAAAAAAAGATGGTGTGAGTGCATGAAGTGGGCGAGAATGGGAGTGAGGGGGAAGGGGGAGGGGGGGAGCGAAGGGATGACGAATTATTTCAAGTTGTCTCTATGGAGGGCGTCACAGGCAACGACTCGAATCGACAGAATGTGAGAGACGCATTCCGCTCCAAGACACATTGCTCCGTGTGATGTGGAGTGTGATAATTTGCTTTAACACAGCACGATAAAGTAGCCGTTCAGAAAATTACTCGCGTTACAAATAAAGACTGATAGAATAAGGATATTCGAGAGATAAAATTTATGTAAAACATGCGCATTTACTCATGTAAGCTTGTTTTGTGTCGGTTGATGCTTGTGACAGTGCAACTTCATGTTGAGTTTATTTTTGTTGAGGATTACCCGGATAATTTTCATACCGTATATTATCAAATGGGATCCTTAACTCAAAAAGGAATTATTATTATAACCTTGGTAATGTTTATCCTTCACTCAAAAGTTCGTACGAGACACGACAAAAGTTTTACTCCTATTCCTAGCAGAAGTGCCCGTTCAATTTCAACAGGTTTAGTGAATCTAAAACTTCGAACATGTAAACATTTAAAGAACAACATAGTACACAGTTTTAACAGTACAATAAAGCAAAAATGAATATAACCGCTCCGCATTTACCTATTTAGATGAATGAAGAAAATCTCGCACTGTGAAAAATGGAAAATTACGTGTAAACTTTTGGGAAAATAGTTATTGAATTAAGTTCTCCATCCCCACAAATGTTTTATCGCCATATATCCTATGTTATCCGGAGGATAAAATTATATGCCTACTAGCGATAGTTTACCCGGCGTTGCCCGGGATTCAGAACAGTGTAAAAATGACCTAATTAAAAAAACACGAAAATCTATATTTATTTATTTTTATTGTTTACAGTAATTAATTTTTGAAACATTTATAATTTTTATTCGTATAGAGCTTCAGGATATACAATATTGATCTTTATTACATTTGGAGCCAAAACTAATTTACGGAGAGAGTTTAAAAAACGACAGCAAGAAAATGAATTTTTATTCTTTTAAGCGTTCTTTCTTCCAAGTTCCAATTTCGTACGATGATTCTAAGTAATTTTAAAATGCAAATGAAAAATATGCTGCACTCGTTCCCGATGCGAAGTTTCAGTTCTTTATTTTTTATGACCGTTTATTTAATTTTTTACCCCCCCCCCCCCCCCTTCCAAGCCAACAATTAAAAACCAAGCCCTAGGTGCACACCCTTAGGTTTCCCTAAGTACACATGCCAAGTTTCAGCTTTTTAGGTTTAGTGGTTTTGGAGTAGCGTTAACACTCAAACAAACCAACACATATTTTCTTTTACTTATATGATAAATCAAAATGTACAACTTTATCTGCGTAAATGTAGCTACGAAGAGAAAATAACTATGTAACTTTCATATGTTTAGTTCATTAAAAGAGCATAGAAGAGTTGGAGGAATTTTATTATATATTAGGGATGACTGTAGGTTTAGTTGTGAAAAGGTGAAAATGCCTGTGAGTCAATAATAGGGAAGGTAATTATTAAAAATAGAATTCTAAGGTTGATTACTATTTATTGGCCTCCTGACTGTAATGTCATTTTCTTCTTGGATGAATTAGAAAATAGAGACTCTAATAATTGGTGTTGCTAATATTAATCTTAAAAGTAAAAACTTTGTCAACACAGTAAGATATAAAGAATTATTAGCTTCAAATGGGTATGTGTAAACGATTACTGCATATACAAGAGAGGAAATTGTTAATGGAAAATTAGTCCAATCCTGTTTAGATCACATACATTGTAAAAGTAAAAATAACCCCGTCAAAGGGGTTAAAAACAAAAATATCCGATCAATACTTGCTTGGCGTAACTCTTGCATAGTATGGGGTAAAAATCTCTGATGAATCTCAGAGTATAGATAAGGATACCTACTCCTACATTGATAATAAGAAAGTAGACAGATATATTAATGAGTATAACTGGAATATCCTAGCATAATATATAACACAGTATGCTCGACATTAAACAGCATTTACGATAAATCAAGATGTGTATATAAAAAAATAGGAAGAAAGCAAGGGAAGGATTGTTTGAACGGTGAAATACTTATGTTGATATCTCAAAGGGATTTATAGGATCCTATATATAATTTTGGAAGTGTCTCCCTGTATCTCAAAATCCGTTCGTCCTAGAGATATGCGGTAAACTGCGTTTTGTTTCTACAAGCTAGGAGGTCCCTAGAACACTATTTCCATTTTCCCAAAGTACCGGGTTCGAGTCCAGGAAACAATTATATTTTCCCATAAGTTTACACGGGATTTTCAATTTTTCAGAGTGCAAGGTTTATTCGACGACTAAAACGCTACATTATCTTATTCTTGCAATGTTTACATGTTAAACGGTCGAGATTTTCAGAAATTCGCAATTGTTTTCGAAATTTAGCGGATATTTCGTAGTCTTTACGGGAGTTGCCAAGGCGGCCGTCGTTGTTGGCTCCGATTCAATTAATGCCAATTAAATCTTCAAATAAGTGAAAGAAAAGCGTTATTTACTTCGCACTTTTGTTTAAGCATCGAAATTAATGATGCATAGCAACATAAATATTTACGGATAATTATTCTCTTGACTGCATATGAGAAACGTTTCTAACGATTTAATCGAAGCAATTGAATCTTAATTTCATCGTTTGAATGCTGGAATCTTACCTTTTTGTAAGTAAAATTATTATATTATACAGCTGTAATGCTTATTAACGAAAACAGGCTCACGCATAAATTTAAAATTATATGAGAATAGAGACGTAAGATGTTTTTTTAAAAACATATTGAAAGTTGCACGGTTATCTTCTCTTGGTATCTAATCTAAATAAATGGTTGCATTGATTTTTAAATAAAAAAAGGACATATTATTCAATAATAAGAAATAAGAAAAAAGAAAATTATAAACATAAATGTTCGTGATCAATTACTGTGTAGCATTAATATTCTCTCTAATATGACTTAAAATGCAGATTTCTGACTGACTGACCGTAATGGATGTGGGAAAGAGACGGAAGATTTAACACACAAGCTCTTAAACAGAGCTAGAAAGGTATGCTGTGTTTTTCCACCAATCTCCAGGGTTTAAACCGGACAGCGAAAGAAATCTCTAGAGGAAGGAATTGAGGTACATACGTATTAACGGGGAGCCCAACTTAAAAATATAAATACGAAACAAATACCATTTAAACCAGTGGTCCTCAAACATAGGGTCGCGGCCCCCAATGGGGGTCGCGAGGCAAATTTGCGTGGGTCACGAGCAGTCTTCGTAGTTCAGTTATTTTTTGCTCATTCTCTCAATCCTCGACTACAGTGTAGTGGAACAGTCAATTCAAAAACTATACAATGAAACATTTAGGTGAACGCTTGAATAGATATCTGGAACAATTTTTTTAACTTGGTAATTATATGTGTGCAACTATGTAAGGCCTCATTTTGTGTAGCTGTGTGGAACGAGTCATTGTTAAAATCCAAGGCATTAATGTGCTAGTGGTTTTTCCCACCACTTATCTTTGTGAACTTGGTTTTTCTAATTTATTGTCAATTAAATTTAAAGCGAGAAACAAGTTGATAAATGTTGATGGCGAATTACGTCGTGTACTAAGTAAGTTGTGCTCCAGAATTGACAAGTTGTGTTTAAAAGATAAATAAATTTTTTTAAACCTATATATATATATATATACTTATATACAATTTTTAAAATACATATGTTAATCCAATGTATAAAATAACAAGTATATACGTCTTGGTAATGATAAATATCTCAAAATGTGTGTATTCGCATTTTAAAAATGTTACTAAAGTAATTTCAGTGGTAAAATTTTAGCATATTACTATAAATAAATTCCTATTTCCAGAGAAATCCTTTTTTTACATTACAAAAAATTATAGGGGGTCGCGGCAACCAAACATCCGCACAGAGGGGGTCGCAGGTAGATCTGGCATAACAACATTAACAGAAACTAATTAACATTTAAATGATTTGTTACAGATAACAATTGAAAGAAACAATCACATTTTAATTTCTGGTGGACAATATTTAGCAATTACTTTTAAAATGGTATCAACGGGAGGGATAGTTTGGTTCCAGTGAGGCGAAGGGCGCGGTAGCGCCCAGAGACGACAACTAAAATAAAAACAAAGCGAGCTGAAGGCTCGACAATATCCTCTCCATTTGCGGCGCAACAGCCAAGCGAGATATAATTCCTCTGTAGTCTACAGATGTCTTTGTAGAAAACAATCGGTACTTACGTATTAAGTTGGGCTCCTCGTTAATACGTAAATACCCTTTATTATTTTTATCTCAAAAGGAATGAAAGCCTGCAGGTCGATAATTCCAATTTTACGTGTTATTTTATGGGAAATGGAAAAGTTCGCAATCAATTACTGCGTAGCATTAATTTCCTCTGTAATATGAAATTTAAAATGCAGATTTCTGACTGACTTCGCATAATAAATTGTCAATACGCACACACAGTCGTGCCCTCACAGAGATTCGAACCCTCGAACCTTACCAATACCTGGAAAATACATTAGCATAGTTAAATGCGAATTATTGAGATTAACTTTTTTTTACAAACTTCTTAATTTTTAAAAATTTTTAATGATTTCGACAGATGTTTTATTTATTTATTTAGTTGTTTCAAACTTTTTCAAAAATTTTACCGTTAGAAGAAAGAAAACAATAAGGTTGGAGAGCTGTGATTTTCAGAAATTGTAGATAGCATGGACAGAAAATTGAGAAAAATCAAAAAAGCATTTAAAATCAGTAAAATCGCATGGACTCTTTCCTTCGCCGCGGAGAAACATGCGCGTAGGAATTTGCCTTTTCTTGCGATTTATTGTTGCTTATAGGGGGGAGAGAGGAGAGGGAGAGAGATGGAGGAAGGCAACAATATAACCTTAATTAAAGATTGCCTGTATTATTGATGGGCGTTTATACTATTTATATTAATATGTTTTAGTGATATTTTTGTATGGCGTTGTATTCTACATAGCAAACCGTTTTTAAAATAACGTAAATAACTCAAATAATTTGATTTAGATTGCCCACAAATTGTGATTGGATCAATCGTTTCATTAATTCAAAATATTTCTTAAACGTTATGTATTTACCTTTTTGCCCTTCGTTAAATTAATTAACTTCTTTTGTTTATTCATTTTGTGTTAATAATTATGTTCTTGAGGGTTCTAATTACATTTATAGTTTTGAAGATATTATTTATAGGAGTGCACTGTTTTATTCTTGCGATGTCTGCATGTTGCACGGACGACATTTTAGATTCACTACACCCGTTAAAATTCAACGGGCACTTATTTAATAAATTTGTAACAAAAAAGTTGTAAATAAAATATTTTAAAAAGTACTTTAAAAGAAAAAAAATTTAATTTTATGTAATGAGGAACGACTAACCAGCTTAAAACAAGCTAGGTAAGTATGGGCTAATGGGCAGTAAACAAGCTCAATAGAAAAATCTACATAATCAGGAAATTTTTTTGGACATATTCACAAAATTGCAAAGTATCATTTAAAAAATAAACATTAGACCGTTGAGAACTGAATCAATTTGTCCAAAAAAATTTCCTGATTATGTAGATTTTTCTATGGAGCTTGTTTACTGCCCATTAGTCCATACTTACATAGCTTGTTTTAAGTTGGTTAGTCGATCCTCATTACATAAAATTAAATTTTGTTTTCTTTTAAAATACTTTTAAAAATATTTTATTTATAAATTATTTGAAAAAAAAGGCGCAAATATTGCGCGGGTTCAGCTAGCCCTTTATGAAACGCAGGAAACGGTATAAAATACATGACTTAGCCAATGATCGAACGACGTCTTTTGACGGTAGTAACAAAAAAAAAACGTATCGCGGAAGTCCATTAAAACTTCATATAAATGTTAAAAAATATGATGAATTATGTCTTCAAAACGGAAATTAGCGAGTTGATTAAAATTTAATTCAGCTAAGAATGGAGGTTTTATTCGATATAATTGATTGGTGAAATGTCTTTATTTAAACTGTACTATAACAATTCAGGAGAGAATGATTGAGATCGCCTTATGGCTGGAATCAAATTAACAATATGCGAATCTCCTAAATGAGTTCCTTTTTACGATATAATACAGATTCATAGTTTATGAATGCTACAGAAACGCTCATTAGGCGCGTTTCGCTTCCAGCGTGAGCGCCTATTATAGCGTCTGTCTGTCCGTCCGCAAGTTCGTGCTCGGCTTCTACCGAACGGATTTTCATGAAATTTGATATTAACCCTTTATAGGTTACTGGTATAAATGAAAATAAAGTTTGATTTTCATTCCTTGACTTCTTACCTTATAAAGGGTTAAAGACACAATCAAAGATAATATGAAAATCGAAAAAATGAATCACGTTAGAAAATGAGGGGTACCACTTCAATGGTGACAAAAATGAACTTTCCGTCATATCTCGTAAAGCATTGGACATATAAAAATATCTTTTTAAATAAAAATTGTAGAACGAGAAAGAGTATTTTTTTCCTATACATTTTTATCGCAGGAGTAGCCTTTATCAAGAAAGTCAAACAAGAATGTCTTCATTCGGGTTGAACTAAAAATTTCTTCCATGGTTTCAATATCATCGTTGCTAATATAAACAATCCAAAAACAAACTTTTAATTTCCTTACGTGTGCATGCAATATTATTAAATAGGAAGAAAATGGATAATTTATGACGAAGAAAAGAACTTTAAAACGCTATTTCCCTTGCGTACAGGTATATAATTTCTTTCTAATACTCCATTGCACGAAACGCGCCCATATGTAATACTCTGTACACTTTCCTAAATTGTTTAAATTATCCTTTAATAAAACGACACACTTTTCATGCTGACACCCGGAGATTTGATGAATAATCTGCAACATTCATTTAAATCTTTCATGTTGAATTTTTAACAGCTAATTTATTAGTTTTCATTTCCTTCCTTTTTTCCTGAATCGTTGCGCCCGTCAAGAATCAAAAAGAAAAGATTTTAGTTACGGATGCTCGCATCAAGCATCGCCGTGCCTCTGAACGGGAATTTTGATTTATTTTTTAAGTTTATTTCTTAAAATGCTGCAAGTTGAACTTCAAATGAGAAACGAGGAATTACAGAGGGAGGGGGGGGGGGGAAAGAGAGAGAGAGAGAGAGAGAGATTCCAAACTTGGAGTTTCATTTTTTTGTCTCTACCTGCCCAGATGTTCAATTTTTTTACTCAAGGTAATGGAATTCAGAAGGCTCCCCTCCGCTTGGATACGGATATACGGCAGTCGCCTAGGTACATATCAGAATGGACGAAGTTTAGGAATAGAATGCGTCTTAAGACATCTTTTAATATTCTTCTCAAAAGATCGGATTATCACGTTGGAAACAATTAAATTCAAATCTTGCTTGTTGAATTCAGACAATGACCGGATAAGCACACTTCCAATGACTGAAAACGTCCCATTATTGAGTTCAGAAAGCTACGAAAATAAACTTGAACAGAACGTTGTTCCTGCCGAATCGAAGTTAACGAGCGTTAAGAATTTAAAAATTACATTAAATTATTTATTTATGTCACTGGAATAATATAAAAGTGTTCCTTTGAATGTTTTTGTATGAAACAATCGATGACGCGTGAAACGTTATTAATAAATTGAATTAAACTAAGTAGGTTTCCAACTAATAAAGGTCAGTTTTTTATCACATCGTTAAACACAATCCCCTTTCCTTATCGTCAATAAACGAATTTCGAGACAGAATCGAGGCAGTTTATTTTTAATAATAAATCATCAAAAAAAAAACTCGCACTCTCGCAAGCTGTTAAAAAAATAAGTCGACGGGCTTAATTTTTATTTACCAAACCTTCCACTAATAAATCATTATTGTTCTCCCCTCTCCGAGAGAGGAAAGTGCCTTTCTCCGCCAAGGTTTATATGTATTTTTTTCTTTCTGCCGCTGCTTACTTAAAGGTATTGGTCTCAGATAGGCGGAGGTGAGCACTTTGTAGAGGGGTCATGGTAAGGGTTGGCTGTAGGGGGCGAAGGGGGAAAAAGGAGGGGGTGAATAAAAGGTGAGCGAGTGAGGGGAGGGGAAGGAAATGGGGGGGGGGGTGGAAGGAGAGAGAGAGAAAGAGGGAGGAGAAGGGAGACTGGGGAGGAAGTTTTGGATCGATCCGAGTTTTGGTCTTGGACGTCTTGTGACGTCACACATTCACTCACACACACACTCCGGGAGGGAGGCTTGTGCAGACTGCTGGGCGACTGCTGGTTTGAGATGAGGGGGAGCGCCCAAGGAGGAGAGGTAGGGAGAGAAAGAAAGAAGAGAAAAGTAAAGACGAGAGAACAATGACTCGTCGAAAAAAAAATTCTATCGAAATGTTCCCTTCTTAAATCGGGTCTCGTTAATTCCGCCACCTACAGAGACAATTGAGCATCGCGAAAACAATTCGAGGCACCGAGGCGAGGCGGGGTAATTGTCGCAGCATACTGATCCTAACCGATTGTCTAATTTAAACGCAGTAGTGATTAAAGGAACGTACAGTAATCAAAGGCATTTTATGAAATACATGAATACACACATACAAACACACACATACATATACATATACATATATATATATATATATATATATATATATACACACACATATATACTCATGCAAAACCTTCACTGTGAAAATCACCAGGAGTTGATGGATCTCATATAACATATTAATTATGCAGAGAAAAGTTTCTTGATTTTTTGGTTTTTTTTTCCTTTCGAGGGATTCATCTGAAAATCCAAATTATTTAAAATTTCATTCGCAAACCTAAAAATTTTGTTAGTAATGAAAATACACCCGTCTGATCGTTTTTATAAAAAAATATAACATATTATTACAGTTTCTACAAAATAAAACGCTGTTAGAGTTGCAAATATTTTGCTATTGTTGGTATCCATACGGCCTAAAACGATCGTCCACGTTCAGAGAAAATTACTCAACTTCTTCTCATCTTCTCTCCAAATAACTTTTTAAAAAAACTTGCCTTTGCCGATGCTCTTTTGTCCCTCAGTATCCATTCTCTCACGTAGCCAGAGCTCATCTGTTTCCGTAAATGACTCCGCTCCGCGTGTCACGACACACTCCCAAGAGCGAGAAGACGCACCCTAACGCTAATGACTCTCCTTCCGCTATAGCAACGCGACGATTCTTGACAACAGCGGTCGATTCAGTTTCGTCGTTTCGTCCTCATGCCTTTCACAAAATTGCCTCAAATGGCAACGCAGGTTTTTTAAAAGTGCGATAATGTTGTACGCGTTGTACTAATACGACATAATCGAGAAAAATACATTTTCTATGATTTATTTTCTGCACTTGCCAAATATTTTTAAAATTTTATGGTCATTTTAACATTAGATTTTTATTAGTGAGAATTTAGCAGAAGAAAAACAAAAGAGGCTCAATCGTTTTTTTTTAATTTCAAGTTTTATCGCTTTGGCAAAACGAGTGATATAAATTTTCTTATTGTTTTTACCTAGACCATTCACATGAGGTTAAAAACGTTAGTGTATTGAATATGTGGAATATGGCACCTAGGTAATTATCAAGAAGTATCATAGAAAAAAACCGCAGTTTTGAGACGGTGTGATTTTATTCGGCATTTATATTATGACCTATTTACCAAAATAATTTATTTATGATAAAAACGTTTCCAATCTAATCTATAAACAACCAACAACTCAAAATTTATACCGCATAATTTTTGTCTAACCAATCATTTATATTGCTGTGCCGGGGAAAAATCCAATTTTATTTCGATATCTTTTGTAAAACTGGTTTGCGACGTGAAAATGACAATGAGATTAAACATATCGACATCTATCTATATATTTAAAAGGCTAAGGTACGTACGTAGTACGGAATACCAATAACGGCCGAGCGCGGTCGCACTGCCAAGATGTCGCTCGCACAGCTACAGTGTCACAAAACTCTATAGACAGCAAACACAGCTCCGATTTCAAAAGTGAATGAACAGCTAGTTTTAATAAAAAAAATATGCGAGGAATAACAGAATTTCTGTAGTCTCTAGACCGGGGATGGAAAATACGTGGCACGCGTGCCAGAAATGGAACGCAGACGATTTTACTTGGCACGCGTAAGCTTGTATTTTCTGTATGAAACACGAAGTTTCTTAGAGAAAGAGTAAACTAGTGGCAGGCGAAGAAATATTCTGATGGTTCACAGTACTTTCTTGGCACGTGACTCGAAAATCATTTGCCATCCCTGCTCTAGACCGTAAATTGCTTTCTACAACAGTCATCGAGGGAGATATGAAACATAGGCTCGTTTTCCCCTTCAATAACATACTCCTAGAGAGTAGATCCGCGAAACGTGCAAGTAAGCACGCACTGGATCCCGTCGCAGTGGCTACCCGTCAACGCATTGATACACACTAAAATACAATAAAAACAAAATCCCTAAAACGTTGACTGTGCAAGTGGCCATGGAAATAAGAATTCCTTGTTATTGCTTGGCGACGCAGAACCAAAATTCTTTAATATTTTTTGTATTTATCCTGTTAAAATGAGATTAAAAACTTAAATACAAAAACAAAGTGCATGATCCGTTATTTAATCCAATAAAATCTACGACAAAATAAATAAATATTATATATTTCATATTCCAAAGTTATCCTTTTGAAAACGTGATATAGACGTATTAGAGTTAATGGACTAAGAAGCTGAGTTGTGAAATTCGGATGGATTGGATAAGAAAAGTTGGACAGAAAAATACAAGATGGGCTATGTAGGCTAAAAACTACTGAAAATTGAATAAAGAAAGTAGTTATAACAGATGAAAAGCTGGAAAGGGAATAGCGAAGAAGTTCATCCATGGGATTATGCTGCGTAAGAAGGAAAAAAGCCAGATGGTAGCGATTCTACATGTGCATGTTACCCTGCCATTCATCAAATTGGTGGGTGGCAGGGGGTTCAAAGCACCAAAGCCCACCTAAAAGCTATCGCTCACCTGTTTGAATTTCCTTTTCTTATCTCGCCATGTCCTCGATGACGTTCCGTCCTATAATCGATCTAGATGAAATGAAAATGTATTCTGGAGAATACATAGGCAGGTAAAGAACGAATGTTTTAATATGGAAGCGAAACTAGGATCTTCAGAAAACTGATGATGATGTTTTGAAAGTTTTTTCTGTCAAAATTCATAAAGAGGAAGAGAACGAGATGTCGCTATAGAGAAGAAGGGCGTGGAGACGCGATCGATGCCTCAAGCCTGGAACCGAACTCGCGTCCTCCCACGCAAGCGAACGAATCCCTTTCGAAGTGTGCTTTCCAGCTCGAAGGACGGAATGAGGCTACTTTGGAAAACCGCAATAAACATGGAGAAAGGATGGTAGGCTGCCAGCTGGTAAGGGATCGTATTCCAGTCTCCGAATCTAAAAGCCGAGGAAAACTCGACTCGCAGTGCAGCGCCGTTTTTTTTTACGACCGCCATTTTTTTAGTGTTGCGACTGTCCTGGCGGGACAGGCTTTCGTGCGGAGATCATATTTTCTTTTTTGAGAGTTTATAGAGGAAGACAATGGTGACGAAGTAGCTTTCTTCCGTGGACGAGGAGACGTGGAATAAAAAGTTTTTCCCCCTTTCGCTACGAGATTCGTTCCGAAATTGTTTCTTGGCAGCGAATCACAAGCTTTCGACGCACACAACCGTTTTCAGGTAGACATTTATATCCTAACATCTCCCGCCTTTATTTATTTTCTTTCTCTCAAAGGTCAACATGCGTCTGCATTTACGTCACTGCCATAAAATAACCAGACAAAATAGTAATTATGGCAGGGAAATGTTAAAGCATAGGAATTTAAGCGATATAATTAACGAGTGCTGTCATATCTAGGCCGACGAAAGGAAATTCAAGTTGAGACATTGAAATCATCTTAAACGACCGCATATAAAAGTTTAAAATCGTCTTAAGCTGACTCAACGCCTAGGTCTGATTTCATCGCTTCCTACGGAAAATATATTTTGGGAATTTAGGAAGACGTATTTGAAGGATATCTTAAACGTGACGCACGAGTGTGAAAACTGGGCCAATAAGTCATTCGGAATCGCTTTCGTAGTGCAAACACGAGTACGGAGAAAATTACTCGTCCGAGTATTCACCCCGGATGGAACGGGAATCGATAACGTGCAGAGTCAGCAACAGATGCAAAGGTCCTGCGCAACGCCTCCTCTCAAAGTCCACCTCTTAAGTTTGATTAAATTAACCGTTTAGAGAAAGTGAATAAATTAAATTAATTATCAGAACTTAAGTGCAAAAGTTAAATGCTGAAACTTTTTTTTAACAATCTCAGTGTCATGGAAACGCGGCACCAAATGAAAATCGCCGCTCGGGTTTCATTGTTATCCTGTATCTTATGCAACCAAAACAACTTTCTGTAAACTCGTTGAGCAAAGAGTGCGTTATGCTCACACTTCCCGTCGACTGAATAAATAATGAATTAACTTTATGAGATATAAGTGTTTCTAAAACCAATTACAGACAAGTATTAAGTCAGTAATTGAATTAGTTTTGAGTAAGAAGTCAAGTTGAATCAGTCATCTAGTGGCTTCCACGAATAAATAAAAGTTCAACAAAGATTGGATGTAGAATTAGATAAGAGAGAGAGAGATAAGATATTAATTTCGCAGTTGGTACTTTACATGATGACAGTGCTCTGCCCCAACGCAACCCCAGCCAATCAGGAGAAAGATGAAAGGAAGAAGGTGATAGGTCAGAGCGCTATCTATCGTACGGCAGAGCACCAAATGCGACAATGCCGGAAGAGTAGTAGAGAGAAAGTAGAGTAAATATGTAAGGGTTAATTAAGATACTTGAATAACTTAAGAAATGTTTCATTAATTCATTAACCGTTTCGAAAAAAAAACATCTCTAATTTTTTTCAGTAGCAATATTTGTGTAACCTGCTTCCATTGTGATTTTTTTTAACTTTCAAAGATGTGCCATATAAATTAAAGTAATGAGAATAGCAAATAATTATAAAAACTTAAATTTGTCCCTATATTTCATAATTAAATATCTCAGCAAAGTTTAACTGGAAAACAGGGATACATTCAAAAGGAAGGCAGTGGAATGAGGAAGGACGATGACCAAATATTCATCGAGGAAATTACTAAATTTAAGGTAAAAAGTAAAATAAATAATTCCTTCGCAAAAGACCGAGACAAACTTTACCGATATTTATATCTCCGACATACTCGCGATGCAGCAAAACCGACACACGCAAAAAAATTACAGAGGAAAGAATACACGCATTTTAATTTCAGAACTCTTAGCTACAATTTCCCAAGTCAACTCGGAACCAACCCCTCTATATATAATTTACTTGATTATGCGTGATGGTGTAATGCCCCGTCGGTGTTTTCACTGATTTAATGTCAGTGACTCTCGACTGCAGCGCCGTTTCTAAGGCGTGGAAGAAACTCGAACTAATCGAATATATGTGATTATATAATTCGGAGTTTTTTCCGCTAGAATTTTGAATAAATTTTTGATATTTGAAAGATTTGGATAAATTCTTTGTAAGAATAATAAGTACGAGATTTACAATTAAATGATATATTTCTTCCCGTCATGTTGACGGACTTATATACTAGTATATAAATATATTAGATGGCAACATAGCTTAAGTCCATTAAAGCACTAAGAGTCAATATATACAAGGAGCAGAGTTAATACATAGTATCCAGTGAGCCAAGCGTTAGAATGAGCAGTTAAATCGTTTGTCCGGAAAACAATGGAATATAACCGCGTGGAAAATTAGGCTCATTGTTCCAATCAAAGCTCTCTCTCGATTCGTGACCCAAATTCGTACCGGAGTGCTGCCTCTGCATCTCAGGAGATAAAGGGGAAGTTAACAATGGACATCCATTAGGTTCAGGTGTGATTCGAGAAGGGGTTTTATTCGAGGGCCATCAGATAGGAGTGGGGGGGAGAGAGGAGAGAGTGGGGTACAATGGGAGGGGATTATTTCGAGTACAAAGCTAAATCCTCTGCCGCAGATTCATCGGTAATAACTTCGATCGATTTGGGAGAAAATGGAGGAAGGGCGGGGGCCGTCGTTTCGAAAAAAGATATTCTCTGCCAATGGGTCTCTTCGTCGCATGTATAAATTTGCTCCCCTTGGATATGGCCTCATAAAAAACATTAGAGTTATAACAAAACCAAGCAAATACTTTTTAAAAAATCGAATCGAGGTGAGCGACTTTTATGTTGGGTGTTTCGCACTTTTTCTTGCCAGTTTAACGCAGAATCCATAACCTCAGAAAACCGTGCAGGTAGCTGTTTTTATGACATTTTTAGCCTGTATTAAACTTATTAAAAATAGTTTACCGTGTAAAAATTGCTCAAATTAATTCCATCGCATGCCCATTTAAGCATACACAAGTAAAAGTCTCAGTGCCGCGATTTTAGGCTTAGTTTGACTTTTTAAATCCGATCTCCTTAAAATACCGCTATCATTCGCAATGTCGTGACATTTTTTTAGCAGTTAAATGTAGGTGAAGTTATGTCTTCTGCAAATTATTTCGCTTTTATAGTTCACTGGCAGAAGCGCCCGTTGAATTTCAACGGATTTAACGAATCTAAAACTTCGATCGTGTAACATGTAAACATCGCAAGAATAACATAGTAGACAGTTTTAACCGCACAATAAAGCAAAAATGAATAAAATTGATCCGCATTGACCTATTCATATGACTGAAGGAAGGAAATCTTGCACTTTGAAAATTCGAAAATTACGTGTAGAAAATAATTATTGAATTAAGCTCTCCAACCCAACAAATGTTTTATAGCCATTTAGCCTATGTTACTAGCACGGTGAAATTATATATCTATGCGAAGCTTCATGACGATATCTTCAAAACAAAAGCTGTAAGTAAAACCAGCAAAACACAACAATCAACAGGAAATGGATGATAAATGGAACGAAATTAATTAACGGAAGACAAAAAAGTAAATAGAGCACATTTTAAAATCACAGAGTGAATATTATCCTCCGACTATTAGCTCGATTCTCCCAACAATGAGTTCTGTTACGAGAAAATTGTTTATATCAACAATACTTTGGACACAATGAAACGATTTACCCAATCACAATTTGTGGAAAAATTACTTCTAATTATTTAAGTTACGTTGTTTTAAAAACAACTTGTTTTGGAGAACTCTACGTCACACGAAAATGTCATTAAAAACAGTTTATTAGTAATATTTCAATTAAAATCCGCAAATATTTTGTTGCAATGTAAACAATGCAAAATCGCACACAGAAATTGAAAAACGATATTAAGTTAAAAATTTTTTCCATACAAATGCACTGGACTCTCAACTTCGGCGACAATGGGAGTTGTAATGGTGGCTTATAATTGCTATTGTCATAAAACTGATAAAATCAGGTATTTTTCTGATTCTAAACGCATTTTTACGCTAATTCGATCAAGATTCGGATTCTTTCTTCAAGAAAAATAAACTTTGTTCTTTTCTTCATAGAAGCACTCAAGTCTCGATTTCGTACTATGTTTCTAAGTAATTTTAAAATTCAAATGAAAAATGTTATTCAAATGGAGAAAATTATAAAAGTAAATATTTTTAAAAATTAGAAAGATCAAACAAATCGGTATAAAACCTGACTACACCACTTAATCTTTATTCCAATTAAAATGACACCATTGTCTTATTTGTAAGTGCAGTAGTTGCTGAGTTATAAAAACATACATACATACATTAATACAAGCACTTTACTTTATAGGTATCTATAGATGGTGGATAGGGAGAAATTATTCAACTCAGCTGCGCAAAATGTTTATATTCTATGAAATAAACTCGAATTATTCCGAGTGTAACATACGTAAGAAACGTTCTATAAACATCGTGTTGCAGGAAATCATTAATATTTGTTGGCATTTTGCATCGAAATCGGATTTGTATAGACATCTAATTAGATCTAATTCATCATGCGCATTACAAAGATAATTGCAGGGTATTTATTAAAAAATTTGAATATTGTTTGAGATAAGGTATCAGAAAAAGTATACCCTATTGTTCTGGAGATAGCGGGAGTATTAAACTTATTCATGTCTATTTTAAAACGAATGATTATATGTGTAGTTGTAATGAATTGCATTTTCCATGAAGCAAAGCTTTCTTTGTTATCTTTTTTCCAGACAGACGCTCAACGATACATCACTTAAAAAACTCTTTTAATGGCTAAAAATCCACGAGAGGTTTTTAACACGAACAAGCAAGTCTCGATTTTGTAAAAACGTTCTTTATTTTATGAAATCATTAAAATTCATCCCTCCCTTAAAAGCTACTTTCAACGCCATCAGGACAATTTTTAAATTTTTAGCCGCATTTGAATATTTTTAGTAAATCCTAAATCGAGAATAATAACTCCTACTTTCAAAATTAAAAACCCTCGCGAATCAGCCGTACCTACCTGCGAGCCGAGAACTATTTCCCTAAAAAAAGAAACAATCCTCTAAAAAAAATTTTTTTTAAAAAAAAGGCGACCCAAAAAATTAATCATTTACCGTAGCATCCCAACGTCCACGACTCGGCAGGACGAAATTCATCCGTCCTACATTTTGAAATAGTTCGCTTTTCAGTCCGAACAGTTATGTAGGGAAACGTTACCTAAGCACGCGCGCGCTCAATTACACCAACAAAGGCTCGCTTTACCTCCGGAGGTGGAATAATTTTTCAAGGCCAAAGAGAGAGAGAGAGAGGGAGGGAGAGAGAGAGAGGGAGGGAGAGAGGGAGAGGGAGGGAGAGAGGGAGGGAGAGAGGGAGGGAGAGAGGGAGGGAGAGAGAGGGGGAGAGAGAGAGAGAGGGAGAGAGAGAGAGGGAGAGAGAGAGAGGGAGAGAGAGAGAGGGAGAGAGAGAGAGGGAGAGAGAGAGAGGGAGAGAGAGAGAGGGAGAGAGAGAGAGAGAGAGAGGGAGGGAGAGAGGGAGGGAGAGAGAGAGAGAATGGATGGAATCCACAGTGAAACTATATGGAGACAACTTTGGTGCAAACCATTGTTCAAAAAAAAAAAAAACCGCGCGCAGGACGAATAGGAAATGAAACATTCTCTCTCTCTCCCCTTACTTTCTCGCTAACGAGGCCAGCACTCCTTCCCGCCCCTTCCTCCATTTCTTCCCACCTCCCCTCCTCCTCCCCCCCCCCCCCCCCCCCTTCGGCTCAACCCATTGATAAGAGCGTCGGAATGGGTGTAGTCGTCGTCCCTTTAGGATACATCCGTGTTCCACATACCGAAGGCGAACACGCCGTTTGGGTATTCGTGGGAACGGACCGCGGACGAAGAATCGATCGAGGGAAGGAAATCAGAATCTAGATTGGATTGACGAGCGAAATTGCTCCGAAATATACGACGGTGTGGGACGAGATAGAATTCGGCGATAGAAAATCCATTCCGAAAATGGAGGAGGATGTAGGATATATAGTACGGTCCCTGGAATCTGGAGTGCTAAACCAGAGATATCTTTGTCTTCTACCTGACTGTAATCAAACTAGAGAAGCCTGCATTTCAAATTTGAAATGCTGCCAGCATTTTTAATAATAAACACGGAGAAGCTTGGAAGTTTATTGAATATTATTTTTTTAAATTTCAAATCTACAGTACTTAAGTACTTAGCGTAAATGCCCGCCATTATGACGGGAAAGAAAATTATATTGCGACATCCCTCTCTGCCTCCCTCCCTCTCACTCGATGCATGTACGTAAAGGCTTCGTATTTTTATCGTGAGACGTATGACTCTTAAGGCAATAATTGGAGTCTCGAGTCTCAACAATGACATTCGTCGTCCGGGAAACTTTTCGATAAATGCGCGATACTTGGTCAAAATCTGTCACACATTCGTTAAATTTGAGTAATTTCGAACGGAAGGCGTAAATCGACGATAAAAATAAGAAACCTTATAAATTGTTCTTTAAAACAGTCCACGTGCGGTGATTTTAGGTCAATTTTATTTTATTTTAATTTGCAAAAGAATGAAAACCTGCAGGTCGAAATGTCGTATTTTACGTGTTTTCTTACGGTAAACAGAAATGTTCTCCTGGATTTGAACCCGGGTCTTTTTTCGGGATTTATTTCGACAATGATATAGTAGATAATTGATCGTATATGCGTTAAATTCAAAGAATATTCTCAAATGATCAGCAATTATGCGAGACAAGGTTCGGAAACCTAAGACCCAAAGGGCCATATGCAGCCCAACAAAGCATTTAAACCAAGAAAAAGCAATATTAAAACTTTAACCGATAAATTTTCAAATATATTCATGAAATTTATCAAACCTTGAATGTTGAAATCTTTCTTTAATAAATTGCTTAAATTTGATGTTGAATTACATGCTACCAAAATCTCTTGGTAATTCCCGGTATTAACTCATCGATATTTACCATGAGGCCCGCAGAAGTATTCAAAATCATAAATGCGGCTCGCGAGGCAGTATGGTTTCCGATCTCTTATTTAGACATCCTTTTATTTTTGCCAGGTGGAGTTCGTTCTCAAATCTTCCGTTAGAGAGCATGCATGTTAGTTTCCCCTAAAGTAGTCAATTTTATTCTTAGCTAGTCAAAAACATCTACGTAAAATATCCTAACAAATTTGTCCTAACTAATGAAGATTTGATCTCACAGCATGATTCAATATGTGGCCGTTAAGTGTTTCCTGGCTCTGCTTTATCCACTTTAAAACCGAACAGAACTTAAACAATAATTCATGAAAGTAAGATGACCAATTTGAGTTTTATACTTTCTGATTGGTGTAAATACCTGGGGCCTTTTTTCTGTTTTCATTGCCTAGACGAGAGTCTGATGCTTTTGGGGTAGCAACGGTGTCAAGTCGATATTTACTGCTAATTTGCGCCTAGATGTCAGCCGAGAAGACTTAGAAAAGATGAGAAAGTTTGTTTCGTGTCAAGGACACGAGAAATATTTCCACTAACAAAGAGATCTTTTAAAAAACTCGTGGCAAGCATTAATCTAATAAAAAACTTTTTTATAGAGTCCAAAACCTTATTAGTGGATGACAAGAAAAAATGGATTATGATAATCACATAAAATTCGTAATAAAAGCAGACAGAAACTTTTGAAGTGGATTTATGTATCACATTGAAAGTTGTCGGTTTTTAAATTACTCACAAAAACTTTCCTTACCAGGCTGTAACATGACAAAGGGCCGTCGTTCTAACAAATATACAGTGCATTTTAAATGGACTATTTACAAGAGAAATAGTGACGAATCATAAAGCCTTATAAAACATAAAAATCTTTCCTGTTTGATATGTCTTTTAGCCATAAAAAAGCAGATTTATTGGCAAGAGATTTTTTGGTTCGTTAAGGTGAAAAATAAAAGAATACTACCTAGGTCTATACATTACACGTGTCTGTATAATAGATAAACATACACGCAGTGCCGGTTACGTAGAATTAATGCTGAGAATCGACCTTGAAACACCTATCGTATAAATGTCATAAAGATATTTTTTTAATGGCAGCATTTGATTGCAATTAACATAAACGGCGTGCACGCGCCTAATATCTTATCATACTTCAGGTAGTAGAATCCAAAAAAGAATCTTTAATAGCGAGCCATTCCAGTTACTTTCTCGGAATATGAAAATAATTCTTCGGAATTAATTGCGACTGAATGAAAACCTCACGCGACATTTTTATTTACATTGGAGTGGTATTTAAAAAAATCATCAAAAGAAGTGTTTTCCCATTTGATTAATCTTCCTCTTGAGTCTTCATTTACATCTTCCATTTGACGGCCATATTTTATTTAAAGAGCGTTTTTTAAAATTTTTTATCTCGGTGGAATATGACGTCGGATTTCCCTTAGGGCTTTGACGCTATTTCGATGTAAATTACCGAGGTAGAGATACGAACGAAATAAACGGAATAAAACGCCAAACAAGCGTTTAAAAATTCAGTGAATTATCGAAGCTGACTCCAGTTTAAATGTTAATTATTGAATACATTATTTTTACGCTTTTATTTTTGGCATGTCAACAGGTATAAACGCAAATCCGCCTCCAATTTATGTAATTACACACATTACACAATCGGTTGCTAAGTCGTGAGAACTTGTTCAAAATTTTTCCGCGGAAAAGAGGATGCAATTTTAAAATGATATTCATATAATAAAGGTAGAGCGTATCTATGAAAATTGATTTAGAAAATTAACGCGTTTTCAGAATGAGATTTGATTAACTCGAGTTCTCCAGTAAATGCTGCAACCTTTAATAGCTTGCGACGGTTTACAATTGAACACGAAAAATACTATTCCTGAAAAGCATTAATTAAAGTCGTTCTGGCAATTATAAGGGCGTGCAAAAATAAATGAACAGGACCTAAGCGTTTCACGCAAATATCTAACTCTTTGGAAGCCACAAAGCGAGCGTAGGAAAACCAGGAAGTGTGAAACGGTTGCGTGCGATAGAACGGTCACAATGGATGAGAAAGGGACGAATGAAAAAAAGGACTTTTTATTTTTAATTGTTCTCAGGAAAATAACTTCGCCGGAAACACGCTCGGGGCGCCACCGAAAAGGGGATGCGGCGACTATAGGGGAGTTGGGAACCATTTGTCGCTCAAGGCAAAAAGCACAAGAGCGGATCCCGATGCTCGGTTGTTTTCGGCCCTTTCTCCTTTCACCTCTCTCTCTCTCTCTCCCTCCCCCCACGTTCCTATCCTTCCCTACCTTCTTTCTTCCCCGTTTTCGCTCACTCCACCGTCTTTTTTTCCTCTCTCCTTTTTCTCGCAACCCGCGAGACGTTCGATTAGAGTTCGCGCAAAAATCGATGACCTTGGAACGTGGAACGGGACCACGAGGGACACAGTCCTGGGGTGGGGGAGAGGAGGGAGGAAAAGGGTCGGAATAAGAAGTTTCTTTAATAAAAAGGGCAAAAGGAGAAGAGAGGGAGTGGGCGTGTGCGGAAAAAAGAGAGAGACAGACAGACAGACGACTTTATTGAGGGCGAAATTGAGACTATATAGTCCCTTCGTACATTTAACCCTACGTTATGGATTACAAATGAGAATAAAAATAATAGAGAGACAGACAGACAGACAGAGTTACCAGATATACCAGTCGGAAAGTTCAGCATAATGCGCCAATAATAAGTTGAGCGAAATTCCGCTTTCTTTTTCTAGTTTTTTTACGCGTAGACTACTGGGGGATAGTTGTCTCACCCAGTCTCCTCTCTCTTTCGGATCGCTAGTGGAATGGAGTTTATCGAACGGGATCTCTCTGTTTAAAGTCTCATTCCGTCTAGACGCTCGTCTGCCTACCCCGTTAAATTCGTTCCACAGGTCAGGGAATGGCGAGTCCGAAACGTCCATTCAATCGAAGTTGTGGGAAACTCCTTCGTCTACGCCTGAATGAGAAAAGCTATCTATAAAACTGGGAAAAGTCATTGTTGGCGAAGATCTTGGAATCAGTCCATAACTGAGTATATTAGTGGTCGTTTATGCATGGTGTAGTCAGAGGGGATGATGATTCTCAAGTCCTGTGGTTTGAAATACGTTAGCCCAGTGTTTCCCAAAGTGTGGTACGCGTACAACCAGTGGTACGCGAAACGATTCCAATGGGTATGCGGAAGAAAATAAATTACTAAAAATCATAACATTATTTGCACAACAAAAACTAAAATAATGTCTTCCCCAATAATGCTCCAATAATACTTACCATAAAATAAATAAAACCCCCTGTGAAAATCTCGTAAAACAAAGAGAAATAATAATTTTGTACGGTCTTCCCCGAGTACACATGAATAACTAGTATATGTGATTCAAATTGGAGCACATTGTTTGAATTACACTCAACGCGCCAAAAAAAATTTCCTGGTCATTGTAAGAATTGAATTCGGTAAATAACGCAGCGACGCATCAATTGTGGAAAAAATGTTTTAACCGAGTGTCTTGCCAATTCCAGGATCTGTAACAGAAATGTAAGCCCACAAGAATAAATATGTGACACAGGTTACATTGTATTACATTCATTTGCAAAGTCGACTCATTGTTGTATATACAGGGAAGCACTCGCCACTCAGGACATGCATGCAGATCTAAAGCAAGTGCTTGGTGAAGCTGTTAAAATTATCAATTTTGTGAAGAGCAGGCCACTGAATACCCGACTTTTTCCTCAGCTTTGCGAAGATATGGGTAGTGACTACACACAGCTCCTATTTCACACTGAAGTACGTTGACTTTCGCGTGGAAAAGTCCCCACTCGCCTGTTTGAGCTGCGAGAAGAACTTCAAGTTTTTTGGATGAAATCTTCAGCCTACGAGACCGTATGCATGACTGGAAATGGCTATGTAAATTAGCATACCTTGCAGATATCTTTGCTCATTTGAACAGCCTCAATATCCACACTTCACGATGAACGCAAAACTGACCTTGTGGAGTGAACGCCTTAACCGTGGCAAATTCGATTACTTTCCATCCCTTAATGACCTAATGATCAACTCAGCTAAAGAACTCGACCCTAATGCATTTCAAACTATGAAGGAGCACTTGGAAAGCTTGAAAAAAATTCTTCGTGAGTACTTCCCTGAACCGGATGGCAGCTTTGAGTGGATAAGGAACCCTTTCCTTGTCAGTGTACAAACATTGCCAAATAACCTTTCAAATTCAGAACAAGAACAGCTTCTGGAGGTCGCCTCAGATGGTTTCCTGAAAACTGCGTTTGAGCAAAAGGCACTGACATCGTTTTGGTTGAGCGTTAGTTCCAAGTATCCAACCCTATCAGACAAAGCATTTAAGTATCTTCTGCCCTTCTCCGCTACGTACATGTGTGAGTTGGGATTCTCGGCGCTGGTTGGCATTAAAACTAAAAAACGAAATCGCCTCATTGACGTGGAGCCGCATCTTCGTCTTAAGCTTACCAACCTCGAGCCGGATATCCCTGTCCTAATGTCGGGTCACTAACAGTTACACTACTCTCAATATTTCCAGATACATAAGTAAATTTCAATTTAATGATCTGACATTATTAATAAAACTCATAAGCTTCTGTGTAGTTTTTTATTTATTTATTGTTCACTGTGTATTTTTGAAATAGGTATTGTAGATTTTTTTGAAAAAAATATTAGATATGGTTATCAGTAATTTCAATACCAAGAGGCGGTACGCCGATAAGGCTGAAGTCCCGAAGGTGGTACGCGAATGTTCTAAGTTTGGGAAACACTACGCTAGCCAATAGCCACATGTGGCGAATATGTAATACACGTGTGAAGGTTGGGTGTTATTCATCAAATACGTATATACATTTTTTTTCTTTAGAAGCATTATTTGAAAATTTCGTTTTGTGCGGAACATGTCATCCACAATGAATTATTAAGAGTGTATCATTAGTCAGAGTTTGAATTAATTGACCAATTTTGGAGCTATAAGGGTTGGGAAACCCTTTTTACTTTCTCCATATATGTAGTATATTTTTTTCATAAAAAATATCGACTTCGAGATTTCAATGGAAATACATGTTTTGAGGTCCCTAGAACACGTTTAGACTATTTTCGAAATGATGTCTCTGTGTGTGTGTGTGTGTATGTGGGCGCTCTAACTCTAAAAGTACTTTCCATATCGTTACAAAATTTTATATATAACACTTCGGTATAAGCACAAAGAGAGAATTAGTTTTTGGACAATACCGGTAAACCGGAAGTTGATGTTTATTCAAAACCCGATTCGGTTTTGGCGAAATATCTCCGTTAAAACATCATTATTGTATATACAATTCTATACAAAGGTTATGGAGAATGTAATTTCCTACAACTTTTATTTGAAACAAGTTTCCATATCAGTTATTGTTAAGGAATTATTTATAAATAATCGGTTTTTTCGGTTTCAGTCAAATATCTCCTTAAAAACGTCGTTATTGGTAATCTTTGTGAGGACCAAAGTTGTAGAGAATAATATTTCTTCCAAGTTTTGTTTGAAACAAATTTTTGTAGAATCATCCATGTAGAAGATATTCAACTTATTCGTAAATTTCCAGTATACATCGCCACCACCATGTAGCGGTGAATTCTGTAAACATATTCAACATATAATTTAGGGCAATAAGGATGACTGTATTCTTTTACGATACGAAATAGTAATTTTGCCCTATAATGCTATTCATAATAATTTAAATATCTATACAACAAATATGGAGAAAGTCATGTGTTGGCCACAGATTTTTTAAATATGTCGACATTTCATAACTCAAAATTCACTGTGGTTTACTGTGTAAAGTATATTTCTTGGATGAATTCGGTTTGCAATCTCAAAACAACTCTCGAAAAAATTGCTCTTCTTTTTTTTATTTAGCAATGCATATGATTTGTATGGCATGACGTATATTATGCTATTAGACACCTTTATTGTTACTCAGTTACCGTGGTGTAAATTGAGGAATCACTCTTTTTTCGGCCGATACTCAAGTATGTAGGCTAGAAACGCAAAATTCAACAGCGGCGAGAGATCAAAAGCAGACTAAAGTTCAGCGCTTACATAGAACAAAATGGTTTATAATCGTCACCTGAACAAAATAATGGATTCGCTGTTTTTTACTTACTTAGTTATTTAATGTGTATACAATGGGAGAAAATCATCGATTATTCCGATGCTTTGCAAGGAAATTGGTTTGTATGTAAAATGATCGAGTCACAAGAATGAATCCAGGTGAAGGCATGGTAGCGAATGTTTCTCTTTGTTGTTACTAATAAGACCATTGTAAAGGTGGTGTTTATGAGCCGATTTAAAATTAAATAGTATTAAAGCTCAGAAAAAATAGTTTGAAAGAATAAAAAACACAAAAATTGTCGATGAGCCATAAGTTGTGCTAATTTCATAATATTAAAATTGGCTTGAACGTGAATGTTAACCCACTCTACATATGTTTGAAAAAAGTGATGGAAGTACGAGAAATAGAGTCGAATAAAATAATGACAAAAGAATCAAGGCATCGAGACAGCAAGGTTGATGACAGTGATTACATTTGTTGAGCACCAACGTATTCTTGGATTCTTGTACTGAAAATTTTCGATCGGCCCTCGGATAAAACAAAAGAACGGTAAAAACATGGAAAAAATTCAATTTCCGCAGACCTGGAAACCCACGCGGGAATTTCACAATTATAGATCTGCGTTCTCTCGCATCCTCATGCTTCCGTCATACACCGCAGGGAGGCTCCACCAGCCGCCTGCCACTTTTATTTACAAAGGCAATACGGCATCGCGTTTTAACTCGAGACTAATTTAGGAGCCCCACTCGAGATTTGTACAAAAAAGAAAACGAGAAATTACTCTTTCCATCCATGGGAATTGTAACCCTCCAACAGACCCAGCGTCAGAAAAGCAGAGAGGGAGAGGAAAAGGAAGGAATTTATCGACCTTTAACCTCTCTGTAGAGGGAGAGCGAGATAAGTGACACTAATAGGATGATATACGGAGAGCAATACACTCTCACCTCTGCAGTATATGCGTGCGTGCGTGTGTGCATATTCGAGAAAGCATGAGTGGAGACGACGGCGCGAGGTAGTGGTATTTTTTTAATGAGTTTGAGGGGGGAGACAATTTCCATACACTGTGAATAGGACGGGGAGTAATAGGTCTCGGGGTCGTCTGCCAATAATTATGAAGTAAAGGCAGAGAGAATTAGGGAGAGAGAGAGATAGAAGGAGAGAGAGAGAGAGAGAGAGAGATAGGGAGTAGGGTCATTCTCCAGATGTCTGACCCTTCCGGAAAAGGGGAAAAAAACCATTATCGGGAAGGTGGCCTAATGGCTTGAAAAACTCCCCTCGGAGGTGTGCGGAGAGCTGGAGAGAGAGAGAGAGGAGATGGAAGGAGAAGGGATATAAGAAGAAGAATGGGGAAAAGTCTCGAGAGAAATGGAGAGTGAATTGCCGCCGGAGATGCAGGTGGAGGAGGAGGTGGAGTAGAGGGTGTCGAGCACAAACACTCGCCAAAGTGAATTTGAGGCGCTTTTAATGAAGATGATCGCCCCCCCCCTCCTCTCCCCCATTAAATGGGACATTTCGACCCGTCGGCCATTTTAAAGGGGGGCATTTTAAGGATGGCGTTGAGCTTCCTGTCGCTTTATTAAAGCCCCGTCCAAACCATCCCGGAATTTAAATGGGGCGTGCATGCAATCATTTTTCCGTCCGATATTTAATGAGATCACAAGGGCAAATGGGAGAAAGCCTATCGGAGGTTCAATTGTTTTCTTAGATGAACGAGAATCGAATGGGTCTAAACCGGCCTATCCGAATAACCACGAGACATTGATTATTGAATCGTTCCTTCTAGTATTTCAATGAGTGTGTGAGAGAAATAACGGTGATGAAAGCGAATTTATCCTACTCATTAGTCTGTTTCGCATCATCGAGAAATGCAGGCGAACTTCTGGGGAATATTTAAGCTGAAAATGCGATGCAACAAACCAAACCTCCGATACTTGGGTCAAAGAAATAAATTTACTGCGAATTACTCGAAGAATTTCACTTTATTTGAAGAAAACCACGTAGGATATAACGAGTTCGTGCCAATCTAAAAGAATTTACTAAGATATTCTTCAGTCTGTTTGCTCTCTGTACGATATAGAGAAGTCTTGTTGAATATGAAAATAGAACGCCAATAAGCTTCCACGTAATCTTGCGTGGTGATTACGTTTAGTGGGAAATAAGCATATTCTATAATATGATTTTTGGAAAAAAGTCGGGACTTTAAGTGGTCTTACAGTGGAGTAATATTTAAGGAATAAGGAGAAGTTATCGAGAGCGTCATCTTCTCAAAATTATTATAAATTTCAGCCATAGATACCTTAATTACTTAGACAATTCTTTTAGTACCTAACTGAGAGCTGACCATCCATGAATCACCAAATATCTGTCAACTTTCCGAGTTTTTATTCATACAGACTTACATACTTGGGTTATCTTATAAAACTGACCATCACTTATGTTGAATACATATCTATCCACGAGAATATATGCATTAATTACGTCAGTTTTTGGGGGCGTTCGAGCATGCGGACACTGGCGTGGTTGAATATGCAATATAATCAGATTGTCGATTGGGTTGCATATACATTAGGATAAAGCGTTAAAACTTCGTAAAATATCGAGGAAATGCCAGCGCGATAGCGCCAAACACGTTTTGGTAATCTACCGGAGGAAACGTGTTTCGAATCGTTGAAACATAGGCTGAAAGAGTTTAAATTAATTAAGGAGTGACGAAATTTTATTAGATTATATTTGTATTTTCTAAGCTGGATAGAAAGAGCTATTCAGCACTTAGAACCACGATGGATATTGGCAATGTTTTGTTAAGACGCAGTATCAATTGCTATTACGGGAAATTATAACCTACAGATGAATCAGTTACAAAACCTTGGCTGCTCGAAAGATGGACAGTGGAGCACAATATGTTAGATCGAGAATCACGTTTTACCAATACAATGAGTTATCATATATAAATTATATATATATATATATATATACACACACACACACACACACATATATATATACATACATACATACATGTACATACATATATATATATAAACTTCTCGATTTCTCAATGTTAACTGGTCTCTAATACTGGTTGCTGTATTGTAGCTAGTATATCATATTTTCCACTCCATGATTAAAAATGATACTAGATTTGCTTAAAGGTATCGATTTTACGATATATAGGAGAAGAAAATATATTACATGGATACAGATCCTCTACGGCATATTCGTTTAACTTAATGCAAGTCTACGCATCGCATACGCCTAACTCTTCAGACTTGGATGCCCACTAAAATTGTCTAGGAATTATCGGCGACGGCAACGCCGGCGAACTAATGGACGCACTAAAAATAAAAGTTTTTCTCTCCTCACATTCGAGATATTCCTCCCTCCGAGAGGGTGGCGTCACCTAGGCAATCACGCCGAAATAAGCGTCGCGTCACGAAAAGCGGCGCGTCGCCGTGTCGCGCCCGTGGCAAGAGAGAACTATCGCGTGTACACACTCTCACTGAGAGGGGTGCGGGTCGAATTCTGGAGTCACGTAAGAGTAGGTATGTATGTCGGCCAGTTCGTCGCAGCTTCAGGATCAAGCGAATCGCGAGAATAAACTTGTTCACGCGCGCGTTGCTTCCAACTCTTGTATCGTAAGATAAAAAGTCGATGGGCGTGGCCATTGGACAAAAATCAACCATATTTCACATCGAGGACGTGTAACGCAAGAAAAAAGCCTCTTTCAATAACTCTGAAATTGTGAAACTAATCCTTGACGTAAATTTATGCTTGAAACGATGGAGAAAAATATATGATTCGCCGCGTAGATTTTACGCGTGCAAGATCTTTATCTCGTTGCGTCCAGAGAATTGCTAGTATTGCACAAAACCTGGATGTATACTTACATAACCCAGTGAGGACTTATCAGGACGAGAGCTGCTGAGACACATTTGCAGACGTAGGTGACGCAGCTTTCGGGATGACCCCTTCTTCAGCACAAGAGAGACACAATGTGCCTCTCCGACATATTAATTTAAAAAATATTATAGGAGCCTTTAAGAAAGCGCTTTCAATTGCTTTGAGGAAGATTTTACCTTCGAGTACTTATACAGAACACATCCTGAACTACGTAATATAAGTTTCTATAGTAAGCGATATCGCAACTATTTGCGATATTATCAGTAATGGCCAAAGTTTATATAAAAAAGAAGCAGCGACGTTTACGTCCTGCAGATCTTCGCTTTTAAAATTGCGTGCACACGATTTTGAAATACAATGTGGATGCCTGTCATTCAAGTTTTTTAAAAGGTATAATTGTAAAAAAAAGTAACTGTAACATTTCAGCAATTTCAAATGCTTTAATAATAAAATATGGCATAAAATTTTAAAAAGAAAGTTTGGAACGTAAGATGAAAAAAATTTAGATTAATAGTGGTGCATATGTTATATATTAAGTAAAATGCTGAGCTCGTAAATGAATGAAAAATGTCAAGTTACTTCGTAGCGATTGATATAAAACATCAAAATCTACCAATAGCTGAATATCTTGCATAATCGTACAAATTTCTATCATTAAATTTACACTTGAACACGATAAGTACACTCTCTGCAACCCTGCATTTGAAACGCACGATAAATTTGCAAGCTCAGAAGATTTTCTGTAACACATCCCTGCAATAGCTCCTTGTTTTGCTGATTTTAAAACTCAACCATGCTCTTCCGGGTTTTTTTTACTCAGATGTGAATACCGATTCGAGATCATTTTTTTTCTCATGCGATCCGCCCGCGTGTGACGGAAAATTCCATTTTCCACGTGTTGCTCGCACCGCATCTACTGCCACCTATCGAGAACTCCCTCGCACCACTCGCGGACACGTTCACACACTTATTATCCCAACTAACAGCCGAATCAACTCAACTGATTAAAATCATCGCCGTTTCAAAAGTGTACGAGTAAAAAAAAAAAGAAAGTTCGATCTTTTATAAATGACAATTCTTGATGAGAAAGACAAACTTGAATAAGTATATACCCGTGAATCAGTTTAATAATAACGTACATTACTTCTGGGTGGAGGCGTTTGTTTTATTGATCGAAAAAAAATTTATATGACAGAGGTATTTTCTTAAAATATTGAATGCTTACTGCAATTGAACGACAGGCCTATGCAAAAAAAGTGAAGTGTTTAAAAATTCGTGTTTAGTGAACTAACATCTGTCTAGAACAGTGATTCCCAACGTGGGTGGTACCGCCACCCAGGGGGGGGGTTAAGGACTTTTGTGGGACATCAAGGTGATTGCAGGTGAGAATTTAAGAAACTGGCATTATGCATCGTAATACTATGATAGACTGAGAGATCGAAACTGTTAATTGAAGTTTGTTATTCAGTGCAACCTCTTTAATCCGTTTTCCTCTAAACGGGGAACTTCCGTGCTTTGGAACAAATCATGGACTTCTTCCCAATGCCGTCACTCTCACGTTGACGCGTTTAAATTAAGAACTCAAAAAATTGCTTCATAGACATATCATATAACAGATAAAAACCCCTCTCGGAATAGGAAGGAAAAAACTCAAACCTAATCACTTAAGAGTAATGTCACCAAAAGTTTAACATTCTCCCTTTTTCTGTGCCTATTTCCCATCCGAATAGATAGTGTAATCAAACAACATTTATTAATCCCAAACTATAAAATCAATATAATAGGCAATGTAAAACACCTCAAAGAATAAGTAATTGTCGCAAAATAAATTTATCCATAGGGAACACCTGTAACAAGTTTATTTCATGACTAGCAGGAGTGCCCGTTGAATTTCAACAGATTTAGTGAAACTAAAACTTCGACCGTGTAACATGTAAGCATCGCAAGAATAAAATAGTACACAGTTATACTCGTCGAATAAAGCAAAAATGAACAAAACCGCTCCGCATTTTCCTATTTAGATGAATGAAGGAAGAAAATCTTACGAAAATAACGTATAAACTCCCTCCCCCTCCCTTCCACCCTCTCCTTCCCTTCTCCCCCTCCCTCCCCTCTCTCCCTCCCTCCCCCTCAATCTCTCCCTCTCCCCACCCCTTCCCTTTAATTCCCTCTTTCCATCTCCCCCCTCCGTTACCATCCATCTCTCTCCCTCCCTATTTCGTATTAAAAGCATTCAAAGCGAACAAACTTACAAACATTCTCCTTTATATGTTAGATTAGAAGATAATTCAATTAAAAACAACAGATATTTGGTTTCCATGTAAACAAATTAAAGTCGTACACAGAAATTGACAAAAGATATTACGTTAAAATTTTTCCCCTATAAATGCATTGAACTTTCAATTTCGGCGACAATGGAAGTTGTCATGGTAGTTTATAATGGGTATTGTAACAAAACTGATAAAATAATAATAAATTTTATTGATTCTAAATGCATTTTTATGCTAATTCGATCAGGATTCGGATTCTGTCTTCAATAAAAATAAACTTTGTTCTTTTCTTCGTAGAACCATTCAAGTCTCAAGTTCGTACATGTTTCTAAATAATTTTAAAATTCAAATGAAAAATAAGCTGCACTCGTCCCTATTTTATTCAAATGAAAAAAGAAAATATTTTTTAAAATTATAAAGGTCAACCAAATCGATATAAAAATCTTACTACACCACCGTACTCGTTATTCCGGTTAATATGACACCTTCCTCTTTTTTCTGCGTGTTGTAGTTTCTGAGCCTTAGTAGAACATACATACAAACACCTTACTTTATAGATATGTATAGATTATGATAACAAACTTCCTTGTCGAGTCTAATCTAACCCTCTCCTCACACCGGACGTTTTGCTTCAAGGCCCACAACTCTAATTAAAAGTTATTATTACCCTCAAGGAAAGGCATTAGTGAGGAAAGCTCCGTAAGTTAAGATAATTCATTGGCAACTCATTCCAAACAATTACAATTTAGCGCACCTTATAAAAGCATTGCGCGCAAACAATCACCTTTATGCGAAATTTTTGTGCATCGCCTATAAATGTTTACACGATTGAGCTTCATGAATCAAATAAAATCGGCAGAATAGCGTAGTGAAATGGTTATGCCAGATAAGAAAGTACAGAACTGTGTTCGCGTGCGACGCGTGCAGCTGGACGCAGAATCACTCAGTGTATAAAACCAAAAAGGATTGCATAGATTTTGTTTACCCTTCATTATTGGTAATTCCCGTGGTCTGGAAAATTCCATAGTACGGCACAGCCTATGTCCCAAGAGCTGAGGACAAAAGAGGTTGTACTAATACAAATCTATTGAAATGTAATGTATGGTATTAGTTGGAGACGGTTTTAGAAGTGGGCGACCGTAAAGACGACTCGACATTAGAGGCGCCTACTGAGTAAACGGCATCTAACACGGTCCCCAATAGCCGCATGCGGCGAACAGGCCATACTCGGGCATATTTTAGCATGAGATATGGTTTGCGAATACATTCAGTCTCCGATTTACGACGTCCCGCTTTACGACGATTCGATTTTACGTCGATTTCCCCACCAAACCAATAACCCAGTTTTAAATCGCCGAATGTAGTATTACGCCACTATGAAATATAATAGTTTTATATTTTTATGTATTGAAAATGTTTACATATTTGTTTTTATTAATGTTTAGATAGGTTTATACATATTCGTATTATTTCTATGATGTTCACAGGCCCCACAAATAATCGATTCCCTTTAAGTCGGAATCCGCTTTACGACGGTGGCCTGGAACCTAACCTGTCGTATAACCTAGGGGCTGACTGTAGTTTTTTTTAGCTGTGTAGGGCGGTATTCATCAAGGGGGCGGTGGCAAATATTTTTCAAAAAAAAAGGGGACGTTGGGCTGCAAAAGGTTGGGAACCACTGGTCAATAAGGAGTGATTATCGAGTCAACTTCTATTTATGGACAATGAATATGCACTTCATTAGATACGTATACATTTGGTTCGCACTGGTACAGGAAGTACATTTTTAAATATCAATCCGCCAGTTTAATGAACATTTTTCATAAGCAACATTGTAAGCACATATAATTCGTTTTTAAATGCAGCGTCGGTATAGTTGCGACTCGAAAGCGACAGTTCGAAGTTTAATTCTTTTTGCTGTTCCGCCACTAAGCATCCTTGTCAAGGGTGTGCTTCGGCGCACGTAACTCTCTCTCGTGGCGAGAGGCGGAACTAGTAACATTCTGCTTCGAGTAGCGTACACGGCCACAAGATGGTAGAAAGATCTCAAGCGCGTGGAACCGAACTTCGGGGTATGAAATGGTCAGTCGCAATCCTACAAACTGATACTTTATTCTCTGCAAACTCGACACTATCAGAAAAAAATTATTCGTTAAAATAATTTTAAATTTCAAAATTGCAACCGAAAACACATCCACAGAGCACAAAGAATTCGGTGCTCAAGTCAAGACATCTAAAAGGTTTTAAATAATTCTGTAAAATGAATATGGCCCTAAATTATTTAAACATTTTTATAATTATCAAATAAAAAATCAACCAGTATTTTACGCAAAATTCTTTTCGCTAAAGACGGTAGTTTTTTCTCCAATGATCATGATAAATAAATTTCATAAAGCGAGGGCTAATATCATCGATGAGATAAAACATTTTAGTTCCAATGCTCTCTAAAGCTTAATGAATCCTCAATAAAACATGTGTTCATTTTTCGCTGAACTGTTTCGTGAAGATGGTTACAGAAATAAAATTAATCTCACCTCAAATATTTAAAACTAAAGTATTAAGGGGTTGCACTTACGTTTATTCCAGTTCTTCGCGAAGAATGTCCTTCCAATCCCCGTCCTCAGATGATGATTCGTCAACTGCAAAGAATAAAAAAGTTATTTGTTAAGATCAACTCCTCAAATGGAGAAACCCAAGTGACGCAAACATTTGACAGCTGATTAAAACATTTATTTCTTTGCTCGAATCTGAAACTTTTCTAATTAGCTCAACTGTCAGCAATTATACTTTATAACATAAGTTTTTTCTGTAATTCATTTTCACGGTATAATTCCCATATATGACGGTTGCAGGATGGCCGAAATATTTTCTAGTAAGAAAAACGATTTTAATAATTGACAGTGGGAAATTAGGATGACATGTTTCTTTATCAAACAAAAAAGTAAAATGCGTCAATTTTTTCTTACCCATTTTGCGAATTAAAATAGTCGACATTTCTCCATATTACATTCCATGCTTCAGAGTTGGCAATATATGTCACGGGAAGCTTTTTTTAAATAGCTTTTTGAAGCAGCGAGACTTTTGTCTCCGTAAGCAAATGCTATATAAGCAATAAAGTGAAGCTTTACTTGGTACGTTTGCTTCCTGCGAATCTTCCACTTTTGAAATTTGCCAAATCGTCCTGTATGAATCTAAGATTTCAAGAGAATTGGTGCAGATTCAAACTGCGCTCTCTCACAATTTTTTAAGTTGACGTGAACAGCTAAATGCGAGCGCATAGGCGTGGGAAGATATTTAAACGACAAAACCGCAAAAATTAGTCGCAATTGACACAGTAATATATGAACGCAAAGGAGAAAGACCTTTTATCTCAGATAATTGAAAATAAAATTTCTTTTTTAAAATAAAAACAAAATTTGATTTTTTTAACGGCTATATATATCCGCCTTTCGTAAGATTCATATGCACTGAATTTTTTCAAATAATTAATAAAATTGATCTCGCAATTTTCCGAGCTGAAAAATAAATAAAAATTCGGTTCAGGAATTTTTCCACCGGAATTCTAAGTTTTCTGTTTTAATGGAATATCTCCACTGAAGAGTTTTACGGCAAAATACGAAACAGATTCGAATAAACGAGCTCTTAAAACATCTAATCCGTCAGTTCAAGACATCCATTCAAAACATAAATATGTGTCTACAGTTTTGCAAATAAATTAACAAAATTGTATAAAAGAAGCAAATATTATCTACAACTGTGTTTGTCTCGTCTCTAGAACGTTCACGAAAAAAAAACGGAAAAATTAGACATACTGAAATGCGCCATTGACGCCGTGAGTCAGGAGATTTTAAGGGAAACCGTCTTTTAAAACATTTCCGGTTGAAGACGATTACTTTTGTACGTGGCACGAATCCGTTCAGCGTAATCGATAAATTGTCGGAATCACATTCAACGCATTCGCATTCAAAAAATTAAGATCAAACGTCCGCATTTAAACCAGCAACGACCTATTAAAAGTTGCTCAATTCGAACGGCAGTTTCAATATGAAATGCTTTATTGTCATAGTTTAATTTAAAAAATATGCATCTGTGCGTTAAATTTTACGAATCTCTTTTTCATCACACCTTCGCGGACCACATAAAACGCTCTCGTGAACCGCATGACTGATTTATAGCCTAAATACGACTTGGTACATCATGTTTTTCCAGTTTTATATTCAAACGGTCTTTCTTTAATATTTTAATTTAATTTAATTTTTATATTAACTAGTTTCCTATAATTCTATAATTCTATATATATATATATATATATATATATATATATATATATATATATATATATAATTGTAAAACGTGTGTATTTAGTTTACCAAGTGGAAATTTCCTTGAAGGCCTTTCAAATTATTGATATTATTAGACAAGGTGAGGTGACGCTTTTTGCCAGGTGGAGTTCGTTCTCTAAGCTTCCGGTAGAGAGCGTGCATGTAGGGTACAGGTAGTTCCTCCTAACGTAGCCATTCAAAATTAATAGAAGCTACCTTACGCTTCGGTGATCGGAGATAATATGTGGAGTGGTGTGGAGCGAATTCCATTAGAAAAGATGGGCATTGAAGGCGCACGCACATCCTGGAAGGAAAATCACCGTGCACGCGGAGTATAGAGGCGACTTCTTAAGTCATTTACGATACGGTAGCCTTGCTTTACACATGGACAATTATATGTGGGATGCTCACGAGTTAAAAATAAACATTCTTTAAAAATTCAGATAATACCAGGTTTCAAGCAAGGAGCGCCTGTCACAAATAAGATTGTATATAAATAAGTTTTGAAAATTAAATAAGACAAAATAAAAGAGGGCCCTATTATTATAAAAAAATGTACGTTCGTCCAGTGAAACAGAGAACGTCGTTTAAGTCTATTGCGATTGAATTCTATCAGATATTTACACAAGCTAAAAGCTATTTAAAAAAAGATTTTTATAACCATTATTTGTTTCCTTTGTTTTTTGTTGAATAATTTCAATCATTCTTGCGAAATTCCACCGGCGTTTATTTCCTCGATACTAACTTATTCCCGCGCTTTCTTTTGTAAGATGCAGCGAGTAAAATTTAGTTCGAATGAGAGAGAGGGGGGGGGAAGGGGGGGAGAGGGGTAATGGGGAGGGAGAGACTTGGCGTTTGAGAGGGATAAAAGGTGTTGACGGCGAGTGTCATCGGAAGACAAAATAAAGAGGTCTTTTGGGGGCGTGTCGGAGAAAGAGGCCGTGGAGGGAGGGTGGATGGGAGCGAGGGGGAAGCGACACGCCGCTAAAGAGCGATGTGACAGATGACTGACGCGAAGCGATGGGGGGGCCCGTGAAAGTGAAAGTGGTAACTGGAAGAACTAATCACTCACGTCCTCCTGCCGAAAGATGGCGCGCGGGACGGATGTCACCTCTATTTCTCTCTCTCCCTCCCCTATGCTTTGCTTCCTTCCCCTACGCATCTTTTTTTTTTTAACTCTTACGGAAACGCAAAACGAATCGTGGAGTGGGTTTTGTGATTTCTCTCCCGTTTGGCAAAAGCGAGCGTCAAATTAGCAGCGGGCGATTAGGAGTGTGTGTGTGTGTTTTATGAAACGGGAGAAAGGGCGAATAATTAATTGGAGGAAAGTTGCGTGGCGTTTCGTAAGCGGGAATATAAATATATACAGGAGGTGGCATATTTTCCTAATGGCCTCACATTTGACAAATATGTATGCGAAAGTAGGAGGTGGTTCAACGTTCACCTGCACTTTTATTTATAAACTAGCAACCAATCGTGTTAGTCATTAGGGACTTTGCTCACAAATGCTGGCAACACTGCCAGACATGAAGTCACACACTGATTTAGTTTGCAGTAAGGCATGATGGGTATAAACAATATGGCGTCCCAATAAGTCGCACCTGCGCTGGAATAGCGATGTGATATCAAGTTTTTGGTGAAAGAAGGGACTAAACCAGCTGAAATTTACAGAAGATTGTCGGAGCAGTTCGGAGAAGAAGGTCTTTCACGAAGATCCGTGTATAATTGGGCAGAAGAATTCAAAAACTGTCGCGAATCAGTAAGTGATTTGGAGCGTGCACATGCGAGACCGACTGCAGTAAGAGAACAGACCATTTTCTGGGACTGGCATCGCCTTATTCATGCGGATTTTCTTCCGACTGGTGCAACAATGAATGCTGCGTAATATAGTGACCTTCTTCATGGTACTGTGAAGGAATCTATACGCAAACGCTGTCCAGGTCTGCCGTCACGAGGGGTAGCCCTGTTGCACGATAATGCTCATCTGCATACGGCCAATCTTCAATTCTGGCAACAATGGGATGGAAAGTGCTAAATCATCCCCCTTATTCCCCGGATTTATCGCCATGAGATTATCATCCGTTTCATCCCCTCAAAGAGTCCCTCGGCCGTCGAAAATTCAATGATACGGAAGAGGTGAAAACTGTTGTCCTCCAGTGGCTGTGTAGTCGTCCTAAAGAATTCTACCATGCAGGTATATACGCACTTACTCGCCGATTGGACAAATGTATTAAAGTAGCAGGAGATTATATTGAAAACTGAACAAGTTTGTTACTGGCTTTATGCTGTTTTATCCGGTTGAAACATAAAAGTGCAGGTGAACTTTGAACCACCCTCGTATTTTGAGGTATTTAGAGCCTCTTTCCTCCTGAGAGTTGTTAGAAGATAATACTCCATCATTAAATTTCACCACGACTTCATCTGTAACATTAAGCTTTAATTCCATTTATTTTAGGTTTATAGTAACGTCACTTCCCTACGTTTAAGGTATCTTAATTGGTTTGAAGTGATACCATGCAGGTTGTTTAGGCGTTCTCATTTCCCTCGCACACTGAGCTACAGTTTCAAACTGTAGGCCAAAATAAATACTGAAAAAAAAATTTAATTTTCGTCGATGAAAGGCATGATTCGTCGAAATGATCAGGTAATGCGTGGATTATTAATTCCATACTATGATAAGTACATCGCGAATGATAAATTTGACGAAAGCCATTTTTTGTTTCGGGATGATGGTGAAGAATATAAAACTCTTAACTTAGTGTCGTTATAAGGATGGCAAATTTATTATATGCACTATTTTTTCACGAAATATATTAATGTTTGGGGATTTATATTAAAACAACTTGCGTTCTTCAATGACGTTTTTCTTTCTCATCCCAATAGCCTGCAGAAAACGTAAATAAATGCGCCAGGGAAACGTTACGATAGTATGAAATTTGGTCCAATAGTATATATTCGAAGGAACTATAAAATGGAAAAGTTAATGGCAATAAGAAACTAATTTTCCAAGATTTGAATTTAAATGTTTGTTAAGTATTTCCAGATAAGGAGACTCCTGTAAAAAGATATACAATTTTGTAACTTTTACAGGTTAATTTTTAATGCATTTTTTATATGAATCCTAAAATTTCGACTGTTCAATGAATGTCTATAAGTGAAATCATATGCAACTGTTGCTACGTTTTTCGAGTACATAGTTTTTAAGAGTCCCTGAAATATATCGTCGCATCGTATTTCCATGTCACGAGGAAACCGGAGCCACACTTATCCGCTTCTGTTGTTCCAGTTCATATTAATTCTTTTCGTCATCAATAACACTCGAGTTTTGATGGAGTCAAAAACGAAATCAAGCAATAAAAAACTAAAAAAATACTCATTTTTCAAGATATAGCGTCACATCTACCGTTAAATGGGTTTTCATTTTTTAAATATCCGAAGCTGACAAGGACATACGTACTGAATGATAGGGATGGAGTACTTTCTGAATACCTTTCGAATTGTCATTTCGTCCAATTTTCTTTTGATAAATTTTTGGCAGTTTTTAGGCGCGTTTCGCTTACAGCGTGAGCGCCTATTATCGTCGGTCGGTCCGTCCGTCCGTCTGTCCGTCCGTCCGTCCGCATGTTCGTTCTCGGCTTCTACTCAACGGATTTTTATGAAATTTGATATTAAGGACTTTCAATCAAATATAATAAGAAAATCGCAAAAATGAATCACGTACGCCAATCAGGGGTACCACTTTACTAGAGACAAAAAATTAAATTTTCGTCATATCTCGTAAACTATTGTTCATATCAAAATATTTTTTAAATAAAAGTTGTAGAACTGGTAAAGTAAAGTATTTCCTTTTCTATATATTTTCATCGTAGGAGTAGCCGTTATCGAGAAAATCAAACAAGAATGTCTTAATTCGAGTTGAACTTAGAAAATTTCTTGCATGGTTACTTCATTGTTGCTAACATAAACAATCTCCCAAACAAACGTTTAATTTCCTTACGTGTGCATGTAATACTATTAAATAGGAAGAAAATGGATTATTTATGATGAAGAAAAGGACTTTAAAACGCTATTTCCCTTACGTACAGGTATATAATTGCTTTCTAATACTCTATTGCATGAAACGCGCCCCATTTGTGATACGTTGTACGCTTTCCTAACTTGTTTCTATTAAAAAGACTTGTTATAGCGGCAATAAGGAGAATATCTGCTTATTAAAATCTAATGGTGGAGACATAAAAAGGTATTTTGCATGGTACGGTCCTCTATGACGTAATAGCTTAGTTATTGCAATTTTTAAAGAATAAAAAAGTATAACCTTCATGAAACGCTGAACGTGTAAATCAGTTTCTCAACTTGGATAATGTCTCAATTGCTAATGTAAGACAACGCAAAATAAGCTATGCTTACGAAAAATTAAATTCTTAAAATCGAAGCGTGCTTTGGTATTAAAACTTTTTATTGGACTTAAACAAACAAACAAACAAATAAATAAATATATATATATATATATATATAAACCACATTCCTTCTTTATTTCAATCGATATATTTTTTCCTTCAAAAGCCAACGGTTCATGAGCCTATTGAAGCGTGACATAAAACGTTCCTTTATTTTTATTCCGCCGATCTCTCTCGAGTAAGGCTTCCAAAAATGTATTGCTTTTTCACAAGACAAAGGAAGAAACTGTGTATATGTGTGTGTATATATATATATCTATATATACATAGGGTACGGCGTCTAAGAGGAAAAGAGAGGGAGGCGCTCTTCGTGTTCGACCAATCGAGAATATTTCAAAGGTTCCAACACGGATCGGATTCTCACGGTCGATTTGGTACGTTTTTTTTTTTATTAATACCTTCGGCATTGGCTGCGAGAGATATGTGAGAGATAGGAGAACGCGAAAGAATGTGCCTCTAACCAATGGTTTCTATTCGAATTTTTCATATAACTCTTTTATACGATTTTTTTTATTCATTATTCGTCCGAGTTTACGAGCGAATTTCTTGAGTATTAATGTCCGCGTTCTTCGAGTCTGCTGTCGATGTTCCAGCATTCCGGAAGATGTAATCGAACAAGTTATTCGTATTTTTTTAAACAGTAAATCGATAATATTATAGCGTTGTGAATTTTAAAATACATAGAATTCTTTATGTCACGAGGAGAGGGCGTATGAATTAATTCTGCTTAATGTTAGGTTCTTGTTTCATCCATCCAAAATCGTAATTTTTTCTGTCTATAACTGTCTCCTCCAATAAAAAATGTACGAAAATAGCTTATAATAGTCTGATAAAACAGAGGTTATACTTTCATAATCTATATGCTCATTAGAAAATGTGTGAGTCTGTTCATAGTTCGATAATGGACCATGTTGTCATAGTTTGTTGGGAATTGATAAAATGCTATTGTGGAGTATAGCTTATTACGGGGCAGAAACATGGACGCTAAGGAAAAATTATATAAAATATTTGGACATGGAGAAGAATGCTGAAGATAAAATGGACAGACAGGGTGAAAAACGAAGAAGTACTGCGAAGAATAGGAGAGAAGAGAACGATTATACAGACTATCATAAAGAGGAAGGCAAACTGGATTGGACATTACCTGAGGAGAGAGAGAGAGCATGATTAAAGAAGTGCTAGAAGGAAAACTGGATGGAAAAAGAGAAAGAGGTAGGAAAAGGTTTCAGCTAGTAGACGACTTGAAAGGGAAAGAGAGCTATAAAGACGTGAAGAAAACTGGGGAAAATAGGAGTATGTGGAGAACCAGGTTTATCCATGAATAATCACGGACCTGTCTACGGACAGATTACCTATGATGATGACATCACAGTTTGATAGCTGTTGACTTCACTGAGAATTAGAGTATAAACGGTAGGCTAATTTAAAAGAATGTCCGATAAAGCATTGCTACTCGGAATCACTTTGTGAATCTCGAATCGCTTCTTTTTATTATCGATGGAAGGGATTAAATTAAAATAAGAGACATTTTTGTTGGAAGAGAATTTTAGAATTTCACAAATTTTCTTAAATAACCTAAAAACACACGCACACCCGCACACAATCCACACACACATATATATGTGTATGTGTATGTATAGTCTCGAAAGAATTTTGACTGTCCGTGGTTTTTCTAAGATTATAAATAAAATACCATCGGTTAAGTTAATTTTGCGACAAACGTCACTCGTTTTAAGAGGGCTCAATGTTCTGCGATCCACGAAAAACTATTCATTCGAGATTGGATGTTGCTAAAATTATCGATAAATGTCTTTTTTAAAACACTCTGCTATATAACGTTTAATAAAACCTTAGGCGAGTGTCACCATCGCATTACGAGTCAAATCGACGGCAAAGTGAAAGTAGGCGTAATCCCTGCGTATGTAAATGGAGGGCTCGTCAAAACAGGTTAATTATCGAGTGCAAATCTCCTTTGCCCGTCGTGGGAGCGAGAGTGGCATCGCGTCAGATAACTTTATCGCAAGACCTACCCCTCCTCCGTTTATCTGAGAGTCCAAAAACGCGCTAATCGGTTTTTCGCGCGACATCTATGGAGAATGATGGATTGATGATGGCGTCCGGTGGCGTCCGGAGTGAGACGGCAGTGTCGACGACCTTTCGGAGTGATTCGATAAAGCCACGCGCACTCTTTCTCTATCGGGAATCAATCGAGGCTTGCCGAAACAATTGAAGACTCCGAATTACACTATGCAGCTTCCACCATTTGACAAAAGAGGTCAGTCTTTGACCTTATTCGAACAACACCTATCACCTAGTATCTCTCGCATTCTTACGAGAGATTATCAGAGGAGATAATTCCTCCCATATCAATGATACTCTCTCCCTCAGAAGCTTAATATCGATAATAAAATGCGGTATAAGGGCACATATTACGATTTGTCAACACAGGTGACTGTCATGGCTCTTCAATCCGTTAAACGGTAATGTGAGTCATTATAGGATTTTAACGAAAAGTCGGTTCCTTTCGCTATTTAAAAATACATTTCATTATTAGAGCTGCCACCTCTCCGGTTTTCGTGCGGAGACTCCGGCTTTCGCAGTTCATCCCCCCGGTCTCCGGTTTTAATAACCAGTCTCCGGTTACGGGACGTTTTTCCGCCAATTTTCCTCAAATGTCCCTTATCCTGTGTGAAATCAATACGTGACCGACTTTATGACAAAGTGCGTCCCGTATTATTATATTATGACTTATTCTAGATTTCGCTCATCTATAAGTCGTTCCAATGAATAATAAATATCATTCGAACTCAAATTACAACAATAAAACACTCGATGCTGAAACCTTAATCCGGAAAATCAAAATTTGACTCGAATTTCACTGCCATTATATCTCTGAATCTCTAGGTAACGTCCGATTTAAATTCTCATCTGGTCCTCCGAAACGAAGACAACTTACACTGCGACCCGTCAAAGAATTCGCAACCACTGATGCGGCCCGCCATGTAGAAAAGCTTTCTCTCCGCTGATTTGGACGAATGCAACCCTTAGAAAGCGGACGGTATTTTTTTCTTTAAAAATAATCCTTTAATAAGCGTTTATTCTTTCTAAATCCGTACATAATCCTCGTCAGCATTGACATATTCGATACGATGTAAAAAATCGACCTCCAGCTCCAAAATATATGCTGACATACGAATTCGTTATCCACCCTGATTATCGCATTCGTGTTTATAATTATGGCAGGATAGACATAAAAAGAAAACCTTTTTGATTTCAAGTTGACTTAAAATTAAACACTTAAAGTGAAAACTTTTTATCGCGCACGTTTTCACCTCAAAGGAGTGAGAGTTGCATTTTCACTATGTTTTACTTAACGTCACCCATATTACTTTATTAGGACTTTTATATGGTGTAAAATTTTAGAATAAACGAATCGCCTTATTTCTAAACCCCCCCTTTTTCGTGACTACGTACATTTTCTCAATTTCTTTTTTTTTTTACTTTCTCTCCACCTACTACGTCTCTATAACATTCCCTTTCACATTAATATTCCTTTCCTTATTCTCCCGTTTTTCTCTCTCTCTCTATCTAGCCCATCAAAACCCCTCAAACCTTGGTCCCTCGCCGTCCACTCCCCCCTCCCCCACTTCCCTCCCTCCCTCCCCCTCCCCTCCGTGTTAGATGCGCCACCCTCTCGAGGGTCCACTACATCAAGACCAGTACTATAACCTCTTTTCATCTTCTGCCTCTCCTCTTGGAAACGTAGGAAAGGAAGAAATTCCCCTGGAAAACTTATTCCCACGAGTATGCAAGGACTCGGACGAAATATGTCCCCTCCACCTCTCCCTCCACCTCTCCCTCCTCCTCCTCTCTCCCGAAATACCTCTCTCCCTCGACCGGTTTCCATGGAAACGGGCAAGGACGGACGGAAATTTTCCGACTTGCGGATATTGTTTCTCTCCTCTTCTCGCCGTTGGTTTTATGGGTTTCTCTCTCTCGTCTCCTTTAGAATCCGAACGGTTATGAGGTGATTTGGAGTATGATCGCGTTTTTTTTATGCAGCTTCGAACGTCGTTCGGACGTAGGATTGAAATCATTCCCGATGGAGACAAAATCCAACGCTTAATTCGAATTTAAAGGTATTTTTAAAGGATAAACAAGGCTTTAAACCAAAGCCGCATGCATAGCTGTCAAACAGAAAGCGATGAAGTAAGAAACGCATTGTGGTATTTTACGAAGGCGATATTTTCCGAAGAACAGGTGTATTTTTACTTTCTCCATACGTAGTAATGGGAAAGTATTGTATTCATGAAAAAAATCGACTTCGAGATTTCAACGGAAATACACGTTTTGAGGTCTCTAGAACACGTTTCAACTATTTTCGGAATGATGTCTGTGTGTGTGTGTGTGTATGTTATTGTGGGCGCTCTAACTCAAAAAGTACGTGCCATATCGTTACCAAACTTCATATATAACACATTAGCATGAGCACAAAGAACTGATTAGTTTTTGGACAATAACGGTTAACCGGAAGTCGAGGTTTATTCGAAACCCGATTCGGTTTTTGCGATATTTCTTCGTTAGAACATCATTATTGTATATACAATTCTATACAAAAGTTATAGAGAATGTAATTTCCTACAGTTTTTATTTGAAACAATTTTCTATAGGAGTTATTTATAAATAACCGGGTTTTTCGGTTTCCGTTAAATATCTCCTTAAAAACATCGTTATTGGTAATCTTCGTAAGGACCAAAGTTGTAGAGAATAATATTTCTTCCAAGTTTTGTTTGAAACTAATTTTCGTAGAACCATCCATTTCGGATATATTTCGCTTTATCTTAATACCAGTAAACAGCGCCAACACCATGTAGCGGAGAATTCTGTAAACATTCAAAATATACGTAATTTACGGCAACAAGAACGATGGTATTCTTTTACGATACGAAATAATAATTGTGCCTTATAATGCTATTCATAATAATTAAAATATATGGAGAATATGGAGAAAGTCATGTGTTGGCCACATCAGATTTTTTTTTTAATTTTCCCGTTTCCGAATATTTTACGCCCGCCGAATTAAAAGAAATCGCGTTTTCTCTAATTAAAAATGAAACAAAAACGATGATTCTGTTCAAAGTAAAATTTAAGCCTTTCATCTTCTGATACATACTTTATTATCGGGGCGAAACCGATGAAAAATTAAACTTCTCCCGATGAAAGATTTCATAGCGGTGGGAAAGGTAATTCAAAGTATTTGACCGAACCGCTCATAAAAGGAATTTTCTTCCTGGTATAATTCATACTCCGATATTATATTTCACGTGAAGTGCATTTGTGGAAAATTCGGAATTGGAGTATTGTTTGCTCTCAAGAGATTTAACATTGTTTTTTTATGTTTCTCGAACGGAGATATATATATGTATATATATATATATATTGTCGCATTGAATTCTCTCTCTCTCTCAAACCTATTTCCCACTTAAATGTCTTCGGCAAAATAATATATATTGCCCGAAGTATGAAGAGTGAAATGATACACGCACTGGGCAAACCTTTAGACAGCGCGAAAATTTATCGACATACATTTGGCGGCAGAAAATCTTTTTGTCCGGTGGCAAATTGACGATGGGAGTTTCCATCGCGTTACGTTTCGTCGCACAGACATGTTCCTCGTGACATTTCTTCTTAAGGGACTACTTTCGCGACGCGTTTCCTCTTTTTTCATCGGGACGTTTTTTTTTTACGCCTCTGTTTGTTTGGAGGTCACGCAGAATTTTCCAGACCTTCCAACTCCTTTTTTCATTTCGCCTTTTCTGGGTCTCCTTAATCTCCTTTCCTCTCTGTCTGTCTGTCTGTTTGTCTGTCTGTTTGTTTGTCTGTCTATCTATCTATCTCTCTCCCCCTGGCTCCAATCTCCTCCCAGCCCCTGTCTTCACTTCTCCAAGTCGATTCCTAATCCATTTCTCCGCATCCTCTCTCTCTCTCCCCCTTATATCTCTCTCTCTCTCTATCTCTCCCTATCTCTTTCCCCTATCTCTCTCCCAATATCACGAAATCCGCTGAGCTTTGCACTTCTTCCCAATTTCTCCACCCGCTCTCTCCCTCTCCCTTCCAAAACCTCTCCCCACCCCCTTCTACTCACCTTCCCTACCCCAATCCTTCTACCGACTCTGCAATCTCTCTCTCTATCTCCCTCCTTATTCGCAATTTTATTTCTTTTTCCGGACCGTATCCCATCGCAACCTCCTTCCTTCCTCCCCCCCCCCCCGTCCTCTCTCTCTCGTATTTTCCGTACCTCATCAACCTTTCTCTCACATCTTCCGAAAAGTACAGCCTTACGAGCACAGATGGTTTACGGCCTTCCTCTACACACACACACACGCACGCACACGCACGTACGCACCTATTCTATCTCTTATTAGGCGCGTTTCACTTCCAGCGTGAGGGCCTATTTTATTGTCGGTCGGTCCATCTGTCCGTCCGTCCGTCCACATGTTCGTTCTCGGCTTCTACCGAACCGATTTTCATGAAATTTGATATTAAGGGCTTACAATCCAATATAATAAGTAAATCGCACAAATGAATCACGTACACCAATCAGGGGTACCACTTTACTGGTGACGAAAAATGAAATTTTCGTCATATCTCGTAAAGTATCGCTTATATCAAAATATTTTTCAAATAAGAGGTGGAGAAATAGTAAAGAAGAGTATTTCCGTTCCTACACATTTTTATCGTAGGAGTTGCCGTTATCTAGAAAATCGAACATATCTTAAATCTAGTTGAACTTAGAAAATTTCTTGCATGGTTACTTCTTCATTGTTGATAATATAATCTCACAAACAAACGTTTAATTTATTTACGTGTGCATGCACTATTTTTAAATAGGAAGAAAATGGATTATTTATGATTAAGAAAAGAAATTGAAAACGCTATTTTCGTCATGTACACGTATATAATTTCTTTCTCGATTGCACGAAACGCGCCCATTTATTATACGTTGTACACTTTCCTAACTTGTTTACTTTCTCCATACGTAGTATAGGGAAAGTATTGCGATCACGACAAAAATCTACTTAGAGATTTCAACGGAAATACACGTTTTGAGGTCCCTATAACACGTTTAGACTATTTTCAGAATGATTAATGTGTGTGTGTCTGTGTGGATGTATGTGATTATAACTCAAAAGGTACTTGTCATATTAATAATAAATTTCATATATAACACTTTAGGATGAGTACAAAGAACTGATTAGTTTTTGGACAATACCGTTTAACCGGAAGTCGAGGTTTATTCGAAACCCGATTCGGTTTTTGCGACATTTCTCAGATAATACGTACGTCATTATTGTATACATTGACCATTACAAAAAATGTAGACAATATAATTTACTACATCTTTTATTTCAAACAATTTTCCTTAGCAGTTATTGTTTAGGAATTACAAATAATCGGTTTTTTCGGTTTCCGTCAAATATCGCCTTAAAAACGTCGTAATTGGTCATCTACGTAAGGACCGAAGTTGTAGAGAATAATATTTCTTCCAATTATTGCTTGAAACAAAATTTTGTAGAACCATCCATTTCGGAGATATTTTTCTTATTCGTAAATTTCCAGTATACAACGCCACCACCACGTAGCGGTGAATTCTGTAAACATATTCAAAATATAATTTACGGCAATAAGGACGACTGTATTCTTTTACGATACGAAATATTAATTTTGCCTTAATCAGTTCTTTGTGCTCATGTTAAAGTGTTATATATGAAATTTGGTATTAATATGACAAGTACTTTTTAAGTTAGAGTGCCCACAATCACATACATCCACACAGACACACACATATTAATCATTCCGAAAATAGTCTAAACGTGTTCTAGGGACCTCAAAACGCGTATTTCTGTTGAAATCTCGAAGTCGATTTTTTTCGTGATCACAATACTTTCCCTATACTACGTATGGAGAAAGTAGAAAGAAGTAATAATACTGAAAGTGAGATTCGCACCGGGATAGGAACTCGGCCGTTGGAGATCGCGACCCGGAGAACCGGAATCGTGGCGGATGACGTCATAACAGTATAAGATTTAAAAAATTGACCTTACGTGCCAAGTGTTCAGGCCTAATGAGCTCATTGCAAGCGATGTATCTATAATATATTTTGAAGCGTGTTTGTTAATATAACTCCTCCTAAACGATAAAAGCTAGAATAACCAAATTTGCTACGATTCTTCCTTACATCTTAACTTAGTGAATTGTCAAGTTTTGTTTCTGTAGGTCACTTTGATTCGAAATGGCGAACGTTTTAATTATCAAACGTTACGTATTTTGCCTCCTGCAACTGAAATACAGGGATGAGCGTAGACTACTTTTAATTTGCATTTTAAAATTACTTAAAATTACGGTACGAACTTGAGACTTAGATACTTTTTTGCGGTAAAGAACAAAGTTTATTTTTGTTGAAGACAGATTCCGAATTCTGGTCGAATTCGCGTAGAAATACGGTTAAAATCAATAAAATACGTGATTTTATCAGTTTTATTACAATACCCATTATAAGCTACCATGACAACTCCCATTGTCGCCGAAATTGAGAGTTCAATGCATTTATACGGGAGAGAGAGGGAGAGAGAGGAGGGAGGGGGAAAGTACCTAATTTTATTTACGTTTTCATTATAATTAATTAAATAAACAAAATTTGAACAACAATAGCAATACATAACAAGGTATTATTTATCGTTCTGAAATATTGTTTATTACAAAAGTGTTGAAGGTATGTAATCTCTTCTTACTTATCAATATAAAAGCTTTAAATTAACAAATTGTTATATAAAAATTTACAATTCTTTACGTTTTTGTTATAATTAGTTAAATAAAATTTGAACAACAAAAGCAGTAAATAAGAACGTAGTATTTAACGCTCTGGAATATTGATTATTAAAAAGTGTTGAAGGTATGTAATCTCTTCTTACTTATTAATGTAAAAAATTAAATTAACAGATTGTTATACGAAAATTTACAATACTTTATGTTTTTGTTATAATTAGTTAAATAAAATTTGAACAACAAAAGCAGTAAATAAGAACGTAGTATTTATCGTTCTGGAATATTGATTATTAAAAGGTGTAGAAGGCATGTAATCTCTTCTTACTTATTAATATAAAAACTTTAAATTAACAAATTGTTATATGAGAATATACAATTCCTTACGTTTTTGTTATAATTAATTAAATAAAACTTGAACAAAAAGACGGATTGTTACAAGCAAATATGATTAATTGTTAAAAAAGCTAACTGTAATTTAAAAAGTATCTACTATATATTTTAAAGAGTTTGTATGTTGTGCTGTAGTAGCTTCACTAAATCCGTTGAAATTCAACGGGAAATTCTGCTAGTATAGTATAAATAAAGCGTCTTGAATAAAAATCCTGTTGAGATCGACTCGCGAGTTACTATTAGCCAATAGGAGTTATGATAAAATGGTTAAATAAAAAATACGCCAAAATTAATTATAGATTTGCCTTTTCTGAGGCTTAATGAAATTAGGCCGTTTATTTTCAGGTGGGTTCATTTTTTGTCTATTTTTTATTATTTTTATCTTCTGTTTATTTTATTTTATCGATAATCAGTCGTATGAAGAAATCTTTTGTAGTCTCCAGGGTGACAACTGAAGGGTGAAAACTGTTGACTCCGTATCGCCAACGCGATAAATAACGACAGACAAAACACACTTGATGTTTCCTTGAGTAATCAAAGGCGCGCGTTCCTTTAGAAACGCAATCGGGTGTGAAATCCCTGTAGAAAAAACTTGCAAGTTTTGTATATTTAAAGAATCGTATGTGTGCATTTTGGAAAAATGTCAACAAAGAAATGAACGTCTTACTCCGAAAGAAAAATGTTTTCCCTTTCACCAGCCATGAACCACGTCTATTAGACCTACATTTTTATTATTACTGCACTATTTCGACCAATATAGCGCAGTCAATCTTATATACGTTCGATCCCTATTAAATTTAATTGCTTGGGATTTCGAATAAATTTTACGCCCAAGGATACATTCTGAAGGGTTACCATAGGTAAAAGATTTTTTATAATGAAAGATATTTAAAATTCATATATGCTCAATCATTTATTCAAGTGTTTCATCCAAGACCTAAGATTTTAGATATTTCCTAAAGACTCAAGGACCAATCTGTGATACTATACCTATCTCTGGATTTTTTTCCTATTTTTTTCTTGAATAAAAACTTCCACTCGAGTTAAAAACTGAGCGAAACACGAGGATGGCAGAAAAATTTACAACCTTTTAATTTTTGGAATCTTTAACTTTTGCTTCACCTAACTAAAGTTATAATAGCACTGGTTGACGGTTTAGTTCGTATTTCCCGGGACAGAGCATATTTCTATAAAAAGGCAATGGAATTTTCTTCCATACAACCCGGATTTGACCTCGAAAAAGCCAACTTCACCCAAAACATAGCAATAAATCAAAGGAATATAAGGATTTGTATGATATGTGCTACAATTTATCAAGGAAGGGGTTTAAAAATCAACTCAATACAAGCAGTAATAAGTTAAATTAGATCAAGAACGAGACAGCTGATAACAACATTAATAAAAAGTACTAGATGTTATTAATGACACAGCCATAAAAAAACTTCAGATAAACCGCACGAGCATTTCAATTTAAAATTATTCACATCCAGTTAATAGTCACTTCCAGGCTAACAATAAAACCTAGAAACTGGTAATACGTCACTCCCTACAGCTAGCCTTGCAAAAAGCTTGCCCACCGCGATATAATATATACATAGTGTGTTATGTGTCCCTGGATCTTATTTCGTCGGGGGTGTGTGCGCGTGACCTAGCGACAGACCTAAGGGCTTACTATTTATTTATTTAGTTCACTCACAACCACGAGTAGGAATCTATCACAGTTCATTTGAATTGTGATTTCAACCGCGAATACAACCGGAGATATCTTCCACATTACACGGCACATGAAATATTTCCATCAGAATTGAAAATTATCGTGGAGTTAAACTTCATCAAAACTATTTCCGATAATAATTCGGCTCTTGCGACGCGAAAACCGAAATGCTTCCATTATTTCTCCTCCACGCTTCTCTTCCATCTTTAATTCAATTACTCTCTCTCTACCTACGTAAAACAGTTTCCGTCGTTAAATGGCATCCTTTTCCTCCTATATATTATTTTCCGTATTTGAGTATTTCCTCTCTTTCTACCAAGCATAAAGCCTCGCCTCCCTTTGAAGTTTCTCGCGCACACAACCCGAATTAAAGAGAACTCCGATCCTTTTTGGAGTTCTGCGTCGCTTCTTAACCTTTACCATTCCCCGTGAAATGTTTTTTATTAATCTTTTATTTATTTTGACTCCGTTTCGTCCGCATTAGGTTTCAGAATAGATCCTTTTGACATGGTTGAAAGAGATGACTTCCAATATGAAATAAACTCTCTCTCTCTCATCAAAATAAGTGCTTCTTCTGTCAATCGACGCGAAAATATTGATCAAAACAAAGTTCTTTTTCTAGTCCATAGAATTTTCTTTAATTAATTCTGTCTTTGATGCATGAAATTTAATTTTTTTCTTAAGTTTTGAGGTCGATTTTTAATTGACAAGAAAGCGTACGCCTCATCAAAGAAGGAAGGCAACATCGTACTAGGTCAGCCGCATTGACTGATGCGATTATTCTTTGTCGTGAAGAAACAGGTTAGGAAAGTGTACAGCGTATCACAAATGGGCGCGTTTCGTGCAACGGAGTATTAGGAAGAAATGATATACTTGTACGTAAGGGAAATAGCGTTTTAAAGTTTTTTCTTCGTCATAAATAATCCATTTTCTTCCTATTTAAAAATATTGCATGCATAGGTAAGGAAATCAAACGTTTGTTTGTGAGATTGTTTATGTTAGCAACAATGAAGAAGTTACCACGCAAAACATTTTCCAAGTTCAGCTCGAATTAAGACTTCATTGTTTGATTTCTTTATAACGGCAACTCTTACGATAAACATGTATAGGGAAAGAAATACTCTAATTTACCTGTTCTACAAGTTTTATTTGAAAAATATTTTGATATGAGCAATACTTTACGAGACATGACGGAAAGTTCATTTATTGTCACCAGTAAAGTGGTACCCCTGATTGGTGTACGTGATTAATTTTTGCGATTTACTTATTATCTTTGATAGTAAGTCCTTAATATCAAAATTCGTGAAAATCCGTTCGGTAGAAGTCGAGAACGAACATGCAGACGGACTGACGGACGGACAGGCGGACAGACCGACGATAATATGCGCTCACGCTAGAAGCGAAACGCGCCTAAAAAGTAAGAAAATAATACGAATGATAGTTGGGTTCTTCTACGGTAAAAAATAAAACTCGGATTAAAATGCAGCTGTGATGTGATAAACCTATAATTCGTGTTATTAAGCGATGATTTCTCACAATTGAACCTACAAAACCGTTAAATTATATATTAAGGTGGAAACATGGAATCAGAAATAGGACGTTTTCCGCATTCGAAAACCGTTATGATTCTCTAAAATAATCTTACGTGTAACTGCAATAAATAAATAAATAAATAACCCCTCTTGATGGGAATTCTCGCGCCACTCGCTAAAAATGCGATTATTTGTATGTTTCGCCGTTTGATGTTTTTGTTCGGCATTTTTATAAAGGCCCTTTGAAATAATGAGCTAAGACATAAACACTAAAAAAGAGAAGATCGTAATTTTATTTTGTTTTCCTTAACAACGTAAAGTTTAGCGTCCATAAAACGAAATCCTTTTTTTTAAAACATGGCTCACTCGAGCGATAGAAATGACAGAAAATAACGTACTTAGTAATCCCTATAAAAGTTCGGAAAAGGCGGATTTTCATCGTTCGGATGAGTATCGCATTCTAGAACGCATCGGCTTTCCATTGTTTATAGTCACGGGAGCGATACGAAATTCAAATTCGGTCGTCAGCAATGCGCGTGCGCGGAATAAGAGGGAGAGAGGATTCAAAAGGCAGTTCCATAGTCTGGGCGCAACCAAAAATTGAGCGAAGAAAGAAGTATATTTCTCTCGCACTTTTGAGCCGATTGAAAAAGACTTTTTTTCTCTCTCTCTGTGATCTTTTGATGAGAAGCGACCTTCTTTTTGTTCCCTGAAAAAAAATTCAAATTTTCTTCCGAAAACGAACCAGCAAAGAAAGAAAGAAGAAGAAGGGTTCTTGATGAAATAAGTGGCCGTCAATTTACCTTTGAGAGTATTCCGAGTAAATTTAACAAGGAATAAAAAGGAATGCCTTTGCTTCGGTTAAATTGTCAAAACGCCTCAAGTTTTCTCGAATGATTACGAAAAAGTCGAGGAACGTAGCGCCTAAAATTTTATATTTTTACTTTATCCATATATACGTAGTATAGAGAAAGTACTGTATTCATGAAAAATCCGACGTGGCCAACACATGACTTTCTACATATTTGGGGCTATAAATACTTAAATTATTATGAATAGCATTATAAGGCAAAATTATTATTTCGTATCGTAAAATAATACAGACGTCCTTATTGCAGTAAATTATATTTTGAATATGTTTACAGAATTCATCGTTATATGACGGCGCTGTATACTGGAAATTTACGAATAAATTAATTATCTACTAAATTTAAGGTTTTACGAAAATTTGTTTCAAACAAAACTTGGAAGAAAACGATACTTTATATATGGAGAAAGTAAAAAATCGAATTCGAGATTACAAAGGAAATACACGTTTTGAGGTCTCTAGAAAACATTTTGACTATTTTACAAAAGCGCGAAACGAATAATGCTAAACTTTCGTCTTTTTGTAGGCTTCATTGAAGCTAACTGAATCGGAAGTAACAATGACGGCCGCCTTGGCAACGCCCGGAAAGAGTACGAAAAATCCACAAAATTTCGAAACATGTAGCGTATTTATGAGAACTTCGACCGTGTAAAATGTAAAATTAGGAATATGATAGTAGGCATAGAGTTTTATTCGTCGAATAAAGCAAAAACGAAAAAAATCGGTCCATATTTACATATTTTTATGCTTGAAGGAAATATACCTTGCAAGTCAAGAAGTGGATTCATAGGTGTTATCTTATGGAAAAAAGTTAATCCCCTATATTGGCAGCACTGATTAATCCCGGTTGACCAAACCTTGACCATTCACTAAGTTAGGATGTAAGGAAGAATCGTACGAAATTTGGTTATTCTATCTTTTATCGTTTAGGAGGAGTTCCATGAACAAACACACAAACACACGCTTCAAAATATATTATAGATGATGAAGTATGTAAAATAAGTTGATCTCAATAATTAACATTTAACTCTAAAAATGCATTTCCTTACACAGTAACTGATCGCGAACTTTTATGTTTTTAATTGTCCTTGTTTCTTTTTAATCAAATACTAGCATAATTGCCCGTCAATATGACGGTATATCTGTAGTTAACCTTAAAATAGTTGCCTCCCACCCCTCTTTCTCTCTCCTGCTCCCTCCCTCCCCCTCCCTTCCACTCTCTCCTTCCCTTCTCCCCCTCACTCCCTCTCCCTCTCTCTTAAATGTAAGAAGGGACTATATAGTCTCAATTTCAGCCTCAAGTCATTTGTCCGTCTGTCTCCCTCCCTCTTTCTCCCTCTCTTCTTCCACTCACTCCCCCTCCCTCTTTCCACCCCTTCCACCTAATTCCCTCCCTCCTCCTTCCTCCCTCCCTCCCCTCCCTTCCACCCTCTCCTTCCCTTCTCACCCTCCCCCACACTCTCCCTCTCTCCCCCTGCGTTACCATCCCTCTCTCTCCCTCCCTATCTCGTATTAAAAGTATTCAAAGTATGCTTACACCCATAAGGATTGATATTACAATAGGATTTTGAGGTCTAACAATATAATAGGTAGCCAAGGCAACATCCCGTTAAAATGGCAAGTTTTCCACAAAATATGTTAAATAAACGTATAACATGAGCGATTTCGAATTGTATGCGGAAAAAGATGAACAGAATAAGAAACTTTGTAATTTTTTCTTCAAAATGGTTCAGATCCGAAGATCGTAGGTTAATTTCTTCTAATTTAAATTTCCAAAACGATAAAAGCCTGCACGCCAAAAAATGGATTTTTACATGTTACCTTACGGAAAATGGAAATGTCTTCCTTGGAGATTTATTTTCGTCGTTACCTTAAAATATGTTAATCAAGCATCTTTGCCAAATTTCAATCTTCTACCTATTCGGGAAGTTTGTTAAAACGCTCTATATCGGCCATCGTGAAAGCGTGACAAACAAACAGACCTGGGCTACTATAGTATTAAATAATAATAATCAGTTTTTATTAGGCCGGTAATTTAGACATCAATGTCCATTCTTCCATATAAACATGACAAACACAAACAGCCATGTTTTAGGCCCTATTCTCATTTAATAAACATTATGGATGTATATTACGATGGTTCTACTTACAAAGAGATAAGATTCCAGCATTCAAACGATGATAAAAAGATTCAACTGCTTTGATTGAATCTTTAGAAACGCTTCCCATACGCAGTTAACTGAATAATTATCCGTAAATATTTGTTGATATGCATAAAGTTTGACGTTGCTACAGGAATAATTTCGATGCTTAAACAAAAGTGCGAAGCGAATAACGCTATTCTTTCACCTATTTTGAGGTTTAATTGACAGTAATTGAATCGGAGGCAACAATGATGGCCGCCTTTGCAACGCAATATCCGTAAAATTTCGAAAACAATTGCGTATTTCTGAATGATTCGACCGTATAACATGTAAACATTGCAAGAATAAGATAGTGTACATTTTTATATAACGAATGAAGTAAAAACGAAGAAAATCGGTCCATATTTACCAATTTTGGTGAATGAAGGAAAAAAACCTTGCACTCTGAAAAATCTAAAATCCCGTGTAAACTTATGGGAAAATACAATTGTTTCCTGGATTCGAATCCGGAACTTTATGAGAATGGAAATAGTTTTCCTGGGACCACCTAGCTAAACGCCGTTTACCGCATATCTCTATGACGAACGGTCTCGCGATACGAATGGGGACAGACGGACGGACACTTGTAAAATTAGATATAGGATACAATTATATTGTGGGAACATATAAGCCGTTGAATTAATATCTGTGCATGTTGAATACAATTTAGATAAAATTTAACACTCTGCAATGATTTTCGAAACGGTCGTAGAAAGCGCGTTGTTTAAGGCGAGAATAATATTTCAAATTTATCTCCAGCTAGTGAAAAACACAACAGTGTTTGTTTAAAAATATTACATCGATTGTAAGACTTCCAAGAAAATTTAAAAAAATCACTTTCAAAGCTATTCATTTCCTTAAAGTGAAATGCCACGGTATTAAGCTTTGCTCAGTGAATCACAGTAAAGTTTTCCATTTTGTGACCAATTTGTACGTATTTAGCTTTTCTGAGCACCGAAAAAATTAACTCCTTTAAAAAATTTCATGTTTAACCGCATCTCAAATTCGTTCTCCGGGTTAAAAATCGACACTGGGATTACACGTTGCCCTAACATAAATTTTCGTAGATGCGGACACGGGGATTTTAAACATTATCGTTTTATTTACTAATTTCGCGAGGAAATCTCTATACTATTGTATCATTCTTATAGACATTGGAAGCCATAATGGATTGAAAAAAATATTGTAAACAACGAAAAAAAAAATTCCAATCGGAAGAAAGCCATCTTCACCTTCCTCGACCCTCTCCTGAGGCATATAGAAAAAAAAAAGACGCCGCCGCAAAACGAAACTCAATTTTTTTCGCATCTTCTCTCGAGAGGACCAGCTCTCTTTTTTTTTCGCGGCGGAATCGGGAATCAAACTAACACGAAGCGAAGGAAAGAAGAATAAATAGCGCGTCCCCTCTGCCGCTATGAGAAATGGAAGGAGGAACAGGAGGGAATGGGGGGAGGAGGGCGTGGAAGGAGGGGGAGGATGAAGGAAGAAAACAAATGAGTCAAAAGACGCGGTTCATTTTGGAGAGTGCATGAGGCGACGTCCTCGGAGAAATTAGGATGGCGCGTTGAGTGAATAGAAGCCTCCGCCATATTGTTGTCTTCCAGAGCGAAAGATTGGAACGACCGCGGCAAGACGACGCGACCCACCGACCCACCACTCCAACTCCTAGTTTTCAGCCCCCACCCCTCCTCCTACCACCAAACCTGCACCCTTACCTCCCCCCTCCTCCGTCGCCTAGATACAACATCCGTCTCGAGGCATTCGCAAGCGGTGAACCTTGGAGACCATAATGACACTCGCTTATTTTCCAATGATTCTCGAGCGTTACGTTTCCTATTAGCCGTCGTTAATTTCAGCAAGGATAGAACGCAATCTGGAGCTTAGAACTGTTTTTCCATGGAAATATAAGTCTGGAAAAGATCTCCTCCCGCCGTCATTATTTCCAATTTTCGCTAGCCTTACTACGTTCATATTTACGGAAGATGGCGACGAAATAGGATACGGGCGCTTTCTTCCATTAAGGGCGAATATCGCATTAAAGCATGATTTTCTTCTTAGAATGTCACCGTGATTTTTTGTAGAAAAATTAGATTTTTTTAGGATTTCGGGATAGAGGGCGATATTTGTCGAATTTTTCAAAGTAGTATATTGCAGAGCGATTTTTGAGTCCGAAGACATTTTTGCTTTCCAAAACTATTCATCCGTTTAATATTTGTTTTATGCTGTGTTACGCTCAGTTCGATACGAACGTGTATCACTTAAAAACAATCCAAGATGTTGATTAACAAAAAATACAGGGGAGGAGCATGAAATGATACCTTTATTTAAGACCCTGCATACGGCGGAAAAACTCGCGCTATTCGCCCCCGTGTTAGCTACGCGGGACTCTTTAGCCACCTAGCGGTAATTCCACAAAATGGTGCATTCACAAGTGGGGTTGTCTCCGTTCGTACCAGTTGCTATTTCATTGAAAAAACAAATAGGGTATCATTTCGTGCGCCATCATGTACATATATAAAATATTTTAAAAAGTACTTTAAAAGAAAAAAAATTTAATTTTATGTAATGAGGATCAGCTAACCAGCTTAAAACAAGCTATGTAAGTATGGACTAATGGGCAGTAAACAAGCTCCATAGAAAAATCTACATAATCAGGAAATTTTTTTGGACAAATTGATTCAGATCTCAACGGTCTAATGTTTATTTTTTAAATGATACTCTGCAATTTTGTGGATTTGTCCAAAAAATTTCCTGATTATGTAGATTTTTCTATGGAGCTTGTTTACTGCTCATTAGTCCATACTTACATAGCTTGTTTTAAGCTGATTAGTCGATCCACATCACATATAATTTAAAAAAAAATTCTTTTAAAGTACTTTTTAAAATATTTTATTTACAACATTTTAGTTACAAATTTATTAAAGAGGTTTGTACAAAATTTCTGCTATTCTAGAAATTTTTCGTTATTCGTATATTAATGGCATTATAATATAAGTGCCCGTTGAATTTCAACGGGTTTAGTGAATCTAAAATGTCGTCCGTGCAACATGCCAGACATCGCAAGAATAAAACAGTGCACTCCTACAAATAATATCTTCAAAACTATAAATGTAATTAAAACCCTCAAGAACATAAAATGAATGAACAAAAGAAGTTAATTAATTTAACGAAAGACAAAAAGGTAAATACATAACGTTTAAGAAATATTTGGAATTAATGAAACGATTGATCCAATCACAATTTGTGGGCAATCTAAATCAAATTATTTGAGTTATTTAAGTTGTTTTAAAAACGGTTTGCTATGTAGAATACAACGCCATACAAAAATATCACTAAAACGTAGTAATATAAATAGTATAAACGCCCATCAATAATACAGGCAATCTTTAATTAAGGTTATATTGTTGCCTTCCTCCATCTCTCTCCCTCTCACTCTCCTCTCTCCCCCCTCTCTTTCCCCTTCCTCCCCCTCTCTCGTTTAAAGCATTCACAGCGCATTTATATTCCCGTAAGGATTGATTTAACAATAGGATTTTGAGGTCTAACAATATAAGTAGTCACTATGGCAACATTCCGTTAAAATGACAAGATTTCCATAAAATATGTAAATTGAACGTTTAACATGGAATATTTCGAACTGTGGGCGACAAAAGATTAACAGAATAAGAAACGTTATAAATTTTTCTTCAAAATGGTTCAAATTCGAAGGTCGTAGGTTAATTCCTTCTAATTTTAATTTCCAAATGAATAACAGCCTGCATGTCGAAAATCGCAAGAAAGAGCAACTTCCTACGTGCATGTTTCTCCGCGGCGAAGTAAAGAGTCGGAACGATTTAAAATGTTTTTTTGATTTTTCTCAATTTTTCTGGCCATGCTGTCTACAATACTTCCGAAAATTACAGCTCTCCAACCTTAACATTTTCTTTCTTCTAACGGTAAAATTTTTGAAAAAGTTTGAAACAACTAAATAAATAAAACATCTGTCGAAATCATTAAAAAATTTTAAATTAATAATAAATGCGTTTATTGGATTTCGCCGACCAAATTCTTTCGTCTCTTTTTCCCATCATGATAAGGGTAAATAAATTCTGGGTTCTCTAATCAAAAGGCAAAGTCTCGAGTAATACGATACACGTACATACATATTTATTTGTTTTCTTGCTAAAAAACATTCATTTATCCGTTGCTACCAATAACCGCTTAATAAGGTACTACATACAAAAAAACTTGATTACATACATACATACGTACACACACACACACACACATTTAGGGCAACTAGGTGTTGTGTCTCTCTTGTGCTGACGAAGGGATCATCCCGAAGGTCTAACAATGTCTACAAATGTGTCTCTCCGACACCCCAGCGGCTCTACTTCCGGTACGTGCTCACTGGGTTTCCTTCAACACCTAATTGCCCTAAATATCCTCATTTACCTTTCCTCTTCCGCAAGTATATATATATATATATATATATATATATATATATATATATATATATATATATATGTATATATATATATATATGTATATATGTATATATATATATATATATCGATGACATCCAGTTTTTAATTAGACGGAAAAGACACTACATTTCTCTTATTATTAACACGGTGTGACGAAATGGGAATGGACTGTTTGTCATCCGGAGTCTTTTTCTCGTGTGTGTGTATACGCCCCCTAACAACCATCCTTCGTCGCTACGAGACACGTTCGCGAGGCAACCTCACGTCTCTTCCGAAACTATGGGCCCGTGAGCAATTTGGGGACCTTTTCGCCTCCGAGGAACACACTCCTATTTCGAGAATTTTCCCCTCCCTCTCTCTCTCTCATATCTCTCGTGCATCACACGACCTCTGAGACGACGTTGGCGAAACTGCTTCGTCGTGACCTAGTTGGAAGGTCGGGAGGAACAAAATGAACGTCTCGAAAGAAAGAGGGAGCATTTGTGAGGGAGATGGAGAGGGGTAGGTTGCACACGCGCGCGCGCGCCTATCTTCATTTTTTTCCTTCGAGTAATACCGGCTCTCGTTAAGACGAAAAAAAAAAATATTCACGCCTGCATTGCTCGTTGTCTTTTCTCTCTCACGTAAATAACCTTGTGTGTTTTTGGATAATATTCTCGTTACCGCGGTCTAATAATACCGTCAACGTCTCTTTCAAATTAATTTTTCTCACCGGTGCATCTCGAGGACTAGATCATGGTGACAAAATCTGATGTTGCCGACACATGACGTTCTCCATATAACAGAGCATACAACAGAGATTGCTCTATCGACGTCAGCGTTCTTAGAAATAATTATCATCGTTTACACTCGAGAATAATTTTAAAACATTTTCAATAATCTTTATTAAACAAGTTGGGAAAGTGTACAACGTATCACAAATGGGCGCGTTTCGTGCAATTGAGTATTTGAAAGAAATCATATACCTGTACGTAAGGGAAATTGCGTTTTAAAGTTCTTTTCTTCATCGTAAATAAACCATTGAACATATTCAAAATATACGTAATTTACGGCAATAAGGACGACTGTATCCTTTTACGATACGAAATAATAATTTCGCCTCATAATCAGGGGCGGATTGGGCCGCCGGGACACCGGGCAAAGTCCCGGTGGGCCGATGCTGCTCCTGGACCGGGGCTGCCTTTGAGGTTGATGCCTCGGCCAGGAGCTGTTGCTTTTCCGTGTTCTAAAGTAGTGTTTCTCAAACTATGGGCCCTGGCCTCCTAGGGGGGCCGCAACATTGTTTTAGTTGTTAGATGGGTCGATATCCGAGTATTTGCCGGGGCCGATTTTTGCTCCCAATCCGCCCCTGCTTATAATGCTATTCATAATGATTTAAATATCTATACCCCAAATATGGAGAAAGTCATGTGTTGGCCACATCAGATTTTTTTTGCATTAGACAAAAACGAAATCAAAACAGATTTTCGAACAGTCTCATAATTCGAAGATTGCATTTTTTAAAAACTTATATTTGCTTCTATAGAAAGGCTGAAGTCTAGTCATCACTGCCTTCAATCAATTTAGGCAATCCTTTGTCCCTTTTCAAGACAGAACCAATTCAAATTGCGCATCAAAAACAAACGTCATACTGAAATGATGATGAATTTATCGGCAAATTAATAATCTTTCCAAAAATATCATTTGAGCAACTAACGATATAATTCGAAATGATGGTTGACTGAATAAAAATGATTAATCATGCACTCTTAACTACGTAGAACCTCGCCTCAATTTCACCCATTCTCTGTTTCGCCTTTTCAAGATACATAATTTCCCTGACACCTGCGTCGACCGCACTATCTTTTATTCCCATGATACATCTCGCCACCCTTTTCCATCGATTCGTCTTTTTATTTATTTATTTATTTATTTCGCGTCCGGTTTTGTTCCTTCTTTTTTTCCTAAACTTTTAATCGAGCGGCTGATTCGTGCCTGCGTCAAAACGTCCCTCCCCCCCACTCCCCTCTGGTTGTTATCTCACACTCACAAACTCACACACACACACACCTTTCACTGGCCGCTGTTGTGGACGACGCACATAACAGGATGATACCAGGGCAGAGGGGATAATGTTTTCAGGTCAAATGCCTCCAGATTGGAACCAGACTATCTTGCTCGGATAAACCTTTCATTTCGCGGGAAATCTGGATCCTTAAAAAAAAAAAAACATGCGAAATTGCGCACGTCATATGTATACTCAGATCTCTGTTGATATCTCGCAATTGGGATCTTTATTGAATTACGAGATTTGCTATACAAACATGTATTTTTTTACAGTATCGAGATATATCTGTAAGGTCCTTTTGGTGCGTGTATAGGCTGATATAACGTTGTTCTTTGCGAGTTTTTATTTTAAGTAAGTGTTTCTAATTGCCGCGGAAGAGAATTTTTCAGAAAAAATATATCTTCTCGTCTCATTTTCTGATATTTTTTAAATTCGTTCTTAACTATTTCATAATGGATCATATCAGCGTAATGATCTGGTTTTCTTATTTGGACTAGTAAACTCCATAATTGGTTGTTCATACCTTTTGAGTCAAGATAAATTTCATGTCCCTTCATACTTCATACAATTCCAGAGTCAAATCTTTGTTTGCTACTGAGTTTTTCAGTAAAAAATTATACATATTTCTCTCCACTTGCTAGAATGCTCAGTTTAGCGAACAACCTATCACCTGATATTGACTTTGTTAATTTCTCTAAGGAGTCATTTAAAAACAGTCTTAAGCACCTTTTAACTTAGATTCTTAATCCTAATAAGGAAGAGTTTTTAGGTTCTGATAAAATAATTTTTATATTCATGATTAATTATGTCTATTGAAGTACCATCATTCTTCTATAATTTTTGTCTTTCATTGTCTGAGTTGATTTTATGTATAAGGAACCATTTGTCACTATATGTATCAATGGGCTCTGCCCGTAATATGTTGAATAAATAAATAATCAACTTAAAAAACGATACATTAAGCGCACATTCTTAAACTATATCACAAGATTATCGATATAACTTTTTCGATGTTCACATATTATACAGGATTGTCCCGTATTTCATTGTCTTGTCCCGCTGTCGCGGAAAGGTCTATCGGGACATGCGAAATGTCCCGTATTTACGTCGCCCTAGAAAATTGAATTTAAAAAAGTAATCAAGGCATGTTATATTGTTTTGTAACCCGATCAGATTATGGAGTAATTCACGAATTATGACTGTAAGTGTTACACAATACAATTTCAATCTGCATTTGACGTACTCTCTACTGATATTGAAGTGAATGTTGTGAAACTATTTTCGCATTTCAGCATATTCACTGTGCGAACAGATAGTCTGAAAGACTTTCGCCATATTTTTGGTGTAGAATATCAAGCAATCCTCTAACACTAAAAAAAAAACGCTTTCATTAGCCAATGCAGTGGACAGGATTCTAAAGCTGTATGATGCACTGAAAACACACTTTCTATCTGAAATAAACCCCGAAAATATTTTTAATTATCCATTAAGTGAAGTGTATCTCCACTTGGTTTACAGTTTGATGAGTATCTTCAACAGAAAGGTCATGTAAATCGAAGTAGGAGAAAAAATTATTATCGAAGTATTGTCAATTTTACAGGAGGTTGCAGGTTGTGTGAAAGAATGCCTGGAAGCAAATATTTTGCCTTTAAGTGTAAAATCCATTGTTTGTAGGGATAATGTTTTGGAATACATGAAAAAGAAGTTCCTTTCAGAAGTAGAATTGTTATATCAAATCTCTTATGATTATCTAATGAAATGCATTTCACCTCTCAAGCACTTTAACACTTTTGCATGAATGTCAATTATCAAAGTTCCAACATGGGAATAACTCGTATATACCTGCATACATCTCAAAGAAAGAGGATTAGGAGTGAATGATACTCAGTTGTTTAGTAATTGCAACATTCTGAAGAAAATCACAGGATAAGAACTCCAGCCAAATGATGAAGATTGGAATAAGAAATTTTACCAGGAGAAGTAGAAAGGTGTTCTCCAGAAAATCGAATCTCACGAACAATTCTCTGAGCTGCTACTCATATTCAGTATTACGGCGCACAATGTACATGTAGAACGCATTTTCTACTTAATGACCAGCGAATGGAGCAAAGAGAGGAACCGACTGGACATATCTACAGTGGAATCAATTTTACAGTGCTTTGTAAACTTAAATGTGTCGTGCAAAGAGCTTTACCAGTATATACTTCAAATCAAACAGTTGTGGAGTAAATGCATAGAAAATGTGTGAATTTTTCATTGGATTCGCAATTCCCTACATCTCTAAAACGGCGAGTATTGGAATTTAAACATTTAAAATCAGAAAACGGATATAAAACGAACGTTTTCAACCGTGACGAATCACAAAACATGCGTCACTGTCACCAGCAGCGACAAGTGATATCAATCAATTTAAATTGGAATGCAGAAAATAACATTTAATTTCGCTCTTTTCCTCCACATATCGTTTTGAGAGAGAGAGAGATCTCGAAAATGTGGAGAAACACTCTAAAAAAAAGTAAGTCTAACTTTAAACGCAACCAACCGCGCGCCGAATGGAAAACCAGCTACGCAAAGATGAACCTTTTTTTATTTATATATATATATATATATATATATATATATAACACTTTTATATCGCCAAGTTTCCTGAAGGGACTCAAAAATAAAAAAAAAGAAGGAAACTTTCGAGGTCTCTCTCTCCCCCAGTCTGGAAATGGCTCCTCTTAGCCCTACTCAACTCCACCCTCTCTCAAAAACCTAACCTCACACTCTCTCCTTTCTCATCCCTTTCTCTTTAATCCTCTCTCTATCTCCCTCTCTTTCTCCAGTTCACTTGTCTCAGCCTTTCTCTTCCTCTCTCTCTCTCTTTCTCTCCATACTCTCTCATCACTTTCTGTGACGAACATTTGTCTCAGAAGTTTAGTAAAATGTACACACACACGCATACAGACACGCAAACCGTTGGTGCAGCCAGGAATTCACTTTAGGGACGACACATAATAAAAGGAATTTTATCATAAGTAGATTATCCTCTTCTTTATATTATTGACACTTTCAAATAATAGCTTATAAACATCGCTATAAAATCTTTTTTTTAAAAATCACAATAGCCATTTTATAAATGCATTTATTTTTTCAAATTAAAGTCGAATTTAACGCGAAAGCAGTCGCTGCTATGCGACTTTGTTTTCCGGCCACCATTTTCTTCCGAGATCCAATCACTTTTCGCAACCGACAATTTTATTGTCAATTTTCCTCTGCGAAGTCGCGTCGCAGGTTTAAAAAAAAATTTTTTCCGAATTTTTAAGTGGAAGAGTGGGCTTTTTTTTTTTAGCTTCAACCTCTTTCCAAGCAAAGGCATTTTCGCCTCCATTCTTCTCCTCTTTATTTTTTAAGGTATTCCACCAATTCCTTCACTCCCTTTCTCACCTTCTCCCTCTCTCTCTCTCTTAAATTCTTCCCCTCTCTTCAACTCTCTTTCCCTCTGACTCTCTCTCTCTAATCTCCTCCATCCCCAGCAACTACTTTCACCAAGTCTAAATCTTCCCTCCGCATCACTCTTCCCTCCTCCCCTCTCCTCCCTCCCTTTCCATCCCCTCTCACCCCTCCACCCCCTTCAACCTCGCCACGTCCACTTCGTCACCATAAAAAGCATTCCTCAAGGTCTTTCTCCTTTCTCTCTCCCTCTCTCTCCCTCTCTAGTCCCACAGACCTTTCAGAAACCTTTCCCTTGCCATCCCTCCTTTCTCTCTCTCTCTCTACTTTCACCCTCTTTCTCTCCACTTAACCTCTCTACTTTCTCTCTCAAACACTATCTGCTCCTCCTCTATAACCATCTATCTATATCTATCTTGTGCCTTCTCTACCTCCACTGTTTATCCACTCTCTCTCTCTCTACTTTCACCCTCTCTCTCTCCTTTCTCTAGAATCCCTCTAACACTATTCTCTCCTCATCTCTCAGCCGTTTTAACTTTCTTTTGGCTATTCTATTTATACGCATTCTCAACTATCTCTCTCCTTTCATTCTCTCTCTCTCACTTTTCACTTTCTCTCTCTCTCTCCTTTCTCCCTCTCTCTTTCTCCTTTCTCAATTTCCCTACTTTCTCTCTCCTTTCTCCCTCCCTCTTTCTCCTTTCTCAATTTCCCTACTTTCTCTCTAACAGTATCCGCTCATCCCCTCTAACCCTCTTTACCTATCTTGCGCCTTCTCTATTTCCACTATTTCTCTCTCCTTTCATCCTCTCTCTCTCTTTTCACTTTCTCTCCCTCTTTTCACTTTCTCCCTCTCTCTTTCTCCTTTCTCAATTTCCCTACTTTCTCTCTCTAACAGTATCCGCTCCTCTTCTCTCACCCTCTCCATCTATCTTGCGCCTTCTCTTTATTTCTAAATCCTTCTCTCCACCCCTTTCTCTCGCACTTTCACTGTTCTCCTCTCTCTCTCACCCTTCTTCCCTCTCTCTCTCTCCCTTTTCCCATCTCTCTCTCTCTTATCTCTCCTCTCCCATTTCGTATCGTTACATCACATCCGTTCACTCTTTTTCTCGAAGTAGTATTAAGCGCGGAAAAAAAGGGTTGCATGATTGCCATGGAACGCGAAATTTCCCTTCGTCTCCCGGCGACGAAGGGCGGGAGTCGTCGTTGACACGAAACGCTGACGTTCGCGTTGCGTCGTTTGTCCTTTTTCGGGATCGTCCCTTTTCCTTTTCCCGAGGCGTCCCTTATAAAAGAGAGAGAGAAAGAGGAAATGGAAAAGGGGTCTAGAGACGGATGTTATTGTTTTACGAAGGAGAGAATGGGTGAACAACCCTTAACGTTAATTCCGTGGGTCGAAGCCCGTTACTTTTTACTCCCCTTCCTTTCTCCAATTTCCTTCTTCAAACGCTTAAATCCCTCTCAGGCATTGTAGCGATCAAAAGTTAAACGATCCATTACCAAGTAGGAGGCTGTTTTCACGCTTTAATTTTCACCCTTTGCAAATAAATATTAATCTACTATAATATATTTTGAAGCGTGTTTGTGTATTTGTGTGTTTGTTCATGGAACTCCTCCGAAACGATAAAAGATAGAATAACCAAATTTGGTACGATTCTTCCTTACATCCTAACTTTGTGAATGGTCAAGGTTTGGTCAACCGGGATTAATCAGTGCTGCCAATATAGGGGATTAACATTTTTCCATAAGATAACACGTATGAATCCATTTCTTGACTTGCAAGGTATTATTCCTTCAAGCATTAAAATACGTAAATATGGACCGATTTTTTCCATTTTTGCTTTATTCGACGAATAAAACTCTATGCCTACTATCTTATTCCTAATTTTCCATGTTACACGGTCGAAGTTCTCAGAAATACGCTATTTGTGTCGAAATTTTGTGGATTTTTCGTACTCTTTCCGGGCGTTGCCAAGGCGGCCGTCATTGTTACCTCCCGATTCAATTAACTTCAATGAAACTTACAGATAGACGAAAGTTTAGCGTTATTCGATTCGCATTTTTGTTTAAGCAACGAAACGATCGATGTTTATGGGTAGCAACGTAAATAGATACTGATTATTATTCAGGAAGCGTTCATCACGATTGATGAAAGTAATTGAACCTTCTTTCGTCTATTGAATACTGGAATCTTACATTTTTTGCAAGTAAAATCATTATATTTTACATTATAATGTTTACTAACGTAAATAAGCTCACGTATCTGGTGTACATTTACCGGAGTCAGTGTTCAATCATGGGCAACGTACGTTGCTTTTTCACGGGTTTCTTGTTTACAAGACATAAATGTAAACATTTCATAGGCGTAATTACACAAGAAATGAAGCTGGATTTAGCGAAAGTAATATGATAGGAAATAAAATTACCGTTATATTTTAATGCAATAGGCTCGAAAACGGATTGTTACAAGCAAATATGATTAATCGTTAAGAAAAGCTAATTGTAATTTAAAAAGTATCTACTATATAGGTATTTTAAAGAGTTTGTATGTTGTGCTATAGTAGCTTCACTAAATCCGTTGAAATTCAACGGGAAATTCTGCTAGTGTTATATATATGTTGGCGCCGCAGACATTTCCTTGCACTTAAATTGTCATAAAATATGAATTTCAGACAAATCTCCATAATTCGAGCGTCTGTAACTAGTTTTTTCTATAAATCGGAGACGGTATCTCAATCCTAAGTCGTCCCGTTATTGCTGGATTCTTGTTTACTTCCGCGGTTATATTGTTCTGCAAACTCGAAAATTTAAATTGCGACGAATAAATAATGAAATATATGATATGGTCGTTACGCGGCTTATTGTTAGAGGTTTCCCGATTCACATATACGCGTTTCACAAGATGTGACCAATGCTTCGAGTTATCTGGCATCCTGATTCTCATTCTAAGCTATAATCCTGATCGTTAATTTGTCAATTTCTATAACGTTGATTTAACTCAGGGGCGTGCAACCTACGGACCGGTAGAGCGTTTTATGCGACCCGCGAAGATTTGGCGAATATATATGGTCTGCGATATTTATTACAGACAATTTTGAACATTTTAAGAACTATTGTTATCATAACACATATCCTGGAGAAGTTTTCACGATAAAAATGGTTAAAAGTTTATTTTCATATGTAAAAATCTCTTGAGTCAGTTCCTACTCCCATCCTTCCCGCCAAGGTACTTGTGTAACAAGAGTGAAATGATGGAAATTTAACTTACATAAATGCGTGTGTTCATAATACTGATCACAAATGCGAAGATTGAGAAGGGGAAAATTTCTGAACTTGACCGGTCAACTTCAGAATTTTTCTCCTTCTCAATTTTCACATTTACGGTACTTGTGACTTCTAATCCGACCCGCCAAAGCACTCATTTGCATGAATGCGGCCCACCACGTGACAAGGTTGCACGCCCCTGATTTAACCCCTCAAGCAGTGTAATAAAGGAATAAAGCTTGTGATGTCGTGCTCAAGAGCGTGGGTGACTCAATGACACCGAACGATTAGGTAGAAACTCTAGATAAGTTGAGAGAATAGGAATAATTTGAACTCGGGAGAAAATTCTACTACGCCAAGGAATCTTCCACAGAACAATCTTAGCAGACTGATTCGCCCTTTCCTGAATAAGGATGTTTTCTTTGTTTAAATAGGAATAATTTGTGAAATAAATGCGAATAGTTGATTAATTTTGTTTAATTAAGCTTTAATTGCGCAATAAGAGGTTATCGAATCTCGTCCCACGTCTTTATACATCTATTCTATGCAGAATTAATTCCTCGAGTTGCGCGGTGTTTTCCAGGAACGCATCCTCCACGTTAACTGGGGGTACCTGACTGTAGAGAAGAAGAACCAGTTCAATGACTTTATAGTAGGCGGCGCCCAACTTGCGGCCAACGGGCCACTAAGCAATTTCATGCGGTCCACAACCAGTGCATCACATTTTTCAAAGCTATTTCCATTTTTCTTTTGATTTTTTTAAATGTCGTTTCTGATCTTTCCTCATCGGTATTTATAAGACTTAGTAATCCCCTCTTTGATTTTTTTAATCACGAAATATTAACCCTAAAAAAATAATTTCAACTCGATTTTCACTCATATGGTGCCTAAGAATCTCTGGATAACAACTTTAGTTTAGTACGCCTAAAGAATTGAAAATTTCCAATGCGGCCTACCGAAGGATTAACTGCCACCAATGCGGCCCACCCTGCTGAAAAGGTTGCCCATCTGCGATTTATAGCATCGTACCATTCCTTATCTCTTCGTATGAGCAGGGAAAATACAGCATTTTAAAAAGAAAATTCCACGCGCTGATTTCTATCCGTTTATGTTGGCATGGCAATCAACTGAACTCTGCCTCAAAAGCCTTTATAAGGTATCACGTCACGTCAAGATTACGTCATAACAACGGCGTACTACTCGCGGGATGCCATGATCTCTCACTCTCTCAAAGGACGTCTGTTGATCCAAAGGGTTAAAAAGGATCGCATTTCAGCGCAGAGAATGAGAGAGAGAGAAAAAAAGTCACGCGATGCGCCCGACGTGTGTATTATGGTGAAGAAAGCACGCGTGCTACAAGGATTATAACGTGTGGATATCCATATATATATATATGTATGTATGTATGTATATATATCTCACTCTCTACCAAAGTGATTTCTGGTCCTCGACGGGATGAGGACGTTAAAAGCTTATTAATGGAGAGAAAAAAAAGAGGGGAGAGACTCCTTTGACTATCCCATAATCCAACTTTTCAGCGCTACATGGGCTATAAATAGCCCTCGAATAAATTCGACCTCTGATCGTCCGGCCGACAGCGGTTTCATTGTTGCAGCAGGGTCATTGTCGATCCAACAGCTACCTGCCTCTCTCTCCCTCTCTGTTCTAATTTTTCGTCTCTTTCTTTTTTTATTTCTCTGCACATCTCTGTTAGTATATTTCTTTCTCCTTTCTACTAAAAAAAACTTTATTTTTTGAATTTTTGTTTTGCTTTTTCCTTCCAGTTTCACTCCCCCCATTTTACCTCATCCTCGCTAATACTCCTGTTTCCTTAGCAACCCATTTCGAACTCTCGTTTCGATCTATTATCTACACACACCCACACCCGTTTCTTTCCATCTCGTTCTCTTTCTATTACCATCGTACGTCCCTTTTTGACAAAGAAAACGAACGAGACCGCAGCGCCCTCATCTCTCCTCAACTAATTCCTCGAGAGATTGCTCTCCGTGAGCGCCTGCAGCTGTTCTGTTGTTTTAATACTGGCGCGCTTGGCGTCCTATGAAATACTACAAAGGCCTCTATCACAGTGCATATAACCTTTATACTGCCGCAGTGTTAATGGAACATTTTTATTTTTTTCGTTTCGCCGCAAAAAAAAAGAACGCAGAACAGCAGAAAGGTTTTGGTAATGCTGAAACTTCAGACGCTAATAATTCACATTTCTCTTTACATCTGCATCGAAAAAAATAGAATATTTACGTACATTACGACCAATTTCAATTATGGTGCTATGAAAGTCAACTACTGACATGCAGCCTACAAAAAATTCGAAATCATCATAAAAATAATAAGTGGCAGTTTCTATATTTTGGTCTGTGTCTTTGCAAATAAGATTTCACCTAATCGCTTGGTCTGCCACCTTGAGGCAGTAATTATAACTGCTAGGAGCTTTCAGAAGACGGTCAGGCTATTTCCTCATTGTTTTATATTTTTTCCATTACTGTTATATGTTTCAATTGTTGGTGATAGAAATCTATCACCCAACATTTCTATCTATAATTTTTCCGTTGATATACCAACGGGCATTACACTAGTAGGAGTTATATTCAACCCGATAAAGGACTCGATCGACAAAAACATAAAGTAATACTTTCCAATATATATATATTATTATTATTTAATATTAGCTGAGAAATATTTATGAAAATTAAAATGTTGAAGTTAGAGCGCAAAATTCTAGGAAACATTTATTTAGTCACTCTCTCGGGATATTTTGTTAACTATTTGTGCTACGTTTTTTGGAGAGCATTTGAAGGGACTAAAAACATCTATCCTGTTGATGTTAACATGCATATTGGACATTCTTTTGCAATCATACAACTCCTTGTAACGAATAACTCCCAAATCTTCGCGTTCATTGCAAAGAATTTCACCAAATTTTTTTGGCAATGTATTGTGAAAATGTGTAACATTTTAAATGTGTTTTCAAATAATTTCAAATGATTAATTAAGATCAACTACCAAATTATATTAAGAATTTCAGATTCCAAGGAAGCAAGACCGGCAGATATAATGGGATAATATATTACATACTTTTAGCCTTTATGCCGTGTTTATGTATTATGAACATGATTTGTGTAGCTTGGAAGCATTTTCAGATATAGGCAATGCGTACATTTTATTATTGCATGAAATTGATCATGACATTAATGAGAATAAACATTTTATTATTACACTTGTCACAAATAAACGTGATAGCACTGTCACCCAATGAATTCAAATCGAATAGCACAAATTCTCTATAATAAAAACGTTGTTCTGTAAGGTACGCAAGATGGCCGACAGCGAAATGTAGTTCTCATTCTGCCCGATAGGTCGGCGCCACATGTACGTCAACAACTCACTTTTCTTTAGGCGAAAACGACGGGAATATATAATAAACACGTATGTTTGTTTATGCAACGGTTTCTACGATAAACAATTAGTTTATTTTTTTGTCAGTAAGGATCTCCAATACAGTGATCCATTCAATCGTCAAGGGAACGGTTTACAGTGCTGAAATAAATTATTTGTTTTTGTTCAGATAGTATTCAAAGAAATTATTACGCTGATTGATTACTTAGTTAGTTTTTAATTTAAATCTTTTAAAGAGTTTTATTTACACAACGACGGAGAACATTATTGAGGATTCGAGTAATCTTTCTTTCTTCGTAAGTACAGAGTACAATTTTAAAACAATCATAAAGAAATTTAATTATTTTCCCTACGTTATATATGTATACATATAATTATTTCCCGGTCTTTGCACACCGACATTTACATGCAGCATTGACGAGAACAAGGTGGCGAAGAATATCAGAATTTTATAGCCGAAAATAAAAACCAAAGGCATTTATTAACGACAACAGAATATTCACTAGAAATGTAATAATTCTTCCGTTGATATTTAAACGGGAATTACGCTAGTATTTGAATATTTGAAAACTTCTTTCTATTCACAGAAACAAGTCTCAGATAACCAGAAAACCCAGACAACCAAAGTTATACATGAGTAACTCGTTTGATTAAACAGTGCAATTCAAAATCGGAGATTAAATTTCTCGCCTTTCCTCACATCGACGTGCATATTTATTTGAAATTTACAGAAGATAATGCTTAGTGAACATACTAATTTTGCCCAATCCTTATTTTTAACCGAATCCTAAAGAAAGCCATCAAATACAGAATAATAAAAACGCAGAGTCAAATGAATCAGGTTTGAAAGACGGAACGCGGAATTTGGCGGGTTATTTTGCCAAAGATTCGAGGAAATAAAAAAAAACAAAAAATTTGACGATATGTCTCACAGCGAAAGAGGCCCGGCGAATGAAACGCGGGTATAAAAATCACACACGTACCTATGAACCTCACACGCACACGTATATACATACATATTTACATATAGTACATAGAAGCCGCCTCGGCCGCCACGCTCCCGGGCCAAAATCCCGAAAACGGCGGTCGGCTGGGGGGGGGGGGGGGTTGGAATTTGGGGGGATAGAATGGAGGTCGAAAGGGGAGAGAGTGAGAGAGAGGAAGGAGAAAGAGTGGGGAGGGAAAGAGAGAGAGAGGGAGAGTTCCGCAGAGGTCTTCTTTCTCCCTAGCAGTATGCTGAAGGACGCCCACAAGGACCGCGGGGCCGTAGAGAATGTTCGGCCTACCTCTGACCAATAGAGGGATTGAGAGGGGATAGGGGGAAAAGGGGAGAGGGGGGGGGAAGCAAATCCACTTGGGTGTGTGCGTCTGTAGAGCGTGAGTGTGTGTGTGTAACACTGTTACCACCTTTGATGTGGCGAACTCAACGCCGTCTTATTGACACGGTGAGCAAGCGCTTTGAGAGTGCTTTTTCGGGGAAGAGAGAGAGAGAGGAGGGGAGGAAATTGGGTGAAGAGGGGGGGAGGGGAAGGGAGAGAGAAGGAGCGCGTTTAAAGGATTTACGGCCTTTTAGGGAGGATGTGATCGATCACCTTTGGCTGTGAGAGAGGGAGAGAGGAGGATTTGCGGATGAAGGAAGGAAGGAAGGACTCCGAAGTGTGTGAGGGACATGGTTTTCAGAGCCAGGACGTGACTTCCTGCGCGGCGATCGTCGTAGTGGAAGCTATAGTGGTATAAATCTCGAATCGTGTCCTTTATACGCGTTAACGAGCGATCCGCGAGATGGCGCATCCCTTGAAAACTGATACTGTCAAAATTTTAATTTTTTTTTGCCGGCTTTAATATCTACACAAAGACCATTTCCGTGACAAGTAAGGGAAAACAATGCATAGCCAGGAATAAATTCTCCATCGCCTATCCTATCGCTTATTCTCGGTGATCTGTGGTTTTTCTGACGTTACATAAAAGCCGTTCTATAAAACACGCTTTGGACATTGCGATTTAAATTTAAAGCCATCTACGATTCATCCTATTATTATACGCATATACAGGCGAACATTTCAGATGAAGATGTTTTGAAAAATGCGTTATTTGAATAACTTTTAAAAAGAACGTTTCATAAAAAGCATATATTAATTTAAGCTGTTTAACAAAGTCAAAGTAAAAATATTTCTTTCGATGGCAACGACAATTCTGTAGGGAAATCATATTTAAAGATTGCTAAACCCTTTGGCCGAATCAGGGTCGGATTAAGATATAAGTCAGCTAAGCCAGAACTTAGGGTCCAACAATATTTCATTCATGGTTTTTAATCCTAAGATTGGTTTGAAATGACTATGGCTATACATATAGGGTTTTCCGTTGCCTTCCACACTAGACACACACACACACATATACAGAAAGGTGCTGGCATTAACTTACTCTTACGAAGAGCACCAAGGGAGCCAACTACTTAACGCCCTTTCCGAAGGACGGGCGCCGATTTGTGTGTTCTCCCAACAATATTAGGTGACTCTAAAAATGAAAGACTGATTCAGTTTCAAATTTAATCTAAATCGTTGATAAGTAAAGGATATACGGAAAAACGAATATTTTCCTCGAAATGTAGAAGCTTTCATTAAAACTAGACAAAAAAAGATAAAAGACGTAATTTCAAGTAAAAAATTCTATTGTGAATGTAATGTCCTCATGCATAATACTTTAGAAAATTGCGACGAATCATGTTTCTTTTTGGAGTAGGTAGTCTTTTCGGACATGCACGCTCAGCTTCTCGATTATCAAATTTGGACGTGCGTTTCGGTACATTTCTTCGAGTATCTAATAAGATCAATAGAGTTAGGTCGTCAAAAATAATTCCACTGCTTTTATTACAATAGGTACTTCATTTCATCTCTCCAGAAGTAACGTTGGTTGCCTATACCGTATGCGTTCTTTATCACCAGACACTCAAGTTATAACGTAGGCATACTTTATATTCCTAACATTATTCCACAATTTTTAGGCTTCAGCAAGGAAAAAATCCCCTTGTGAGCTATATATTTATGGTACGAACTTGAGTCTTAGATGGTTCTATGATGGAAAGAACAGTTTATTTATATTGAAGAATCCTGAATAAATTAGTGTAAAAATGCCTTTAGAATCAGAAAAATACATGATTTTATTAGTTTTGTGAAAATACCAATTATAAGCTACCATGTCAACTACCATTTCCCCGAAGTTGAGAGTCCAATGCATTCATATGAGAAACATTTTAACGTAGAATCGTTTTTCAATTTCTGTGTGGGCGATTTTGCTTTGTTTACATGGACACAAAATATTTGTTGATTTTAATTGAAATATTACTAATAAACGCTTTTGGTTATATTTTTGTATGGCGTAGAGTTCTCCAAAGCAAACTGTTTTAAAACTACCTAACTTAAATAATTAGACGTAGATTTTCCACAAACTGTGATTTTCACACCTTTGAAGATATCATCACGAAACTTCGCATATTATATAATTGTATCCTGCAGGTAACATAGGCAATAAGGCATTAAAAATTTGAAGGAGGATGCTTAATTCAATAATTGTTCTCCCACAAGTCCACGCGTAATTTTCGATTTTTCAAAATGTAAGTTTTTTCCTTCATTTATCAAAATACCTAAACATTGACAGGTTTTCTTCGTTTATGCCTTTTTGACGATGTAGTATCTTATTTATGCAATGTTTCTGTTACCGTATTAAACATACAAATAAAAATATTGTTCCAATAATTACATGGATACCATGAAATCCTGTTGCTATAAAAAATGTTGATCCATAAACTGAATGTAATTGTGAATGGAGCTTCAATGTATTCATAAGCTTGCTATCTTATTTATGCAATGTTTCCGTTACACGGTCAATGTTTCAGATTCACTAATTCCGTTGAAATTCAACGGGCACCTCTGCTAATATTTTTATGAAATGATCCGTATTATTGTACTCAGGCAAAGATAAAAATAAATATAACTTATTAAATACTAGAAATCTATTTATTCTAATCGGGACACAATAATTTCCTGTAAAGACATCATTGAAAAGTAGAAAAATTACTGAAAGAATAAAAAAAATATGTACTTGTGAAAATAGGAGGTTGCTGCCGTTTTAGGTGATTGTCACCACGTTGGATATCCAAGGCGTCTCTCCTATTTCAGAGCATTTAATTACGTCAATCTTCATTTCCATCGTTATGGTTCTACGTTTCTTAGAGCCAGAAACATCTCCAGCACTTGAATTTCTCTTATCAGACATTTTTAAGGGCAAATATAGTAAACAAAATAACGCAAAGAATATGTAGCTTTCCACAACCACACTAGCGTCGTAACATAAGACTATATGACTCGTAAGTCGAGGACCGCCACTCTAAAAATAACCTTTCGTATTTCGTTTTCCAGCGATTTAAGCATTTAGCTATAGGAAATCGAATTTTCCCCACGTGCTCAAAAAAAAACTTTTCACCGATGCTGTTTCCTTCCCTTCTACATCGGTAAGTTTCAATCACACACGGAATCACTCTGAACGTCCTTCTTTGTCCGACATCTAATAACTCGCGTAGAATGGATTTAAGAAGGCAATGACGTGACGGATTTTCCTGTGAAGTCGCGTTAAATTACATTGTAGCACGATTTGTTTGGCGCCGTAAGTCCGGAGTACGTTCCTTAATTAGTAAATGTCGTAGATCCGGAGCGTTGTAAGTCGAGGACCGCCTGTACAGCCGTTCAATACAGGATTGGACTAAATTAAAACATCTAGTCCTAATAAGAAACCAATTAGGTTCACAATTTGGCGCCTTGCTAGTTTTAATAAAAAGGAAAATACTGTTGTTTCAATCGCGCGCGCATGCGCGGTGCAGGCTCTCTCCGTAATGCCAGCGACCCCGGATCCCAGGAAACGATCCTCGCGTTGCCGTAACATGTCCCTTCACGTGACGATCGTAATCATTATCGTTATCCTTTATTCGCTTCTGCGAATGGTTCTTCTCTTCGTCGTGCCGCACCGGGAAACAACGTCTCCCTTTCGAAAATTGCTCCCGCTTCACGGACGAAGAAACTCTTGGAGCATATTCACTTACGTAGAACCTTCCGAAGTGTTCGAAATGACGGAAAGTAAAAGTTGCTAATTGGAATACTTGGAAAGTAGGACCAGCAGAATTAAAGACTTTACATTACGTAGAATATTTATATGCATACATGACATATAAGTAATTATTATATTAATACAGTTAACAATTTTTATAAAAGAGAACTCAATGTATTTATTTACTGGCAAGAATTCAAAGGGAGCACAGGGCCAATTATAATGAATATCGTAACGACATTAACAAGGACGAACACACACAAGACCATGCCCTCGTCAGGATTCGAACCTGCGACCCTAGCATTGGGATAATATATAATTATTATATTTTATACTTGTCAGTTTTTATAAAAGAGAACTCAATTTGAAACAGAACAAGGGGTTTCTTTCCCAATTGATCCGTAACCATCTCTAAAATCGTTCTAGGAGATTGAAAATATCATTAAAGTTCATTAATTACAAAGGAAACGACGTTAATACGTTTCGACTATTTCATACTTAACATCGTTTGCCATCTTTATTATCTTATTTCTTTACATATTTTGTGCTTCTAATAAAAATATCTAAAAATTTAAACATTTATTTCCATCTTGCTCAATAACAATTATGAAAAATAAATCAGTTATCCAAACCAAATCAGTTGAGGACTATACTGAAAAAGAGTTCAGCATAAACAGCTGCGTTCGTTTACGTCTATTTTTAACGGCAGAAGATCCTTTCCGAAATTAAAATACGAGTTTAATTGAAATTATCAAAACTTTCCAGTTTCCCCTCAGAGAGCCACCCCATCCTCTTTCGGAACGAATGATGTAAACCACATTATCGACTCGCAACAAATTTCACCGGCCAATATTCCAGCAAAGCCGTTCTGAGCAATATGGAAAATTTCGAGTTTGACTGAAAACGGAAATGATAAGGTAAAATGTATCCCATAAATAAAATGCATGCTCGTTTTATTATATCCGTGAAATATCATTCTAAAAACAATGGTCAGATGTAATTTTACTGCGCTTTTCCATATTTTCAAGGGATTAGTATAACAAACTTTCAAATACGAAGGAAGGACTCCAATATTAAAAAGATAAATAATTTGGTTGATTTATTATAGGTTGAGATAAATAACGTTATCAATAATAATTTTATCGCTATACAAAGGAAATTCTGGTTTTAAAAGACATTAAATATTTAAATAATCTAGGTTGCTTCGAATGCAACTCATTGATGTCCAAAGAAATATAATTAGAGAGCCTCCATAAATTCAGCAATTTAAATTAGTTTATATATACAATTATTTTACAATGCAATATAAAATTCTAGAGAAAACAATAAATGAATTGGATAGTTAAAATGGAAGTAGTAGGCACTATAAGTTAATTTCTTATTTTGTATATGCATCTAGGCATTTGGGTAGTGGTTGCGATGTTGGCTGGGTGGTGGTGATGTAGGGTGTCTTGGCAACGACAAGCCAGTCGAGGCGTCCTATTTCAGCACTTATTCGACATAATTATGTGCGTCTCAGATTTGCATTTCGTAGGAGCGGAAATGTTCAGAAAATTTATTAATTTTCATCCTGAAACTTTTCAGAGTCGAGAGACAAAACTCAAGAGCTCGAACGTTCGAAATAAATTTTGTTCTCTCGCAAAAAACTAATAACCGCTTATCGAAACGACTAAATAATCAGAAAGCTGATATTTCGCAGGCTTTAAGAAATGTGAAATTTAATTACTAATGCTTACTTTATTGCATCCCCCCGACCGGGTCTCCTTTTATGAAGGCCATTCACGAATGCGCGACAAATATTTGTTTAATTTTTAAGCGATTAATTAGAGCTTGTCTCGATAACAAGTTATAAGTATGTACTTTATTAAGTCAATTACAACGTTTCGACATACCGCAAAATAATATCCGTGCTTTGAGGAGTTATTTTGTGAAAATTTTCCATCTCTCCATCCTAACACCACCCCCCCCCCCCTACCTCCCCCCCCCCACTTCTCCATCTCTATACATTCCCAATGTGTTCTATTTCTTGTCACCTGGTGATGCTACTGTGCAGTGAAACTACGGTAGTGATTTATTAATAAAATATATTGTGGTATAAGTACAAAGTTTCTTCTAATCTGTCTACCGTAAAATACTTTCAAGAGATCATATTCTTCCAGAAATTAAAATAATTTCAAAACGCTTAATTTAAGTGGATTTAAATTTGTTATCGATAAAAATAATGTAGTCATTATGTAGCTGAAAATATTATAGTAACGAAATAATGATTATTTGAAAAAATAAAATTACCGTAGATATATTGATACGTTAGGGAAATTATTTCATTTTCTCTCTTCTTAAATTGCAAAATGTCTCAAACACTTTCCTGTTCCAATCGAATGGAGTAGATACATTTCCTATAAATCGAACATGTGCAGGTGTGCGTATGGGAAGGCACGTTTATAACCTATGATGATCACTTGAGTGAATTCTGAAACATTCCTTAAGATCAAATGGGCCGTCCTTCACTCCTCCGAATTCGCACCCATTTTAACTACATAACGCCCTCCGAAGCGTTAAAGGGACCAATCAATCAACCGACAAACAAGGATTTTTATTACCTTTGCACCACGATCGCTTTTTTTTTTAAAGGCGACCATCCCATCGTAGTTCCCTATTTCTTTTTAACCCTCTCGTTCACCCGAGAAAAAGGGATCGCCCACACACACACACACACCAAAAGGGTGAAAGGGTCGTTTCGTCGCAAAAGGTCCGACGAACGAACGAAATTCGCCATCATTAACTGGCCGGTGACCGAATGACGTCACCGAAACGAGGGAAGAAAATGAAATTCGTCGGAAAGGAGAGAGAGAGGGAAAAGTGAGTGGAGCCCACGGCGAGGCGCGTCGGAATACGTATCCAGCCGTTTTTAATTGGACGTGGGATGAGTGGGGGGTAGGAGGAGAGGTTGGGGGGGGGGAAGAGAGGACGAGGGAGGGGGGAGAAGGGAGGGGAGAGGAAAAGGGTTGAAAGGGCGGATGAAGATGGCAAAAAAAGCACAGATAAACGGGAAAAGGTTTTTGAATACGTTTCCGGGGTGTTCTTCCCTCTCTCTCTTGTTTTTAAGTTCGTTAGAGCAGGAATAGCGGTTGCCTCTCTCAACCGCTGAAATGACGGAGGCGCGCGCGGCCAAATTGATGGTTACCGACGCTAATGAATATGCTTTGGCCTCTCTCTCTCTCTTCATCCCGGGAGCCGCGCCACATCCTATCGCTACTTACTCTTTTTCTCTCTTCCTACGGCGCTTGGGTGCAGCCGCGACCCCATTCGACTAGGAGGGGAAATATTTCGAATAACAGGGAAGCGTATACAGGTTTATTCATACATACATTTACCTATGCACATTTAATGGGCAGGTAGTTATGAATACACGGGCGGTAGATATATATAGTAGTATATGTATTATGCACAAATTGCTCGTGCAAAGATTTTAATGCGCTGGAGCCCAATAATAAAGTCGCGATCTCAAATTCCATGGATATTAATCTCGGAGACTATTTAGGAAAAACATACTTTCAGATTTCTGCTTCGGTTCCAGTTCTAGTCACCTATGCGAATTTATAAAACTAATCGAAGAAATCATTTTTAAATGTTCGAGCATTTTGGTGCGTAATTTTGTCGATTTGGAGTAAATGATGAGATGAATCGCTACGAACACATATACTATGGGGGTGGACATACTTACTTACCCTCGGAGCCGCATACGATAATCTTCGAAAGCTCGAGAGCCACCTGACACATATTCTGTGTACATAAAATTTGCGAAAATTATATAACCTGTATCCGAAGCACTTAAGATTGCATGTCCCTTATGCATCCCCAAAACGTCTCAAGTCGCACTACGCCACTCTATTCTGTAGCGGAAAACGTTGAATATATATGTAAAAGAGCCGCAGTGTGGAAACCCCTGACATATACGATCACTTTGATCGCTACATGTAGAACTACAACTTAGTGCATTTTTGCCTATATCGCGACATTTTGCGGAAGGATTGCATAATTCTCCAGCACTAGCTTGGACTTAAATAATTATTTCATGCGTAATTAAAGCGAATGGTAGATTAGACAAAGTGAAAACTGATTACCGTTACTTCAGATATTTTTTTTTACTTTGAAATTTTGCATGAGATTGACGAAAAATATATTTAACCACCTATATTGTACTAGCAGCACATCAAATATCAAATAATTACGACACTATGCTCATCAAGTCTAAAGAATCTCATTAAAAATACTGCCAACAGAAACAAAAATATCCCATAGCTGAATATAAACAAGCGAAACGTGATTACCGTTTCTTCAAAGGTGTTTGTGATCTCGAAATTTGACATGAGGTCTAGAGAAAATACATTCAAACGTCTGCGTTGCATCAACTCCATAATTACTGTCGTCCTCAATATCGACAATCAACTCTTTAAATCTAAAGAAACTCATTTTTTTTAATGCTACGAACACGACCGTACTTTCACTCAGTGAGAAGGTATAAAATGATTTACTTTCTAGGACGGTTATACCGCTATAAACTAACAAAGTTCCTATTAAAACTTTCTACTTGTGGCTCACATGTTACTTTTCTCGAGTGATTAACGCGAGTTTTTTGAGAACGCTCATTTTTTAAAGCGAAATATAAAATTTTTCCCTTCTCTGGTTTGACTAACATAAATATGAAAACCTTGATCAAACTATTCATCTTTCCAAATGAATAAATACTGTGAAATGTATTGTACGCCGGATGTATCTATATAAATACATGTGTTTGTGTGTATGCACATATTTTGAGAGTGCCTTTCATGTCGAACGTAGCAGCGACACCAAACGGTGCTCGCACAACTAATTCATCTCAATATTTTCCCTCATTCATTCGCATTATATATATTTTTTATAACTTCCCCATTTCCAATCGACAGCGTTGAAACATTGAGACTTAAATCAAAGAAAAATCAATGGCAGACTAAATAAAGTGGTGCACATCAGCGGTTTCACATAGCAAAAATTATTCCCAATAAATTTATTTTCTATTCGGAACAATTTGATTGCGAATTGTAAACGGCAAAATGGAAGCGATTGTTATTCAAAACGATCTCACTTTTTCATAATATTTTAAATCCCGTCCCTATTTTATAGCAGAAATTATCCCAACAAAAACAAGCAGTAATTAGGACACGACTAAATGTTGTCTCCGTCCGGTTCAATTAATTTCCATGTGCCACAAACACCCAATAAACTCAAAGATAGCATAAGGGCTTAAATCAATGCCATAACACATGAAAAATTAACTGCGGTTATGAAAAATAGTATGTTAAGGTCACAACAATATATTGCGTCCCAAGGTGCTAATTTTCCAGAAATTATTTTCATACGTAAAGTTCATAAACTTAAGATTACAGCACACGTTCCTACATAAAAATAAACTATTATTATTTTAGGAGATATAGAAGCATAAAAATCCCCATACTAATTTTGACAGACCCCGTATAAATAATTTTTAAACATATTGATTTCATTCCATTAATAATCGTTTTACTTCCACATTGTTTATATATAAATTTACATGTCCTTAAAAATTAACTTTTAAAATATACGGATATTACCGACGATGTTTATTTACTTCATTATCCGTGACCTAGATACCGTAAAATGTTTACGAGGCGCTCCTTGAACTTTTTTCAAAAACTATTTGTACACAGGGAGAGAGAGAGAGAGTATATGCAATTAACGCCTCTTGTAGAAGCAAAGGGGGCAGAAGAGGCCGTGGCTCGGTTCGCCAAGCTGGAACGAGAGATCCTCCGCGTAAATAAGAAGAGCGGAGAATCTTTATCACACTCCAATTGTTCGAGACTAAATCGATTGTCTGAGTTTGAGAGCGCGGTTCTCAAGAGAATAGTTCGGCCAACTACGACGGAGAAGGGGCGTTAAAGAAGGGGTTGTGAGAGGGAGAGAAAGGAGGGTGGAAGAGATGAAATTACAGCCGGGGAACTTTGGCACGGAGTCCAAGGGGAGGAGAGATAGAGGGAGGGGAGAGAGGGTAAAAAGGAGGGAGGGCGCTATAATCAGGATCGCTTATATACGCAGTCTGGCGGCCACATGTTTCTCGCTACGTGATAGACCGCGGTGCCAACTTCTTGGTTAGGAAAAAAATAGACGAATGGGATAGATAGGCGAGCAAGGATGCCAACCACGCGCTAAGATATATATATATATAAAGTCGGGATAAAAATCAAAAGTGGCCTAACCAAGGGGTTAATATTCTTTGAAACAAAAATTTTACCGAATTAAAACTGTTCCTATCCACTTCAACAAGAATCTCAGCATCATATGTGTGGTAATTATAAGTAAGAAAGTACACAAAAGTGGAAAATTCATGGATTGAGATAAATTATATGATTTTCGTGTGTTTGACTCGGTACTTCCAAATAAAATTGATAAGATATTTCAATCATATTTTCTAACTTAACGTATTAATCACACTTCAATTCATGGTTACTAATAGGGGATAAAATATCGAGCAATGTACAGGGCATAGAATGGTAGGTACATTCGCTACCGAATAAAAAGAATGTGAATTTTGTCAACCTTCTCTTGTGTCGTCAATCTCCACCCACAGTATATGAAATAATACTGCGATTTCTAGGAAAAAATTAATAGACAAAAAACAGTCATTATAAAAGATTAAATTTTCGCAGCTCTATTTTAATCACGGCGAGAATAATTGACTTTATATGTCCGAATAAAAGGCGACCTCGAATATAGGGCGAGTCCCCATTTTCCCACCGAGAAAACCAGAAAAAAATGATTTGACAAAAACTTGAATAATCAAAGTTCGGCAACACCCCATTATCTGAGAGAAAATTTCGGAGAAAAACCTCGCCTTATATGCGAGCATATATGGTATATCAAATAACGTTTTTTCTATTCTCTGAAATAATTTGGCTTAATAGTCGCATATTTCATCATAATAAATTGAAGATCCTCTTCATTTTCCGATATAATAATATCCATTTTTCTCTTATGGCCAGCTTTCTGTTTAATAGATTGATAGATGCTATGACTAGCCCAATAAAATTTTATATATTTACTGAGGAAAAATAAAAAGTTAATGCAAAGAAGGAACAATATTTGCGCGAATTGTAAAATTTTAACAATCTCGCATAAAGTAAATTCAGATAACGCTTCTAGATTAATTGTTGGAGATATGGAGAGGCGATTTTAAATATAATAGAATTTTGCAGCAATACCTTTTTTTAAATAAATTCCGCGTTTAATGGCGTTGGATGCGCGCCAAAAATAAATCGAAAACAAAAAATACATAAAAACTCTAAAATTCCGAATGAACGGGAAAATATGAATAGTATATATAAATTCACGCAGCGGAAAAACCTTTCCATTTTCCGTTCGTTAAAATTGTTTCCATTTTTCGACGGATCGGCATCGCAAAACCGCAAGGGTTTTCGGATCGAGCCGGCGTCAGTAGCGGCTTTAATTTTTTTTTAGTTAACACATTGAAAAAAGGAGCGTTCGATTCCGCAAAATCCGTCACTTGACCGTAAGATACCATGCAACCAATTAGGATTCCGTTTATGGTTTGCCCCACCGCCGCCGCGCGAGAGAGAGAGAGAGAAAACGAAAGAGAGGGAGAGAGAGAGAGAGCGACAGAGAGAGATCAAAATCGACGATGGATAAAAACGCGAATTCCGCCGCTCTTTTATTGAAAAAAAAAGAACATACCATTATCCGTCCCGGTCGAATAATCTCGTCCGAAAAAAATAATTTCGATAAATGAGAGTTATCCGAAATTTTCACGTTCGAATTGAGACTAAAGGGATTTTAAAAAAAAGAATGTGAGCCTCATAAACCGATCTTTCTTTTTTTATCTCCTCTTTCTCTCTCTCTCTTCTGCGCGAGTGAAGATAATTGGACATTCCTTATTTTACGGTTAGGGCCATATTTTTTTTTTCATCGTACACACTTTATTCTCAGGATGACCCATGTCATACCGTCCTAGATTAATGTAGTTAGGCAGAAAGAAAGAGTGTGTGTGCGGAAGGGAAAGAGAGATAGAGAGAGTTACTCTTGATGCAGTTAGTATCGAGTAGCCCCCGCACACACACACACACACGCCGTCTCTTCCCCCGCTTTTTTCTTTCCTTTCCAAAACCGGCGCACGCGCACTAAAATGGGTGGCAAAAGGATCATTCCGTGACGGTTGGCTGGTCATCAGAGACACGCTCCATAGAGTTAACGAATTAATTAGCAGTCCCAAGGGAGGGATTTTTCTTTATAATTCGGAGGGTAAAAACCCTTAAATGGCGCATTGGAATCATTGAGAGAGATCAGGTCTCTCGTTAAGAGAGTACCGCAGTGACCCGAAGTTTATTCTAATAGCTAATGTATATACATATATATACAGGGTGTCCCGAAAAAATGTATACACACTTTAATCACGTTTAGCCGGCTGGACGTTTCGCCGACAGTACGTTACGCCAACAGGAAGTTTCGACATCAGAACGTTTCCAGTCGGCCAAACGTCTTGTCGGTGAAACGTCCCGTCGGAAAAACGTCCAGTATGCTAAAGATCCTGTGAACAAAACGTCCAGTCAGCGAAATTTCCGCTGGCAAATTTTCCTGTCAGCATAACGAAATGTCAGCGAATCGTCCTGTCGGCGAAATGTTCTGTCGTCGAAACGTACTGTCGGCGAAACGTTCGTTGGCGAAATGTCCTGTTGACGAAACTTCCAATTGGCATAACTTAATGTCGGTGAAACGTTCAGTTTGCGATACGTCCAGTCGGCGAAACGTCCGTCGGTGAAGCGTTCTGTCGGCGAAACATCCGGCCACGTGTACACCCAGCTGGTTGAATTCCCTTGTTAAGCAACATGCTACAAGCGTGTCAGTATGTTGTGCATTGTTATCAAAAATGTATCGACGCTAATAATGGGCATTTTCAACATTTGTGACTTTCGGCTAAATTTCCAAAGCATTTACTTATGTCTGTATGCTTTAATGTTAAAGATATACGTGATTAAAGTGTGTATACATTATTTCGCGACACCCTGTATATGTATATACATGGGGCTCTTTAAAGAAGTGACACTGTATTTAGATTCGTTTTTTAACACAGAAATAACGAATAACTTTAATGGTTTTTGGAGTTCGAATCAGAAAAATAATATCTTTGCGTGATATTTCTAACGTCCGTCCGTCAACCCTTTTTTCACTGGGAATTGATTGCTGAAATGTAAATGGTAAACGTAGATTACGACTAAGAAAAATTAAAAAATTTGTAAATCTCGGGTTAAGTTATAAAGTCCTTAATTTTCTCCATTTGTTTAGCATCGGAGCGAGTGTAGGGCATTTTTAATTTTCATTTAAAAAAGATTTGAATCATCGAGATTTGATTACAAATATATATAGATAATAGATCAAAGTTTATTACAAATCTAAGAAAATTAGAATCCGTTCCGAACCAGACCAAAATTTAGTTTGGAATTTTAAATGCCATTTTTTTTCACGTTTCTAATAGTGAGAAATTTAAACGATCATAGAAACTCGAATTACCACCAAATTCGCGAGCCCAATCCTTTCCTACGAGACCTAATTATCGGAAGTCGTTTTTTCAATTGCTGGGACATTTTTTATTTTGTTTTCTCTACGAAATGACGAACCGTATGTTTATGTTGCGTGTAGTTGTCCAAAAATAAAACCTTCGAGCGGATCACGTAAATAACGATTAACATTTATTTGAAGTATTTAAGTTGCTGTTTTTTAACGAAGCTGCGGGCGACATCTACAACACGTTTAATTATGATTTAATACGTCATTCACGCTCACCCGTTATTTTTGACGGTCGATTACGTTACATTTTTGCCGTACTTTCTTTCAAAGCCATTAATGACCATGAATAGATTAAGACGCTCGAATTTAAACCTTTGGTAGAAATACTGAATCTTATAAATCATATCCAAAAATCGTATGTGAGTACAAGCAGTAATTACAGTAAGACTAAATAAAGCTTTCATTTTATCACAGGCCGCTTACGTTGCTGGATCTCCTGTGCAGATAACGTTCAATTACGAACATAACGTCAAACGATAATTTTTCTCATAATAGCATCTTTCCGACCTATAAATTTTTCCATACGTTGGCACGACTAGAGAACTGCCTACTAGAAGATAAGTCTCCTGCCACATCATCATCCCGATGTAAAATGTCAATGGCGAAATCTACTCACGTACAGAAGCAGCAGCGGAAGAAGGTCACAGGTCGTTCAATGGCCACACTAAAAGGATCCTCCTTTGAAAGCGCTCTCGAGGACGCACCTGAAATTAAAAAAAAAGAAGAAATGAATGAGATTAGTTCTTGGCGGCGCATCTGACCTGCGATATGGAAGTCATCAAGGATAAGAGTTCCGTTTATTGCAGTTGAAAATCAAAATCATGCGCAGACAACGTCCATGTTGGATGGAAACAGGGGAAGATAGTTTTTTTTTTAGAGCTACTGAGAGACGAAATTTAATTATATCACTTCCTACGTTTTACTCTACAAATATGTTTCAGAAGGGTCTCTAATGTTAAATTTTAGGTGACAAGATTACTTCCGGAGGTATCATATTCTACCAATGGAATGAATATTGCGCATGTTAAATAAATACGAGTGAAAGGCTAGCAACAGTAATTTTTGTTTTTTACACAAATTTTATTTTTGTCAATCATCTTAATGGCCTCTCCGTCGGTTTTAGCAGTAAACTTTCATGCCTCATATTGAAATGAAATCAATAGAAGTCAGAGTAAGAAGAGTATTAAGAAAGAGACAGAGATGTATTAAAAGAAGTAATTGTGTATGACAGTGGTGGGCAACCTTTTCTGCATTGGTGGCAGTGAATCCTTCGGTGGGCCGCATTGGAAATTGCCAATGGATTATAGTTAAATAGTAAGTTACTTAGAGACACATGCGTGGAAATAAAGTTAGAATTATCTTTTTAGGGTTAAAATTTCAATATTAAAATTCATTATGGGACTCAATCTTAGAAATATCTTTGAGAACAAAACGAAAAACACCATTAAAAAGAATTTTATTGAAATGAGAAATATTTACGAATAGGTCGCAATTTAACATTAGATATTTTAAGAGATTTTGCTACATGGAAAATAAAATATGGTAGTTAATTAAAATAAATGAATAAAGTTTTGAGTTGGGCACCTCTGGGATATGATAACTTGAAGAAAAAGGCTTCGGAAAGCACAGATTCAGTTGGATGCCCCTAAAACCAAGCCAAAAGGTAGAATTACAACGTATGTTACCGAAATCTCTCCTCATATTTATGTTTCAAAAGGATTAATTCAACTAACAACCGAAGAATTTTATTAAAATTAAAATGTATTCGATTAATCTCATAATCAACTAATCAGCTCATAAAAATATTTTAAAGGGCCCGTAAATTCAACCACCACTGAATAGTCAATGAAGCTATAATTTACAGCAAGTTATTTATTCTCATTACATAAATATACAATTAACGCTAAGGAAATGTATGATAATTTTATCATAAGCAAATCTGAAAAAAAAATTTAACTGAAATATTCTCTTTACGTAACCACTAATTTAAAAATGCATATTTTGAATTTTCAAACAGAGCACAAGGCAATCTATTAACTCAACGAGTTTAATGTAGTTTTTTAAGTAATAAATTCTAAACGCGAGCAAAAACTTCGGCGAATGCTATTAAATTAATTAATAATCTTTTTAAAAGTTCCAATGAATAAAAAGCTTTGTGCTTTGATCTATGAAAGTATTTTTGTGAAAATAAAAGTTACCTATTCAATTACAAAAATGAATTCGTATAGTACTTAAAATCACGTGTGTTTTCCCCTGATTTTGCGAAATAAATACAAAAAAAATAAAGACAATTTCTTCATCATCTAAATGAACCTGCCTGCGACGAGAATTGAAATTAATCTGCTCCTTACTGTTCTAAGATCAAATTTACAACAAATTATTTATTGATCAGTTATATATTTTTCTTGAAAAAAGTCTTAATATTCAAAGCAGTTGTCGGCTTCATTCATACACCAAAATATTTGCACCAATTTTAAGGGATTTAATATTACAGAATCCATTTTACTTTTATGCGACTCTATCCACTCAACACAGCAATCCCCACGAACTTTATTCTTCCTCTCTCTCTCAATCAAATTTATCCACGAAAAATACTTTTGAGATGGGCCACTTTTTTCTTACAGTCTCTGCATTAAACTAATTGGTTTCATTTGGGAAATTTCGTGAAATAAAAATAAATATTCTAGAGTAAACGGTGTTCCAAAGAAAAATAAAGAACAAATTAATCCCAAAAAAGCGTAAAAGTTTCAGTTGTAGATGTTTGATATTATAGTCCGTTGAATAATTTAATAGAAATTAGCTAGCCTCTTCGCATAAAACACCATGACCCAGTCATAAGAAATATTTAGGCGTCGTAACATCAGAAATTTAACCTATAATAAAGATCTTGCTGGTTTATATCCGCTATATGTCCTCAGATTAAACATTTTTCGAATCTTCGAATAAATAAATCGATGTAATTTCCATTGAAATTGGACAGCATTGCACCATTGTAACGATGGTCCCTCTCTTCTCGCCTTAAACATAAAATTTTAGCGGAGTGCAAATTAATACTGGAAGGAAGGAAAAAGTTGTGGCTCTTTCCGGTAATCGAAGCGAGGTCTTCCAGTTTTCCAGCGTAAGCTCCACCATTGATCACAAAATGTAGAAGTATGGATAAATAGCGAAGTGCTGGAGCATCCGCCAAGACGTTTCCCTTTCGAAAGTAATCTTTTTATCATCCTTTCTGTCGTTCTGGTGCTTTACTGTAAACATCTCGTATTCGCGTGGTGGTCAACTTTCTAAGTTTAATCTTCTCTTATCCATTTAATACTAAGAACTGAATACGATCAACTTTTTCAAGAATAAATTTAATAATTTATTCCTCTTAAACCTCCTAGTACGAGTGTATTTTACTATTTTATAAACATAATTATCAAAGATTTCTGAAGTTGATATAAACCAGCGAAATTTTTGCGATGAAATTAAGCGTAATTTCTTTTATATTAAAATAAAACGACGCAATGCATAATACGAACATGAGTAGCAAAACTGCACCTTAATAATAGGTATATAAGAAAAATATGCCATTAAATATTTTAGGGAGTATATATTTATTTCTTTTGAACGAAACGCATGGGGAGAATTCCAAACAAGAGAAGGAATAATTTCAAAGCAAATTACATAACGCGCTTTTTTTTTCACCGGCTGCTATCTTTCCATCGGTGTAATGATTCGCAGATGCGACGTATTGTTGGTTGCCTACATTTGTAGGGAGAGAGAGAGAGATTTTTTCCCAATTACTTCCCAACAGCCAATCCTAGACAGACCAAATTTATGCACTATGTAGATCCAAAACAGAACTATCTATCCTGGAATTTACGTAATTTTTAAGTTATTTTATACACGGACGGATGAATCGAGTACCTTACTGTTTCAGAAAAAAAAGCTAAAAATATTTGGCCCTGTTTACAAATAAACCGACCTAAGTATGCTCATTTACATCGAGGATATCGAGTGCTTAAACGAGATGTATCTTTTCTTAACCTTTTCATCCCACCTGTGTACAACATACACACAAATCAGCACGAAGTATCATCACCGAGCATTGAAGCCAAGGCTTCGGATTAAGATCTCCAGAGGTTTATAGCATCGCAGTTTCCTTCCATACAACGATAAACTGCAAATACTCGTAACTTTACCTCTACGCAAGTACCTCAAACATTTTATCCTTCTTTTAAACATAACGTTGCTTCGCTTGATGCCGTGCAATCACTCGAATTCCACGAGACTTCTTCTGAGATCGAGAATAAGAGAAGCGCTCCTTTAAAAAAAAAAAAAAGAAAACCTAGGGAATCTTTCGACGAGATGGACGCCGGAGGGAGACGTGCATAAAATTCGACTTATTTCGCCGGGAAAATCAGTTTACGGAGAAAATTTTCCGGATAAGAAATCGAGTTACGTCTCCTACGAAAAGTGGATTTTATACCCACATAGGGAAACGCTATTGATTCGAAGAGCAAAATAAAAAAAAACCCACAAGCCCCGGGAAGGGTAATAGATTTCCTTATATTAGATTCTTGAAAGTATGCTGAAAGGCATCTGTTTTACTTCGAATAAGCTGTCTGTTATCAGTATGAAATATCTAAATTTTTGAAATTGACCAGCTATTCATTGCACTACCTCTTAGATACCCATTGTGCGTAGGCAAGAGGGAATCAGCAGGTCTAAAAAAAAAAAAAGCTGTCTGGACGTCACTAGGAAAATTCCGACACTCATCTTTCATGTAGGTAGCATTGTTGCGTCACGCCATCGTTTCAATTGTTTTTTTTGGTTTAATTAACAGATAATTTAATAAATCGGTATAAATGCTAACTAACAGCATCACTGATTGGTGCATTGTAATAACATTAAAAATAATTAGGAAACTGCACGTTCAAGGATATGGTAGAATGAAACAATTTATTTTTGAAAAGAATTTGTTTCTAAAATTCGTTATCTGTCGACTATTTCTCGATATACAATATTTTACATAGTTTCGAATTGCTTCCAGCGATTATATTCAACATCACTGGTCTAGAAATCACAATAACTATTTTTATAAAAGAGAAAAGATAAATGTTGATATATATGAAAAAATATTGTTTATATTAACTTGAAATCAGATTTGACTCATTGTCAGTAACACTTATATAACAAAAGCTTTCCTCGAAGCACGACAATAATGCTTTATTATTGTTTCATCATTTACGTTTTTTCAGATATCATATCAATTTTTAAGATAAATTAGGCATTATGTATATTATCTTCTTTCTTTATGAACCCCAAAAGTTTAAATTCTGAGCTCGCATATTTGACTCCAATAATTTTAAAATTAAAACGACCAACATCTTGCACACATGCTTATCTTATGGATAAAATAAACGCTTTTAACTGAATATGACTCATGTAATACCTCCCAAGGAGTCGGTCCGAGTAAATCGCGAAAGATTTGTTGAAATCGGACTGACTCATACAGAATTACTTGCATTAATTGTGTTTTAAATGCTTATGGAAGGACAAAAGAGGAGTTGCGTTTTAGATTATGGACAATTATTGGGCCGCGAAATTTTAATCAGTGCTTGGTGAACATATGAGTTTTGAAGGACCGAGTCATGAAATATTAGAAGTACACTTGTTTTTTAGCATTTCCTTCGCCTAATTCATTATTCAGTTGTCCTATGAAGAGGATAAGTATATTAGATTCGTTAAAAGAAGGAATTTTAAGGGAAAGGCTTTGGTGGTGTGTGCCTAAAACTTACAGGAAGGTAGAATTACTTTGTATTGTACTTCGCCTAAATCCATTTCATTAAGCCTTTCCGAGCTTGTTCCACAAAGGTGGCATGTACCGTGTTGGAGATGTCCCATGACATTCATCAGTTATGTTTTGCTCAGAAACTTTAACATTTGAAAGACGTAACGCGTGATTCTCTTGTTTCCGATGTTAGCTTGTTCTTAATTAAAATTATTCCGCCTAAAGTAACTATTCAAATGCAGAGAATTAAACCTGAGAATATCCTTTCTTAACAGATCCATTAATAATTCGAAAATGGTTATGGGCGAAAGAAAATTCCAGCCAGATGCCATCAGAAGATAGTTACCAGCAAAGCACAGTCCTTCAATTAAAAAGGACATACAATGATTCAATCGTTTCATAAAAACAAGCAAAAAATAATATTTTCGTCCTCACATTCATACGCGGTCCGAAATCAAAATTCATGTAAATGTAAATTAGGTACAAACTACATCATCTTGCAGCGCTGCAAAAAAAACAAGTAATATTTACATGCAATCCAGTTTCTAAAGGACAAGCGCATAAAACCCTCGAGGATATTTCTCCTTTTAAGGGAAAGGATTCCATATTACCCTCAATTGAAAGGCGAATACGAAAATGGATATTTTTATAAACCCTCCAGACTCTTCTTGGGATTAGTATCCGGAATTTCGCGTGGAGAGAGGGAGGAAGAGGGAGGGAGGAAGATAAGTTCCTCCTCCCCTATTCCATATACTTTGAGGATGGGGGTGGGTATCCTTCCCCCATCTCTCTCTGCTTCAATTTCCTTTACAAATATCTCCAATCCTTTTCCTCTCTCTCTCTCCCTCTCTGGGCCGATTTTCATCGCTACAGCAGGAAATCCCGCCCCCCCAACGACCCTTCCTCCGCCCCCGCAAACCTTCTTCGTTCCGGCCTATAACACGGTCACTAACCTCCCGCCTTCCTTTAGGGCCTCGGATGAAGCGAAGACGCATCACTGCTTAGAAAAATATCGAGCGAGCACGCGAATCGATTAAAGGGTTCCATACATGCTTAAGGTAACTGGATGTCGGCGAGGCTAAGTCGAATGGGCGAGAGGATAATTGGATCGCCTATCTGTCGCAGTTTTTCAAAATTACGCGCCGTCTCTGGAGGATCTCCGCGTGGCTTTTTGCATGAAATCTCTGAGTGGATTGAAGGGGACTACTTTTCGTTTCTTGGTAACGGTGTCCTAACGGCAGGACTGATCTCGTTCAATCTTATTTTGAATTTTAAATTTATTTAAAATCATATATTCTTCTTAGAGAATATGGGTTGAGCCCACAATATGTAGATATTACAGTTCGAAGAGCAATTAATTGACCATACTTCTCCGGATAAAAGGGGGTCAGGGCTAAGATATACGATGACTCACTTAGCCACAAAACGGTAGCAATTTAAATTATTTGGCACACATGAGTATAATTGAAATCCACATGGAGACATAGCACCATGATTGTTTTTCTAACGGTATACGCAAGAGAAATTAATTATAATCACAGATTAACAAAGATTTCTGTAATATTTTACAGTAAAAAAATGACAGATTCCTATTTCACCTTTTGAGATCTTTTGAGTTGAAACATTCAACGTTATCGATCGAACGAAGATAATTTGACCTTAACGGTCGAATTTTTACATTTGAAAGGACGCTATGAAAAACAGAAGGGGTAAAAAAGGGCGAATGAAGAGCCCTTTTTGACTTTGGCAATCCCTTTTGGAGCAACCAGACCAAATGACGATCCTACCCGGTCTCATTCTCTCTCTCTCCGATGAATCCCGAACGAGTGACATTGTGACCGCGTAAAGGCTTTTCTTCTCACCGCTTGGCTCCTCCGCTCGGGGGAGGGGGAGGAGGAGGTGGAGAGAGGAGAGAGGGTAGGGAGGGGGGGGGAGGGGAGAAAGAGAGAGATGTAGAACGAAGCCGCCATCTGGCGGTTCGAATTCCCACTTCGTCACACCGATCCACTTACGACCCTCCCTTCCCTCTCTCATCCCTCTCTCAGCTTGCCTCCCAAACGTAACCCCTTTGCCTTCAGTCTACTCCCATACGCCCTCCCTCCTTCCTCCATTCCTTCCATCTCATCTTATTCCATACTTCCTTCTATTAGAGGTTCCTCATCTCTTTTTTTCCTCTCTCTCTCTCTCTCACTCCTATTTGCGACTCCTATTCTCTCTCACAAACGCACAGACACGTCGTACTCCCGTTCCTTTCCTTCCTCTGCACCTGCAACCCTCTTTTATAATCTTCCCTCTCAGATACTCCTCCATCTTTTTCTCTTTCTATGCTCTGATTCGTTCCCATACAAGTTCCTCCTCCAATCCCCTTCCTTCGATTGATTCGCCTGTTCCTATCCCTTCTTATTTTTTTGTCTTCTTCTTAGTCATTTTCTTTTTTTCGATTTCCCAACTCTCTTCCTCCCTTTGTCTCATTCCAATCTTCCTTTCCTTCACTTTAAAAAAGAAAAACTCCACCCGCAAATAAATAGGCTACTAGTCAGTTAACATCGAAATCATCATTTTACCTCCGTAATTAATTCTATCGCTTCTGAGGTCGTTACAGTGCAGTATAATTGAAATGTTAAAGTTTTTATGCCTTTTTTGATCGAAGAGTTTTTTTTAAAGGCGATCTTACAATAAACCCATAACGTCAATCTCTGTTAACGAGCGAAACAGTTTCTTTATCCTCAAGTGAGTATACCGATCGCCATTGGATTAACTAAACCTCGATTCTTTCTTCCTGTATTTTTCGGACTTATCCACCTTTCCTATTATCCGATTTACTTTTTTACCCGACATGTCTCAGGAGAAAAACATTTCTTCTCAAAACTTCACCTAGTGCTATTTATTCGCAGCCTATTCATAGCCGCTTCTCTTATTCATACAAGCATCCTCTACCATTTCCTCTTCCTCCGTGTCCTTCTCCACTTCCATCCATCCATTCCCTTCCATGTCACGCCTCCATCTGCCTCCTCCCTCTTTTTAACCCTTCGCCTCCCCAATAACTCCCGCTTCACCTTTCCCCTCCCTTCTCCCCCCCTTCTTTCCTTCCTTCCTTCCCTTCCCCTCTCCCTCTCTCTCTCGCCCGTGCATATTTCTCACTGTCTCGTCCTCCTCTCCCTTTATTCCCATACACTCCGTAAACATCGTGTCGCTCTTCCTCTAGGACCTTATTCTCCTTTCAGCTTCCTTCCTTCATCCCTTTCCTGTCATTCTCACAGGCATTCCAATATGTCTCCTCCATCGCTCTTCTTTTGTTTAATCTTCGTCTCAAACTCTGCGTGAAATTTTGTTTAATACTAGCTTCCCGTACAGCCCCGAAATCGGAGCTGTAGGAGTATTATGTTAGGAAGGTCCTACAACCAACCCAAACGTTTGTTTAATAGCATTCTTCCAACACAACCAAACGGTGTTTTTGAAACGCTTCTTCCAACAAACCCAACCCAACGATTTTTTTATATCCTTCTTCCATCCAACCCAATCCAAGAATTTTTTTGATACCCTTCTTCCCACAAACACAACCCAACGATTTTTTGATACCCTATTCTTCCTTCCATTTGAAGGCTTAATTGACGCTAATTTAATCGGAAGACGCACGTAGAATTAGAGACATGATCGCAAAACTGCAGTATGCTATCTATTGAGCAAAGGTACAAAGTGTATACCTTGATACTTGGCGCATTTAAGCAAATACTCCGTATTGTATGTACTCAGGCAGTTGAGGTGACCCCGAATTGTCCAAATATATGGTGGAGTATTTTTCTTAGAATTGAGCCCCCCCTAGAGAAAATCCTGAGTGCGCGCCTGGTATACCGCGATACTTGCCCCGTTTAAGCCGTAGCCCTAGATGAGCCAATACTCCGTAGTTGGGCTACGAAATGCCAGGTTACTATGAAGGCACCTAAGATAGCTCAAAAAGGACTGATTAGTGAAGGAATAAATGGGCAGGCAAATAATTTATCGTTTATAACTAATCCATAATCTACTTATGATATGACACAACAGGCATTTTGAATTGGTAAATGTAAACGCTTCTTTCAACCAACCCAACCAAGCGATTTTTTGATACCCTTCTTCCAATTAACACAACCCAGCGACTTCTTGATACGCTATGCCCATAGAGTCAGAGACATGAACGCAAATTACAGTAAGCATATGCTATGCATTGATCAAAGGTACAGAGGCTTTAACTTCTCCTATACTTCCCCTCTAGCGTGGCTGATTTAAAATGAAAAGGAAGATTTTACTTACGAAATTGGTACGGTTTCAGTGTTCAAATTGAACTGCTTTGGCCAATACTTTTACTTACATAATAGTAATTTAAGTCGTTTCCGCCGCCGCGCACTGAGCCTCGGAGCCCTATTCAATCTACCCGCAGGACCTTCTTGCGCCCCGCGCATTATCTTCCCCTCCACTTGCCCTCAAGCGTGGCTGATTTAAAATGGAAGAAAAGATTTTTACTTACGGAATTGGTACGATTTCAGTATTCAAATTGAACTGCTTTGGCCAATACTTTTACTTACATAATAAACATTTAAGTAGCTGCCGTCGCCGCTCACTGAGACTCGGATCCTTATTCCAGGTACCCGCAGGTCCTCCTTGCGCGCCGCGCATTACCTTCCACTCCACTTCCACTCAAGCGTGGCTGAGTGAAAGTGGACTGGAAGCTTCGCTTTGGGTCGTGACTGACACGACCTTCCCTTGTTGAATTAATTTATACGTTGACTAATGGGTATACTTTAGTTCACGCAGGAACGTGTGTACGTATCTGCAATGCATTTATCTCTTCGCATCTTTTAACCTCGCCGTTCAAATTTCTCCACCCATTCAAACCCCTTTCCTATCCCATCCTTCTCCCTGTTCGACCCTTAACCCCCATTCCTACATTGCCGCGTCCCTTTCAATCGGCCCTCGTCCGTAAAGCCTTCGAACGCTGGTCCCGATTCGACATTGATCTTCCTTCCCCTTCCCATTCCTCTCTCTCTTGTTCTCACCCTTTAGGGACTACCAACCCAACCCAACCCAACCCAACCCAACCGCCCTCTCACAGCATCCTTCAAAGTCTCTCTCTCTCTTCTTCTCCATTTCGTCCTCTTCCTCCCTCTCTCACCCTCCCCCCCCCTTCTTTTCCTCCCTCCCTCCACAACACTTCAACAACCCAAGCCCGCCTCTTTTCACATGCACCCGTTTTATTTTATCGATTCAAAGTCCACTTTGTGTCCCAGATTGAAGCAGAGAGAGAGAGAGAGGCAGAGGCAGAGAGACTCTCTCTTCCATTCGCCCACAAGGTGTTTAATGAGTGAGGCTAGATGCTTCTTCAAAGTCGCTCGATCTCTACGCGTCCTTTTTCTTTTTTTACAACCTTTGTCGAACGTCGAGAGTCAGTAGCGTGTGTGTTTGCGTGATTGCGGTCCCGTAGTATTTAAGCGTTTGGTTTTCGCCTCCCCCTTCTGACCGCCCCCTTAGCCTCCCGCCCCCCCTTCCTCCCTTTCGATTCCAGAATCGCCTTTTCTGTTTCCAATCGATTTAATGCCTCCGAGCGTCGTCTTCCGCGGGTTTATATTTCGACGTTTTGAGGGCAGTAGAAAACGACTTCGCGAAAAGACTGCCATTACTCGCGAACTCGGGAAGCAATCTTCGCATCGCATTGAAATTGGAATCCGAGACTCCAGATCGTGCAAAGGATGCAAATTCGGACTGAATAACTCGCCAGCCGAGTTTTCTAATGAGTTTTGAGGTATATTTCGCATAGCGTCAAAACACTGAGAGATAAGAGTGAAGATTGTGAACTTTTCTTTGTGAGATTGGCACCGCTTCTCCTTGACGATGAAGGCGATCTTAATAGGTGCCGGATAGTTGGGGAAACAATGCGTTTCAACTGAAAAACAACCTTCTATTATTTTTTAAAGAACTATCAGTTGGTCACCACTGCAGCCGAAACGCAAGACTAAATTTCTAGATATTTGGTAATCGATTCAATCATATTCGACATCAGTTGGATTGTAGTCTTGTGGTAAAATCGATATGTCACGTTAGAAATAGCTTCTTCTCACGGAAGTAACATACAGAGTATACCAACAAAAAGTGTCAGTCCTCCAAAAATATCTAAATTATAAATATAATATAGTAGTCTGAGTGAATAACCGTATAATATAACTGTAAATAATATACGCAATGAAATATTCAATTTGGAAATTCTGAAGTACATCTGTAGTCTGGTTTAATTTTTCTGTAAATTTTTCAAGTGATCCTGATTTAACTGTTAAATATTCACTGCTATCCTAAGCATACATTCTGCTCATGTGCTAAAACCACTAGGCATCAATAATCCGCTCGATATAATTAATAAAATCTTTAAAATGTTTATCTTACGGCACCACGCAAATCAATCAAAATGAGAATTTATAAACCACTATGCAAATGTCACTGTGTAGTAAAATATTCATCAACGACGCTGCCGCAATGAAGTTGTTGGGATTAAAACAAGAACAAGTAGCGCTCTGCATGGAATGTATAAATTGGGTCAGTTTTGTTCTTGTTTTATGAGTAATGCCATAGTTGCATTCCATTTTCAGTTAAGTGGTATCTATGATTTAGAGATACGACGCATAAATATTAATTTTACTTAACATACCACATTTTTATGTAACAAATTACATCTAAATAAGCCCAGTGGCTAACAATAAGTGTCGCTTGTGAACGCACAGGTCTTAGGTCATGGTCTTTTTGTTTTCAAGAAACGCGCGTGAATTGTATAAAATAAATCTCAAATGTAGCCATTATTTTAATTATTCTGTGTACTGACCCGAGTTATGCAAGCAATGCGTATTTAAAACTAAGAAAAATACCCTTGAGCGATGGGGGAATAATATAAATGAAAACATGTCATCTTGTTTGGCCATTTGTTCGTGTGAATAAGAAAGTAATCTACAGACTAATTAAATAAGTAGCGTATTTTTCAGTTGAATATTAAAATTACTTCGAATCGTCGTAGAAATTCGAGACTTCAAACAGAGAATGGATTTTAAGAATTAAATTCCAATATACCGCCGTAATTTGTCGAATATGTCACGAATTAGATCACAGATTACTATTTCATAACGATATCATACGTCGTATTTTAACGTGAAAATATTTCTTCGTCAAGGTGATTTAAGTACATAACTGAGTGAGATTATAAATTGATCTCTCATCTGTCTACATTTTCACGACATTTAGACGCTGTTTTGAAATTCAAACTGTACTTCAGTAACGATTAACAATACGAAAGTAACAAAAATGGATATTTATTTAATTATTTACTAATACTGTGTTAATATTTGATTCAGAGTCTTATAAAGAACATTAAATTGCTGAATTATTTAAAAGGGTTTTGAGAACATTTCATGCAAAACCTGAGTTGCGTTGTTAATCTTTGACTGAAAATGAAATATTAAATTGAAATATTTTTTACAAAACCACCATTTATCTGCACTATAAATATAAATGAAAAATTCACACAATTGAATGTCCCAGAAAGAAAAAAACAGTTTTGGGCGTATAACATCCGTGTGGCGTAACGTATTACAATAAACAATTAATGATATTTCTTTACCGCGCGACTTGTATGTGCCCAAAACCATAGTTACTTTCCGGAACATTCCATTTTGTGAATTTTTAAATTTATTTTTCACTCTTTAGTCCATGTAAAAGATTGCTTCGTTAAATTTAAATTCTTCAACCACGTATGGGCAATCATGCCATTTTAAGATAAGAATCTTGATGGACGTTCAATTTGCAGCGATGCCTAAGTACCTCCTACTCTATGGAAAAACCGTGTGGCGCGCACATAGCGTAGGACGGGTCGAAGTTCAACATGTGGAGCCAAGACGCTGCCTTTCATCTCCTCCATCCATCATTCCCTACATCTGCATTCTCCTGCTTTAGTCAAACCTCCCTTTGATTCCTTTGGACATTCTCGAATCTCGTTCGTTATCGTGCTTCTCTTTCTTTGTAAAAAGTTTGCTTTGTCCCTTTTTTTCTCTCTTCTACTATTAATCTCCTTCCCTATATGCCTCTTTTATCTGTTTTCCCCTCCTCCTCCTCTCTTTTCGCCGCCTCCTTTTTCTCTCTCCGCATCACGTAGTCCGCATAAGATGGCTCCGAGAAAGAAACCGATGGAGATTTGCATCCTATGAAAAAAAGATATCCTCTCCGCTCCCGAAATGCTCGCCTTTCCTACTTCTTTTGTTTTTCCGACTCCAGCATCCCTCTCCCCCTCCCCTGCCTTTAATGCTCTCTCTCTCTCTCTCCATCCTCTCTCTGTGTGTGTGTGTCTCTCTCTCTCTCTGCTGGTTGCAATTCGTTTCGAAGAAACATCGGCGCCTTAGCCGGTTCTTTAGTTTTATCGCTTTGTTTTTCTTTGCTCGCTCGTGGGTTTGTATGGAGGTTTTAATGGCATTCTCGGATCGGTCGCCATTTTTATTAGGGCGAGAAGGTGAATGCACTTGCTGTTCTGTCATAAGTACAATAGAGGAGTTTTTTTAAACACTTGGAAGTTTCTAGAAAGTTAGTTCTATATATATATATATATATATTTCTTCTTGTGTTCCCTTGATTATTTAGATTTTGGGAATATATGCGTTGGTTACAAGCTTAAAAAGAAACAAAGTTAAATATAAAAAAATTTTGGGAAGAGAAATAAATGAGTCAGCATAAGACAAAGTTGGAGACGAGGGTGTTTTTATAAACACGGTGGAATCCACGCGGATAAAGCGGAGAAAAGTTTGAGAAGGAAGGAAAAGGCGAAATAAGTTAATAAAAGGCTAAGAGGGAGAAAAATAAGAGAAGGGGCCTTCATTTAGTCCAGAAGACGATTCCTAAAAATGACTGAGGAAAGGAGCCATTATTCTACCTTATATATGTACTAGACCAGCAGTGGCCAAGCTTATTTACTCTCGGAGCCGCATACGATAATCTTCAGGAGTTCGAGAGCCGCATGACACATTTTGTGCTCATTCATTTACAAACAGTAATACGTAATCTCTATTAAAAGCAATTATGATATAATGCGTGTCCTTTAGGCATTTCCAGCACGTCTCAAGTCACACTACGTCATTGCGTTCTGTAGCCGAAAACGTTGACATGCCTACGAATAGAAATTTAAAAGAGGCAGATTCAAAGTTAAAAGAGCCGCATGTGGCTCGCGAGCCGCGGTTTGGCCACCCCTGTACTAGACTATATAGTTCCGACGATGTGATATTTTACGGTAAACGTTTTAAAAATACAATCAGCATCCATCAACAAAATAAAAACAGTTGAATCACTCAGTTTTGCCTAAATCGCGTGGTTTTAAAAATGACAATTCTTATTTATTATAACCATAGCATATTAGAAATCGTAATATAATATTCATAATTTTAGTGATAAAATTTCCCTTCGGAATCTTACGAAATAGAACAATAAAATAAAACTGCGATGTTGGAGTCTTATTTTAAAACTAACCGCGGGATTGACTGTGTGTGGATATGTAGGTCTTTTGTAGTAAAGAAATATTTTTAACTCTCTCGAATACCAGACGTCGATCGCTTTAGATTGCCAACTGAAACAATGTTAATTAGCGTATTAATAATAATAATAATATTAAATCAATTTTTACTGCAGATAAAAATTTAAGAGAATTTAATATGTATTAATACTTAAGCGTGATTGTAAATCGAAGTGCATTTCTTCTCGACTAATTGATCATCGATATTTACATTGAGTATGAAAGAAGCGCTCAGAAAGTTTCTTATTTAACAACTTCTAAGATACATTACGAATTTTCCTGAAGACGACGTTCTTCTTGCAGCTAATGAAGACGAACAATGCTATTATTAAACTTCTGAATGTCTTATATAACTTCCAAAAATGAAGTAGAGCAATAAAAACTTCGCCCATAAAACAACGACACTATAATACTCCATATGGTTTCGCTTTCAGTTTTACCTCGAATATAGTGGTGACCTTTAAAAGGTGAATCAGTTTCCTCCTACTTATCCAGGATGGAGAGTCAACTACGTCATTAAAACTTTCCGGAAATTGCGTTTACGACCTCGATTAAAACTATTTCGAATTTATAATTGTATCCTTCTTGCGATCTCGCCTCTCTCAAAACCGAAATGGTTGGCGGAAGAGAGAGGAAGGGAGAGAGAGAGAGAAAGGGAGAAAAGGAATTTAGTAGAATGTCTTTCGAGAGAATCGTTGTACGCAAGTCGTGAACGGGAGGCTCTCTTTCTTTTATTTCGGTGGGGTGAAGAACACGAAGATAGGTCATAATAGGCTCATGGAGAGCTTTAAGGAAAAAGATTGTTTCCAAACTACTTGAAAATTTTTTCTCCTATTACATGTCCTTTTCCCCATTGGGTTGTTAACGACTTTCTGTATTTTTTACTCAAGCCTTGCGTCCTCTTAATTACTGCCTGGAAATTTACGATGGGCGTACTTTGAGGTGGCGAATAAAAAGTTGGTTAATGTACTCTTTGTACACTTCGGCGTTGAGGCTTAGTTTTTTTAAATCCTTGTTTAACGGAGGGATTTCAAATCATTTCAGGTCGCGCTTTTGTTGCTGAAATGAAATCGACAAGAAATAATGTATGATTTAAAAAACTACAATATTGGAGATGAGAAAGGATAAGGGGTAATTTTAAAAACAATTTGCACCGCAAACGAATGTTAATGTTTGCAAGAGTTAAATTTTCAATGATTTTTTGTCGTAACTCATTTGTCGACTTTTATATTCTACAGAGGAAATAATTATATCACGGGAACAAAATTATTACTGAGTTATAGCAGCTACGGCTTCAAGGTAAAGGTTTATTTAAGAAATATTTCCATGCCGATCGTTCGAGATAATGATCAAATATGTATATCAAGGTTAAAAATAGACTTCTTCATAGACGGTCATTTACAACTACTTCAAAGACTAACCGAATTAGATTGTGATTTCGTCGGACTCGAAAATGTGAGGCGTAATTGGTAACCTCACTATATTACTCCTATAACTCAAATAAAAATGTGTTAACGATTATAAAAATTTAGGTATGACATTTGGAATTTTTCATTAACTCCTTTCTAAGGCGACGAATGATAAAAAAAAACTCCAAACTATAGTCTTCCAGAAGTTGCCTTCTACGCACTTTAGATAATGAACGATGGCGAAGTTTCGAGAGGAGGCAGTTCTGCTGAGCATGCCCAGAAGGGACTCAAATAGCAAATGAGCGATTTCCTCCCCGTGCGAGTCATACGCCCAGAATCTACCGGAAACTTGGAATAGCGCCAAAGTTATGCTCATTCGCAAGATTGAGACGCGAAAAAAACTTTATGCCAGCCGCTAACTAATTCTTCGGGAATGCATAGAAGAACATAATCTAAGAGTGGAACAAGTTGAAGCAACGCCATCTTTTACGTCTGCATGAATTACATTTATTAATAGAAGAAATTTACTCAGAAATTTTGTGTGAGAAGTCAATGATTGTGTCAATGATTTACATATACAGATACGGATTAAGGCGATTCTATTCTTTTTTCAGTTTAATCTTAAAAGTGAAATTTAAATGAAACGAACGCGTTAAAATATGTTATAACGTCACCATGGTTTCTCAAACCGAAAAATGAAAAAATGTGGAACCATAACCAATCTATAGTCTTATCGCAGCCTTGTTAATTTCTTGGAAATTAAGACGTTTTATAACACTAATTATTTTTCGTGATTTGTCTTGACAGCTCCATTTTCTTTCTCTGAGGCCATACATCTGCCTATTCCTAAGCACGTTACATCGCCTCTCCGAGTGGGCGAATGCCGACGAAATTTCTCATCACATGCTACTGATGAAAGCGATCGGACTGACTATATTCAGGGTACGTCCACATTGCCTAAATCAGACAAACAAACAGACAAATTTCCGCACAGCTTTGGAATGGTGGCATTTAAGAAAACTTGCGAACCGAATTCGATTTTCCCATAAAATGGACGGTTTCAGAAAGTGCACGCGAAGACGTGACCTGCATCACCACCACGCATCTGAAAATCTTCTTAAAATATGCAAATAGGAAACGTTTGATACACAGTAGCTTCACTCTCCTGTTCCCTTAAGAGCCGAGTAAAAATAGAACGCTGAAATGCGCCGAGCATTGTAGAACCCGGTACCGAATTGTAGGAGAATTTTCTCCAAGGAAACGGAAGGTTTGGAATGTAAGAAAGCGCGCGAAAAAGAGAAGTGAGAATAAGGAGATGCCTCGGATGTAATAAGCCTCGAGGCCTCTTCCCCCCTAGGGCGAGGACCTTAAAAAGGAGTATGACGTAACCATGGAGACGAGGAAGAGAGATTATGCATACGGTAATACCCTGTTCTCTTAGCCGTTCCCACGGAGAATCTGGGCCACATAGAGCTTCCCAACACCTGCCTCAGGGAAGAGAGATAGAGGACAGACAGGCAGACAGACGTATGGGACGGGAGATGTCTCCTTAGAGATGGGGTTAGAGAGAGAGAGAGGGACATTTCTCAGATTCCATTCCCATTGTTTGCACTAGGATTGTGGATTTACAGATTGGGCTTGAATCACTTAGTTCCATGCTACCATGAGATTAAAAGGTTCTCTCTTGAAAAAAAAATAAATACGCTGGGATTTGTTGAGAATTTCTCGGACGAATCATGTTTATTTGAAGGCTGTTACTGAAAAATCTGTGGCATAAATTTAAGTTTTTACTTTTTTTTTGGCCATAAATGCGTATTTCACTCAACACCAGTTACTAGAAAGTTATCAAAAAGAAGATCTTAAATTATATAAGTATTCATTCATATGTGGCACAAAGCGTGACTTTTGTGTAGCAGTTATTAATAAATGTATTTATCATGTGCAAATTACCGTTAAAAGTAGCATTGAAACATTTTTTGAAGAGAGATTCAAGGAATGCAATTAAGAATCGGTTGTCGTTAAAAATACGCTGATATTTCTAGCCAATTTATAGCACACGAAAAGAGCATAAGTCCTGCCATCTAACTCAGAGGTTGGAAATCTTTTCTAAGTGGCGCGCCACATCGGTGGGCCGCATTTGAATTCGGCGGCCTACATTTCGGCGGACGGGACAAGAGTAAAATCGGGAGTTACCTAGAGATTCTGAACAAAAATCAAGTCTAAAAAATAATTTAAAATTAAACGTTTGATTATGATAACATTCCTTAAAAAATATGAACCTTGTGTGTTAAATTTTACCGATCGATTACTCATTATAGCTTCGCTGGCCGCACAAAATGCTTTCGGGGCCAGATGCGGCCGTAGATTGTCTACTCCTTATCTAACTTAAAGGGCGATCAATGAGATGTTACTATGAATTAACCGTCAAAAAGTTACCGGCATTGAACTACTCTTAAAAGAGGGATTTGATATATGGACAAGGGAACAACTAAAGGAAAATTTGACCCAAAATTACAATCAAGTAATTTTATCCGTACCAGTGAAACCTTGAAATCAAATCCGCTACATCAATTAGAATATAGCATAAAAAACGACAGCTCGGAAAAAATTCCAAAAAAACACCTTTCAATCAAGTTTTACCGAGTTTAGTTTGACGACCCCTAAGGGCGAATGTAAGGGGAACGGCGAAATAAAGGCGCAGTATAGGAGAGGAAGAAAGCTGACGTCATGCATTGGCATGGAATTTCGGGCAGTGCAAGGGCGTATACAGACCTCGGTCACAAGCAAAGCAATGAATGCCGAAAAGGCCAAGAGGAAGGACCGTGGACGTGAAGGGGAGTTGGGGAGTTTGAGATTGCAGGAAGCGGTCACACCCAAGGTCGCTGGGAGACGAGATTGGAAGCATTTTGGATATCAACAGGACTCTCTCTCTCTCTCCCCCTCCTCTCCCCCTCCTCTACCCCTCCTCCGTAGGAAATGAAGCGAGGGGGAAGGGAGAGGGGTAAAATGGGGCAAATGAAGGCTCGAAATATCGAGGAGAAATCGACTTTACGAAAGAAAATCGTGTTGATGATACAAATGTTGACAACGAATTAAATTATTGATAATTTCGGATAAAAAGAAGAGAGAATATCAAAGATATGTCCAATAGTTCCCAATATATTGTGAATTTATATGAACTGATGTGAAATAATATCACATAGTATATGCCCAATAATAGCCGTGAATCTGATCCTAATAAGAAGGGGTGAGGAAAATGTAATTAAAATAGCTCAATTGAATTATTAATCTCCTGCTTCCCATGTTCTAATAAATTTCGTTTCGGAGAAGATAAAAATTAAAATTCACAAACAAACAATGCGTCGGTGAAATGAAAAAAAAAAAGAATGGACAGAAGAACGGAAGAGGGAAAACGGAAAGCGTTGGCAAGGGAGAGAGAGAGAGGCTTAGTCGCATTTAATGTTTTACTGAGAGATTTCAGTGTGACGTCGAAGAGGAAGGAGAGAGGAAGAGAGAAACAAAGATAAAAGTTGTTAAAAGGCTTATACAGTTAAAAGAGTTAAGTCAGAGGAAAGGAAATGGACCGAAAAATGACGAAATAAAACGATTTATTGCGATTTTACAAAAGTATAATGAAATCAGGCTGGGGATGAGAAATTTTATAATTTTCTACAGTAAAATACAAACTATAGCATAAAGCAAAAGTGGAAGCAAGTAAACGGTATACGGAAGAGAAATAAACGGAAGGAAATTTTTTTTAAAAACTGAGAGAAGTCGAATGATTTTCATCCTGATAAAACAATAGATTCAAAGTTTTTTTTTCGGGCTGATCCTTTACTTTTATGTTGGAAAAAAAAACAATTTCGATAAAGTCGTGTCTGATATCGCGATACGGGATTAAAGAGATAGCAGAAGGAAGGAGAGGGACGGGGGATTATATTAACTCGTCGAGTCTCGAGAATTCGAGAGAGTTTCAGGACTTTAGAAAGAGGAGCTTTTTTTTAAAAAAAAGAAGATAATACGAGAGATAGCGGAGGATATTAAAAGATTGACGAAAAAATTGTTGCTAAGAAACGCTGACAATAGATGAGTAAAGAGATGAGATACGAAGAGGCGCTAAGGATGGATGGGAGAGGCGGGGGAGAGAGGGAGAGAGAGGGAAGGAGAGAGGGAGAGAGAGAGAGAGGGAAGGAGAGAGGGAGAGAGAGAGAGGGGGGAGAGAGAGGGAGGGAGAGAGGGAGAGAGGGAGAGAAGGGAAGAGGGAGAGGGGAAGAGGGAGAGAGAGGGAAAGAGAGAGAGGGAGAGAGAGGGGGAGAGAGAGAGAGAGGGAGGGAGAGAGAGGGGGAAGAGAGAGAGAGGGAGGGAGAGAGAGGGGGAAGAGAGAGGGAGGGAGAGAGGGAGAGAAGGGAAGAGGGAGAGAAGGGAGAGGGAGAGAGAGAGGGAGAGAGAGAAGAGAGAGAGAGGGAGAGAGAGGAAGAGAGAGGGAGAGAGGGGGGAGAGAGAGATGGGGAGAGAGGGAGAGAGAGAGTGAGAGAGAGGGAGGGAGAGAGAGAGGAAGGGAGAGAGAGAGGGGGAGAGAGAGAGGGGGAGAGAGAGAGGGAGGGAGAGAGAGGGAAAGAGAGAGAAAATGGAAAGGGCGATATAAGATTAGAGAGAGAATGGAGAGAGAGGAGAGAGAGATTGGAGACAAAGGGAAGGAAGAGATAAGGAAAATGACAAGGAGATGAGAGAGGGAGGGAAGAAGGGAATTAGGTTGAGTAAGAGAGAGAGATTGATGAATAGAGAGAGATAGGAAGAGAGAGAGAGAGGGACTGAGAGGCAAAGAGGGTTCTTGTAGGGCTCGGCTGAGATACTGGCATGTGATGAGAGCTGCGGTCTCTTCCTCTTTCTCTCTCTCTCTCTCTCGCTATACTTCTCCTTCCTCTACACACACACACACACGTACAAAGAGGGGTTTAGTAATAGCGGCTCAGAGACACGAGACAAAGGAGAGAGCGGCACACCCTAGCGGTGCTCGGCGGAAACACCGGGGTGAAGGGGAGGGAAGAGGGAGGGAGGGGAGGTGGAATTAGGGTCTTATACTCTGCGTCTGGGGAGCTCCGCGCGTCGGACGGAACCGAATGGGATCCCGCAGGAAAACAGCGCGGCACGGAGCAGATATCCTCTAATATGCAAATGTTCGCCTTTCCGAGAATTATTATGCGCCCGCATAGGTATATTCCGATGCGATTATTACCACGGCGTGGTGTGGCCGCCTCTTTTCAAATTTGCATTTTAGAACTAATCTATCGGCGACGGAGGTTTTTGTTTGGTTTTCGGCGGGTTGGGTTTGTCCGTAACGTTCGATTGTCGCGCTGTCCCCGTTCAGCGGATACGAGTCGAACTAATGCACATTGAAGCGTCCTACGGGATCCTATGAAAGGAGGGATATAAAGAGTAACGATAAATAACTATTGAAAGTGTGGCAAATTCAAAAATGTTTCAAATGAACATCCAAGTTACAAATTAAGTTTTAAATGGAAAATATTAATATCTATTACCGCAATTTCGATGTTAACTAACAGAAAAGCTAATTAAAGCAAATTGAGCTAATTAAGTAATAAACCTAAAGAAATAGTTTCTTAGTTTTTACCTAAAATTAAAGTTCTAATTTTACTTCATGAAACTGGTAAATATATATTTAAATAATACCATCAACTTAGTTGGCACTTCTATTTGCAAGCTAATCGCTCGCTTTTTTTTTCTTACTCTCACATATTGTATTGACTAAACAAAGAATCACTTAGATAGGTCGAAGTTATGGCAGCTATTGAATAGCCTATCCTAAGTTTCCCAATGTATGTGTTATATTTAAGCCGGCCGACTTCTGAGGTTTAGAATTTAAGGACTAAAACCTATAGGATCTACCTGGTAAATATTAATATGAATTAATTAGACTCGCTTTTCTTCGATTTAGATTTTCGTGCCGCTGCAATGATTAAAATAATGAAAAATACCGAATCAACTTTCTCACCGTTTCCTTAGGTAAGAACGAAACTTACTCCCATCCTCTGAATTTCTAACTTTAAAAAAACTTTCAAATGTGGCAAAACTTCCCCATCATATTGCTGGAATGCAAAAAATCTGGATATGCATGTTGAAAATAAAAATACGAAGGAAAAGTAATAATTCCTCATCCGCCGCAGCACTCCGACTGTCCTTTGTTTTAGCGACCGTTTCCTCAACTGCCGCGCTTTAAAAAAAAATCCAAAGAAACGCCACAGTCGCCAAATTTAAAAAAAACTCGGCCGAAATATTCTCTCTGTCTGCCTCTCTCTCGTTCTTTCCGAGCGTATAACATTCTACATGGCCATTGTCGGGCTCGCGTTCCCTTTTCTTTTTTTACAAAACGCTCCTTTGTTCTAGTCTTCAGAAAAGTTATCAATCTCTCGAAATCCCTTTAAAAGTTTTTACTCCTTAGAAAAAAAGAGAGAAATCGCCGTCTTCCTTCCCCGCGGTTAGGAGAAAGAAAAGAAGAAAAAACACACAGACGTCGAATAATAATTTCTCTCTCGAACGCGTTCGCGGCGATACCTCGCGGGAGGAGATGTAATTAATTTTTCGCCGTTCTCTCTCTCTCTCTCTCTTTGATCAAGGCGAGGCGGTTTTAACGCCGATGTGAACGAAAGAACACGATGGAAAGGAGGAAAATATGGATTCGACAAGGGTAAATAGAGAGAGACAGAGGTAAAGTTGAGAGGGAGAGAGAGAGTTAAACGAAGTAGGGACAGTGGGAGGGAGAAGGAGATTTTAGGGGGAAAGAGAACATGACGGAAGAGAGAGGAGAAAAACAAGTTAGAAAATCGTACAGCGTATCACAAACGAGAGCGTTTCGTGCAAAGGAGTATTTGAGAGAAATGATACGCGTGTACGTAAGGGAAATAGCGTTTTATAACGTTCTTTTCTTCGTCATAAACAATCCGTTTTCATCCTATTCAAACTATATAAAAGACAGTGTCACTCTGTGTGTAATGCTTTTTGAAGCTTAATATCTCGCAAACGACTGAACCGAATTTGATTACATTTTCAGGATAGCATTATGATATAATAATATATAATATCGAACTCGATATCAAAGACTCGGGTTCCATTCCAGGGGATAATTTCCATTTCTCATAAGGTAACAGGTAAAAATGGATATTTCGACGTGCAGGCTTTCATTCTTTTTTTAAATTAAAATTGGAAAGAATTGACCTACAATCTTCGGACATAAACCATTTTGAAGAAAACATTATAAAGTTTCTTATTTTGTTCATTTTTTCTGCATACAGTTTGAAATTGCTCATGTTACACGTTTAATTCCCATATATTTGAAATCTTGCCATTGTTAACGGGATGTTGCCTTGCCTACCTATTCCTTTGTTAGACCTAAATATCATATTGTTATTTCAATCCTTATCGGTATAACCGTGCTTTGAATGCTTTTAATAAGAGAAAGAAGGAGAGAGAGTGTGGGAGAAGGAAGGGGGAGATATGGGGTGAGAGTGGGAGGGAGAGGTGGGAGGGAGAGGGGTGAGGGAGGGAGAGGAGGGAAGGGGAAACGATTTTCAAGACAGTTGAAGTTTATGATGTTAATATGAACTCCCTAAATAGTTTGAACGATCGTATATTTTCTCCCGTCATTTTTGACGGTCTATACACTACTTTAAAAATATTTCATGCACACGTAATGAAATTAAAAGTATTTTTGTGGGCTTGTTTATGTTAGCAACAATGAGGAAGTAACCATGCAAGAAGTTCAACTCGAATTAAGACATTCTTGTTTGATTTTCTTTATAACGGCTACTCCTACGATAAAAAATTGTAGGAAAATAAATACTCTACTTTAATAGTTCTACAAGTTTTATTTGAGAAATATTTCTATAAGGCCAATACTTTACGAGACATGACGGAAAGTACGTTTTTCGTCACCTGTAAAGTAGTACCCCTGATTGGCGTAAGTGATTCATTTATGCGATTTTCTTTTGTCTTTGATTGTATGTCCTTAATGTCAAATTTCATGAAATCCGTTCGGTAGAAGCCGAGAACGAACATGCGGACGGACGAATAGACAGATGCTAACGCTGGAAGCGAAACGCGCCTAAAAATGAAGGATAGAGAAAAAGATAATGGGAGGGGTGTTGAGAGGAGTTGAAATGAGGGCGAGGAGGGTTGGAAAGAGTGGGAGGAGGAAAATAGAAGGAGGGAAGGAGGGGGGGGGGGAAGAGTATCGGTGGATTTGAGGAGGAACTTTTAACAATGTGATGGTGGGGGAGGGGGGGGGGGGTTACGGATCAAGAATTGATCACGTGTCATCGGTACAGGGTATTCAGAGATATCCTTCCTCCCAGCGGCCTACATACTTCGAAAGTCCTCCCTTTTTTGGTGGGAGGGGAGGGGAAGAAAGGTTTTTCTTTTTTATTTTCTCTTCCAGCACGGTTGATAAAGTTTCGCTTCCATAAATTTTCCAACCTACGTACGACAGAATTTCTACCTAACTTGAAGCACTTTCAGGTAAGGGTTGACACTTTAAAAAAAACGTTACTCACAGTTTCGAACTTTATTCTCGTGAATTAAAAGTAATGTCAATCATAAAAATAAAACTACTCACATAAAAATTTATTAATGAAAACGCTCCAGCATTCGCACTAAAAAAAGTTTTAAAAAAAGGATACACATTAAGTTCACACAATTGAAATTTCAGAAAGCAAAAATAGTTTTAGGGATGTGGAAGTTGTGTGCCAAAGGAACATTCCTCATGATTTATCGTTTAACATTACGCCACACATCTTTTATTTGCCAAAAGCTATTTATACTTTCTGGAACATTCAATTATGCGAATCTTATATTAATTTTTTCTTTTTGTGGTTTAGTTAATAATTTCCTTTTTTATAAAATGTTTAATTTTTAAATTTTTAGTCAAAGAATGAGAATTTGGTGTTAATTTTTAGTTAATGTCTTACTGTATATTATTACCAAAGCATTTTTTAAATATTCGTCGAAATTTAGTAAGTTATGTATGTGGGCAGATGAGAACATTTATAATCCCACTCAACCATACGTGCACGAAATGGACAACAATGAAAATCACATTGACGACAATAGACAATAAAATGTGTCAAATACCTACCTTAAAAGTTAATTTGTGAACCGATCCTTAGAGCATTCGACGTCATGAAAATGAAATTTTGTCCTTTTGGGAGATCTTTATTTCAAATTCCGAATTTTTTAAAAGATCATTCCGAGTAATTTTAACATTCAAATAATGAGCACGCTGCACTGGGCTATTTTAATGGAGGAAAGAAGTGTTCCACGTATCGAACCCGGTTCCGGTTAAATGGCCGTCGCGCTATAGTGTTTACCGCTATATTGTCGTCCGTTGAGAACATTTCAGCTATAAAAATAATTCCATCTCATCATCAAAATGGGTCTCTGCAGAGAGAAGATATCGTTCCGTTTTTACAGTGCCAGAAGTTAAACTTGAGTCAAAGGATATCAGGTCGAGAAAAATAGAGTGAAAAGACAATCCTAATTTGATAGAGAAGTCACCGCTTTGATGATCCCTCAATGGATGCTGGTTAGACAAGTTCACGGAGGAGGAGAAAGAGGGAGGTAGGAAGGGGAGGAAAAGGAAGGGGGGGGAGAGAGAGGAGGAAGATTGAGGGAAAGAGAGAGGGAAGGGAAAGAGGGAGGTAGGGAGAGAGGGGAAAGAGGGAGGTAGGGAGGGAAAGAGGGAGGGACAGACAGACAAACGAATTTAGTTAGGGCGAAATTGTGACTGTGAAGTCCCTTTTCACATTTAACCCTTTCGTCAGGTTTGAATATTATATACAAGTTAATTACAAAATTTCACATACATATTGATTAAAAATTTTGTTAGTTGGACATAAATAATTACCATAGAATAATGTTACTTTTGTGGGTTGAAAAAAAAAACCGCTTAATCGCTTTGTTTAGCACAGAAAAAAGTCCCACTGTGGAAAAACACCTACGGAGAGGAGGGTGGTGTAAAAAAAACCGCGAAAAATCCCCAAATGGATACAGAAGAAAATAAATAAAAGAAAGAAAGAATAAGGATTTGAATACCAACAAATAAAAGGAAAGAAGTAACACAGACATACATAGAACATAGAGGGACAGACAGACAAACGACTTTATTTAGGGCGAAATTCAGACTGTGAAGTCCTTACAGAGCACAGACAGGCAAACGGCTATATTCAGGGAAAGATTGAGACAGGGAGAGAGGAGGGAGAGGTAAGGAGGGGATAGAGGGAGATAGAGAGGGGAAAGAGGGAGGGAGAATGTGTGGGGAGGGGGGAGGGGGTGGGAGATAGTGCTCAATTTGGACGAAACAGAAAAACAAAAGGGATCGCTTTCACGAGGAAAAGAAAAGGACGCGAAGAATGAAAGGACGGGACATATCCTAAGTGAAGACGAGCGATTTAAGTTGAAACTTTCGAGTCCCACAAAGAAGGCGAGTGATTAGAGATGGACGATAATTGCCAATTTCATTAACTCGAAATTTGAACGAGTAGATCAAAGCCAAGGAAACGCCAACTTCTTTTCTTAACGAAGTTTGCGAAACATTTTATAGAGACAATAAAAAACGAAGCCATCTCAGTTCCGCGAATAAAGCGAATAGATGGAAAACGTTTATGTGCGGGATCAAGAAACCGTTTTCTAATGGAGACGTTTTCTACGCTCGCAACGCGAACGTTTCGGCAAGAAAAAAAACTTTCGTTATTTCGGATTTTTACACGGTTTGAGATACGCGTTCGGTTTTATTTGCTAGTGAATGAAACATGGCGAGAAATCACGGATTTTTCAAGGCCGAAAGAGCTTTAACTCTTTATTTATTCAGAAACGAAGGAAAGAGAGAGGGGGGGAGGGTGGGAGGGAAAGTGAAAGTGGTGAAAATGTGGACGTGGGATTTATTCCAAAAGAAGAGGGTCTCTTGCGCCAAATGTTGTTTTTCTGACACTCGTCATAACAGAGAAGTCGTTGTGCAAAGCGGAAAGCGAGCGCAAATATCTCTTGTATGATAATTTCATTGGTTCTCTGTGATACAAAACGGCATCACATTACAAAAATGTTGAATTTCTATAGAGAAATTAGTAAATGCTGCGAGTTAGCGAAAAAGAAGGACGACCAGCCGACGAAGAAACTAGTAGAACAATGTAATTGGCGCGAAATATATGAGAGAGAGAGAGAGAGAGAGAGAGAGAGAGAGAGAGAGAGAGAGAGAGAGAGAGAGAGAGAGAGAGAGAGAGAGAGAGAGAGAGAGAGAGAGAGAGAGAAGAGGAATAATTAACAAGCAAATTGGAAAATTTTGGATGGTATACTCAATAACGGGCCGTGTAATAACACAGTGTCAAAAGCAAATGATAATGGAGCACGCAGGCACAAAAAGGGAAGGAAAGGAAGAAATTGCCGAATAAAAAAAAAGCACCCGAAACGCAATCGAAATGAAGAGACATTCGCAATAGGCGGGAAAGTTAAAACGCGTAAAGATGCGTATATCATCCGATACGCACTCTACTTGGTTCCAAGGACAGCAAAAACAGAGGCCCTCAAAAATAAATTGGGAAAGTGGTCCGAAATTGGAGAAATAACTGGACGAAAGAGATAACAGAGAACGAGAGAGAATGAACAGGAAACCAGAAGCGGAGAAGCAGATATTATGGCGAAGTAGAGCAGAGACAAAGAGAGGAAAGAGGGAGAGGGGGGGGGGACTGGTAATTCGATCAAGTGATTTGGGAAAACAAACAGGTTTTTCTTTTCCTCTCTTTCTCTTAAGGGATGAGAGAGAGAGAGAGAGAAAAAAAGAAAGGCGTTTAAAAATTCAAAGTCTCCTAATTACGCGCACGTAATCTTGCGTCCCGGTATTTACCAAAACTTTGTCCTTTTAAAACTTACTAGGAGCCCAAAATGTCTTTTTATAACTCAATAAATACACATTTTACGCAATTAAAAGGTCAAGTTTAGATTTTATAGAGTACCGGAATCGAAGAAATTGCTGGTTGATACATTTTCTCGAATTGGCGACATCTTATTTTTTTAAAAAGGGCTTAAAAGGAAATATATGTATGTACATATATCGCTTTATATTCTTTTTCATTCGACCATTTGAATGAAAATATTCAATTTCGATATTTGCCAAGCAGATCGCTAATGTGCAGATTCTGGCTACGTCAGAAGAAATGGAAATACATAATACAGTATTGGGTTGCATTTTACGTATTTATTTTTTATTAAATTTGAAATAAAAGACGAGACCTATTCAACTGATTGCGAGAGGAGAAAAACTAATCGCAACCTTTCCAATACCGACCTTAATTATTACTAACGCAAACCTTTTTGTTAGAAAACATAATTTATTTTGACATTTTCTTTCGCACGTACTGATGCGGCAGGTCCTAATCTGGTGTAATGGTTCATTAAACACACAATGGAGAATATTTACAGAAACAATTCATCCGAAGGGCTACATATTTTTTAATTCAGGACGCATTACTATGCGGCATTTTCGATAGAAATCTCTCGTCCTATCAAAGGGACCACATTTCAGCTGGCGTTTAAAAAAATAAAATAAAAATGAAAGTAATAGGGTCGACGTTACTCAGATGCCGCTCCACGGCGATAAATTAATACAAATGGATTGCGCTAACGGGTTGGTGTGTGTGTGTGGGTCGATTTTGCCTTTCCGCGCGCAGGGGTTAAAGGAGGAAGGGATGAGAGGAGAAAGGGGGGAGGGGGGAGGAGGAAGAGGGCTGAATTGCGGAGAAACGAGAGAAAGAAACGGAGAGAAGGCAGAATCAAAAATCCTTGGTTGCCAAGGAACCATCAATTCTAGCGCCACCGACGCATATCCATCCCCCTTGTGTGATTGTTTGAACGGCAGCGACCGATCCCAGACAATGAATCAATCCATAACGATTAGACGTCGGCCTAGTGAACCGCATCTGCCAATGGACGACGTGGATGGCGAGGAGGAAGCGGCGCGCGTGCGCGGACTTTGATCGAACAATAGCATGGTGATGCGAAAAAAAAAACTTCGATTCTGGATGACCTCGTGCGTGTTCTCCCTCTTTATCTCTCTCTCTCTCTCTCTCACACACACAAAGAGTCCGGCGATATTTCGCGTTCGAAAGGTGAGAATATTGAAGGGAATTATTCGCGCGGAAGTGCAGCGGATGCTTTTTTTTTCCGGATTTTCGTCGTGATCGCGGATTACGTTTACAGCTAAGCCGGTGTTGCGGATCTAAATGGGCGAGAAATGCCAAATTTTATTCTCACATCATGCTGAAATATAAGCTTCTGATACTACTTTTAGAGATGGATTACAAAGTATAATTGGCTATAGAAATGATATAAACTTCGATGTAAGAATAATAATCATGTAATGACGCCGATTATTCGTCGTGAGCGGTCGTATATTATTTTACATGTGAATTAAGTGAAACAAAAAAATTCTCTCTTTGTAAATAGATTAAACTGATTTAAATTCTTAAAATTTTCGTTATTTTATGCATTACGCATATTTTAAATTAAGTTTCTTAATAATTATTATTTTAATTAATTAGGCATATTGTTATACGTGTTACCGCGAAAAAACAGCGTAGTTTCAATCGATGTGTTTCATTTAGTTCTTTAATGTCTCGTAGCGCAAAATTCTATTTTAATATATTAATAACGAAAATATTTTACCTGAACGTTTTAACAATCATTAACATTTTTATCGATGAATTAATGTCGACTGGACGTCAAAATTTCGAAGTGGTTACTTTTCAAATAAAAAAATATTAATAATGAGCCCTATGGTTAATCAATGAAGATGAAAGAAGCCACTCAACCAGTCCGATTTCTAAAAAGAATTATCTTTCATTAAAAAAACAGCTTTAAAAATGGGTTTTCTGATAACCTCATAGATTATTTAGCGAAGAAACACAAGCACAAATCAAACGTTCAGATTTCCACAACCTAAGCAATTCTCGACAATTCCAAAAAAGAAAGAAAAAAAAATAGGAGGTTCATCCATTCATCTTCATTGATTACTTTTGGTAATCATTTTTAGTCAATCCCTAAAGAAACCAAAGGAAAATCGCCAATTCCAAAACTGCTGACAATGCGTTCCGCAGAGAAAGCATTAACACTGTCTGATAAATTTTTTTTCGTGTTCCGTGAAATTTTTTTCCACCAGACGTCAGAGTGTTTTCTCATCTCCTAAGGGCACATTTTTCAAATTGAAATCGGCTCGGACCGCTTCGAAAAATAAGGACGGAATTAATCCATCCTGCGTGCGAAACTCTCTCTACCTCTCTCTCTCTCACTCTGAAAGGCTTTCCGCGCTGATTGATAGCATTTCCTTTTACTACTCGCATTATAGGGGTCGGGAGGAGAGTGGAAATTAAAAGAAAAAAAAGGATTCCGATTTGATTCGAAGCAAAAGCAATATCGATTTTCGAAGACGTTTCAGCCACGGGAGCAGGGATACCATTAAGTAAGCACTTACTTTGGTCACGCACCTACAAATAAAAACTAAAACATTATGCTCTAGAGCAGGGGCGACAACTTACGGCCCGCGGGTTTCATGCGGCCCCCGTGAGCGCTTTATGCGGCCCACAAAGTCACGATGAAAAAGTGATCGATTAAATTTAACACAGTCAATTCTCTTATTTTTCAGTGAAATTATGGCCTCAAGACCTTTTCTGGTGGAGTTTTAAGGCTAGTAAACGAATTGGAATTGATTTTCACTATTATGAGATGACAAAATCTCTAGGTATCTTCTGATTTAAATGCTCATCCGGCCCACAGAATCTCTCGTGATTTCCAGTGCGGCCCTCCGAAGCATTCTGAACAAAGAATGTGGCCCGCCATATAGAAAAGGTTGCCGATCCCTGCTCTAGAGCACAGATATTCGAACTTTATTTGCATTTATCCTTCGGACAATCCCATAAAATACCTGCCTGGTATACGCTTTACGTAAAAAAAAGAAGTTGTCCTGAAAAAAATATGCTATCAGATTTATAGTGACGAAATGGAAAAATGTGCGCTTATTCTGTAGTTTATTTAAGACATTAAATGAAAGTTAAGTTGAAGTAGACGAGGGTTGTGTTATACGAGGTAACTAAGATAATACCAGGATTAAAATATAGTATGACTGACGTACAAAATTTACATTTTAATATAATATTCAACATCGATTGTTTGTTTTTTTAAATATTAGATTGTATTTTATAAATACAGGATGAACTCGATAGAAAGGAAGATGGTAAATAATCTTTTAGGTTTTGAACAATGTTTTAAGTGCTTTTAAGGGGATGGTAGAGCAATACGTCAGGAATTCTAAAATAAATAGTTGCCCTTCCAAGAAAAGTCGTTTCAGAAAAAAAAGAGGACCGTCAACAATGGCCGTAATACTAATGTGTTTACGCAAAAAAGAAAACGTATCCACGACAGCTAACCCACACGGGAGAGCCAAAAAAAAAAGCTTACGCAGCCGAAGAATCGAATAAACACAAACAATGCGTGTTTTTTCTTTTAACTTCGACTTTACGGAAGGAAAAAATAACTTTAAAAAAAAAATAATAATTTTCCCTTTCGTTCTTTTAACACACGCACATTATCAACAATTCGTCCATCGCTTCGAATGCGAAATTTTAAATTGCTAGAAGCTTAAACGCTCGTTCTATCTCTCTCTCTCTCTCTCTCTCTCCGACTTATGGTAAGTTTTTGTCCCTCTTTTCTGCCCGAAAAAATAATTAAAGAACCTCCGAAATGTCTCTTTTTCTGAGTCCACATACACTTCGACTATCCAATTCGCGGGACGTCAAGAGAGAAATAGAGAGAGCGGAGAAAAGACGTAGTGAGGGAAGGAAGTAGAAAATTTGAGAATAGGGAAAGAGAAGACGAGAAAGAGAAGGAGAGGGATGTAGTGAAGGAGAGAGATAGAGAGAGAGAGAGGATAAAAGAGAGAAAGAAATGAGAAGAGAAGGAATCGAGAGAGAGAGAGAGAGGGAGGGGCTATGTAAATGGGAGAGTGGACGATGGCAGAAGACAACGAAAGGCAAAGTGGTGCTGCCCTCTTTGGAAGTTCGCTAGCCCTTTATCTTCCATTTTCCGTGCCTTTTCTGCCTGCGACGTCGCCCTTGTCCGCGTTTAAATATGCAGAGGGGTCGGTAATACAGAAGAGGGCAGATGGAGAGGGAGAGAGAGAGAGAAGACCCACGGCATAAAAGGGGAGGGAGAAAAAAAAGGTTTCAGAATGAATAACGGCGCGTAGGATGGAGAGGGAGAGAGAGAGAGAGAGGTATGGACGGGGTTTCGCGGGTCCAGGGACGAATAAAAAAAATGCGCGCTCTCACGCACATACATACACGCACGCACACGCTCGCACTCGGACGCGCACACACCCACACACAGCTTCCAGAGGGGATATTCAAGCATTAAGGTAACGAGGTAAGGCCCCGAGGAACAAAAGGTCCAGGGAAGTGTTTTTTTTTTAAGCGCGAAAAAAGCGGTCCAAAGCAAAAAAAATGGTTGGATTTTTTTCCTTCGGTGAAGCTTCAAAAGGAGATTTATTATTTAAAAAATGTCGTTTCCGGCGAGCGAAGAAGATTCAATTTGCGGAATTCGTGTTCAAAAGAGCGAGGGGCAGAATATTTCGCCACGGAGCCTAAACATAGCATGAAGAATCAAAGACAATTAGATTTGAAAATTCCCCGGTGCATTCCCATAAAACATTCAGATATATACGAGAAAGCGTTAGAGTTACGTTAATGTTAGAAGGGATTCATTTCGAATAAAGTCCATGAATAGTAGCCTGGTGTTGTAAGCTTCACCAAGCAATTCGAACATTCATAGTGATATATGTAGATTAAATTAATCTTAACTTGCAAAACAGATATCACTTGACTTATTGTTAGCGTAGAATACAGCAGTCTGGAATGCAAGGCAGCGGTATGTTTTCCACCAACCATTTATATAAGTCTAATGTGCTGGAATAAAATATTCCAAGAGTTACATCTTGGAGATTATTTCTATTAAATATTAGGATAATAAAATTTAAGCAAGCTCTTTCCTAAAGAGTTGTAGAGGTTAACGAAAAAGAGTCCCTCTAAAAATTTTTGAAAAATACCTTCCGAGTATCACATGGGTGAATTGAATTATCGAAAAATCTATTCATCTCCAGGGAAAAATTAAGCATGTGGAAACTCTTATTGGGTGTGAATCAAACCATTCCAATCTCCGTTCATCTCTCTTAGAGAAGGACAGAAAAAAGCAAGTTGAATAAGCAAAGGCAATAGAATAGACTGACGGAGTACATAAAGACTTTTCCTTTGGGAAACGTGCCAAAAAGGAAGCGTGGCTAACAAGCATCGAATCGCCGAGGCGATGATATTTCGTACGGCGCGCCGTAAGAAATATCGTCGTCCGTGAAAGGTTTCCTCTCGATTCTGATCCTTTTTCCTTGGAAAAAATAAACAGGTGGCCCTTCAGGAATATTCACCAAGTTAAAAATATTTCTCTATTTATGAGAAGTCAGCCGAAACACGATCTAAAGAAACGCTTTCAAAGCATACCTTAAGGCAGTGCTCTCCAACCGGTCTGCCGCGAGGAAGGTACTACTGTGCCGCACAGTCTGAGGATATTTAATTTTCACAAAAGCGTTTGGGACAAACAAAATCGAATAAATTTTATCATCGAAGGAATTTATTCTGAAACAATTAGAGGTATTGATAGGCCTTAGTAACGATCATACAACTTAAAATTATTATGCTACCTTTAGATGTGTTTTGGCTAAAAGCTAAAGGTGAATATCCTTCAATATCTGAATATCCCATCGAGATGACATTCCAAATTCAACAACGTATTTATGCGAATTTAGCTGTTCTTCAACCCATATTAAAAATATTAAAAGGACAGGTTTAAAGTACCTAGATCAAGAAGTTCTTGCAGCTCTTTCTATTAGTGAGCCAAATATAAAGTGTCTTTGTACCAAAAAGGCAAGCCCAAATTTTCTGTCGAAGAGCATAATATTTTTACACGTTGAATTGTGTGTGTACTTAATTTACAATAAAATTTTCCAATTATTTGAATATTACTTTACCAATCATAACAATCTAATATAATTGCGACTTTTATTTGTTTTATGCTAGTTTTTTCTTTAAAAATGTGTATTTGCGCTGTGAACTTAATTAGGGATGGTTTGGTGTGCCGCGATGTTTCTAAGCATGCATGAATGTGTGCCGTGGAACAAAAAAGGTTGGAGAGCACTGCTTTAAGGCACGAAATAAACAAGACGGTTCTCTCTTGAATGTGCACCTCAATTGATTAAAACTACGAAAAAAAACTAGGCGCTAAATAATTGTTCTTGATATATCTTACAATTGCCGAGAAATGTTTCATCAGTACAATAATCTTCATCCAGCAATGATGCTTCATTATAGTAGCTATTCTTGCATCCATGTTACAGTTTTATGACTTTGGTGCAACGCTTTTTCTGAATTTGCATATTTTCTCCCTATTTTCTTCCTTTAAATGATGATGTTGAATCGTTTTAGAAGATTTCCAATCAATATATAATTTTAATGGCGTTAATTTTTACTTTATAGGTCGCTATAAAGTTCTCCCTTTTATTTCATTTGCTTCCGGTTCATTTGATGCAATTCTGCGCCCGATCTGTAAACGGGTGGTGAATATTTATGTTGCTGCACCGCGTATGCCTCGGGGATGTCGGCCACGTAACGGGGAATTCCCGTCCGAAGTAGAAGGCATGCCGTAAAGAGCGTGTAATTGGGTTAATATTACAAAGTGCGCGCGCGCCTAAATATTCAATTTGAACATCGTTGATGGTGAGCGAGTATCTGAACGCATTATTCAATTTTTTTTTTAAATGCAAAAATTAACAAAAACATTATCTGAACACTAAATGAGCCATTTTTATCTTTATTGTCAGAAAAGGTTCGGATGGACACGGAATATATTAAATATTTCATAAAACGCTTTTTGGAAACTAGAAATTGAAGCGCCTTCGGATAAAATAATAACGTAAGAATGAGTACGAGAGAAAAAAGATTTTTCTTTTGAAATATGAAATCGGTTGGAATAGATGGGGATAAATGGGTCAAATTCCAAACGCTTGAATCTCCGGAAGAGAAACGCGATAGGAGCGAACGAAACGTCAATCACTATTGAGTTTTAAAATTTTCGCTCTCTCCCAGACCCATCCAGAGGAGAAAAAAATGAGAAAATATTGCTCTTTCGCCAAACGATTCGACTGAACCCATTAATTATGGAGGATATGTGATTTATCCGCTTCACTTACTGTGGAATTCCAAGGAAATAATTTTTAGGAGACTTTTAATTGAACCAAAAACCTAGATATCCCTCTGAAACAATCGAAATGTTCTATTATACAGCCTCTGGTTTTAAATATTGCATTTTTAAATACCGTTTATACTTTTTTACGCGAATAGTAAGGCAGAAAATATAAAATACGACTGTTTAAGTTCTGAAACAATTGATTAAATGGTAGAATGCATAAAAGCTAATAATATAAGAAAGGTAATTATAATGTACATAAAACATTAGGGATTTACCCCAGTCATACATATTTAAATTGAAAATGGCCTATAAATAGGAGTTTCCTTAAGGAGAATTTTTCTCCTTTTCATCAAATCGGTTATTAATATTTTATATTTTACTTTTTATAATTTTAAAATTATTTATATGCGAGAAAATAGCACAGGACTAACTAATGTTAAACCCAATAAAACAAATCCAACTTTTTCGAAATATCTCAACAATTAGCTTTTAATCCTGAAATACACCCAAAATTTCGGCTCTTGTACAATGAGTTATTTAATAACCATAACTACTTCTTGATTTTTGGTGCATTTGAGCCAGTTGAACAAATTTGCCGATTGCAATTATTATCAGTCAATCAACCTTAATATATTTGATGAATTCTCAACTACCGGGTTGATAGGCCATTATCTAAAATTCGCTTAATGAATCGCTTTAAAGTTTTTAATTATTAATAACGAAAGCTTGAAATAAATTTAGAGTATATACATTTCGATTAATAAGCAAATAACCTTCCTTTTATTGCCTGTACAGCTGTTACGTATTTAAAATGTCAACTTTATTCTGCCATTATTTGACATGGACCTGCTTAGAGCGTTAAAATAATTGCAATAGGAATAATATACGCGAAGTTATATGCGTTTTTCTTGTTCGCAGAGGTTAACGAAAATGGCGGAGAGCGTCTTCCAAAGAAAACTCCCGTCCATCTCTCAACCGTTTTGAATGTGACGTTTGTGCAAAACCCTCGAGTACTTATCGTTGTAAGTAGAGCAGTAGTCGCCCAGTGTGCCAGCACGAAATGGCTGCAGCCAGGATGAATAAGGGAGCGGACGAGTTACCGGCATTTCACCGCATCGTACTGCGTGACAGTGAAAAGCGATCGAGGATTTCAAATATTCCTGGGAAACGGAGAACCCAGACGCGTCCGGAAAATATTTAAGAGAACAAAAAATAGCTTATGACGACTGCAATTTGATGGAATTCTTTTGGAAAAGGAATATTTAAGCGTTTCTAGGCTTTTGAATCTAATTTTTATAAATGCGTTTCCATAGCATTTTTTCCCTTTCTGTATTATTTCATCCAAACGTCATCCTTTCAAAACTCCATTTTATAGCAGTTTCCCTGCAGTTGTTTCTATCGATATATTTTTTGTCTCTTCCTTATGTCTCATAGTTTCAATTCATAAATAATCTTCGGGCGTCAGTTATTCAGTTTTACGAGACTTTATAAGAGATGATCTGCTAATTCAGAGACGCAATTTTTCGTATTAATAAGGTCTATCGAAGATTTTTTAAAACCGATAAGAGGTCACTATGATAGAAAAAAGTATGATTTATAGATGATAAATAGTAAATCCTTCGGAAAGTGTCGAACACATGCTTAAAATGCAAGCGTGCGTTCCATAAAAGTCTCGAATTTCTGTATTAATCATAGAGAGCATTTCTAAAAAATATACGAGCAGAAAAATTTGCAAACATCTTGTGAAACGTGAAATAGAAGCATAATAGCAAGGAAATGTGGGAGCGAATAAAAAAACCATTAAGAAAGGAAATAAACCTCTCGGTCCATGGCAAGTGCCTTGGGGTACTTGATGAGCAACGTAAAATACCTGCAGTATCACTAACGGAGCTCCCTTTCATTCCTTGTTTCGTCACGGAATCGCAAAAACCTTCCAATTTTGCATAGCTCCGCCTCCTCCCCTCCCCCTGGCATCGCATTACCATCTGCCTCGACTTCCTTCCTCCGCCCCATCGTCCCTACGTCGACCTCCATCCACACTCCTCCCGCCCCGCCGCCCTCAAACACCCTTTAAGGGGGGGGGGAGTCGTTCGCCCTGAGGAGGCTCATTAGCGGGACGTGACATCAAGGGGCCACACATAACACGCGGCTAACTTTCCCTCGCAACCACCGTCTCGTAAACCGCTCTCTCTCTCTCTCCCTTCTCTCAACTGCACCAATCAAATCGGAACCCTAATTAAGGGAGATTCATTGCGAGAGCGCTGGCTGTCCAAAATAGAGGGAGGTGAGATAGGAGGAAGGGTTCAAAGGAGAGTCCCGCATGATGAAATGTTTTCTTTATTTTGGACGGTGGTTTTCGAGGCGAAATACGCAATGCCTCCGTCCGCTAATTTCGCATTCATTCCCGAATGAGGAAGAGCGTGGCGTTCCTTCGCCTGAATTATAGGTATACACGCGCGCGCGCGCGATTCATTTCGACGCCATTGTACGCCGTCGTCATCTTGCGACTCAAAGGTAGTTGCTAGCTTGTCCCTCCGGGCATCTCAATTAGAAGGTACCTCACACGCATCGGACCGACCGAATAACAAGAGCGAACGATCGAAAGTTCGGATGAAATATCGTTGGAGGCGTTCCAGACGCGTTCTTTTAGAAAAAATTATTGGTTAGGTGACTTATTCATTTATTTATGATTCTTATCTGTTCTTCAAGTGACTGCATACATTCTATCTCTGGAGACAAAATGTTTCGCTACATATCTCTCTCTCTCTCTCGTGATTACCAACCTAAGCTCACGTTGATTTTTTATTTGAACAAAAAATAAAAATTTTCATATAACTTAAAGATTACATTTTCTTCTCTCTTTTTTATTGAAATTTATTGCTCGCGATGACTTTTTGGATTATGTCTTATCGTAAACTCGACTGATTGTTTTCTAATCTTGAGTTGTTTCTTTAAAAGAAGGACCAATTTCTCGGCCCCCTAAAAAGACTGATATTACTCTTTTTTTACCTTCCTGTAAACTATTAATTTATACAAATATATCCAACAACTTTAAACATGATTTTCACAATAAAATATGTTAAACAAAGTTATCGAACGAAATTATAAGAATGGAGCAACAGTTATCGATTTAAAATCCATATTTAAAAATATAGTAGCAAACAAATTTTCATATATTTAACATTTTTTGTCTGAAGTTTTTATTCTTGCAAACAAAAATCCAATCATTTACCGATGACAGCTATTTTTTACAACAAAACGGAAACAAAAAAAGGTAAAAATATAAAAAACAGTCTCAACGGATAGATCGTTCTCAAAGAAGATATTATACTAATTTATCAGTATTTTTTAATATTATCACCAAAGAATAAACTATTGAACACGCGAGCTAAATGAAATATTTAATTAATTAGACGACATTGTACGAATTAAATAGAAAGCATTTCCACTTTGAGGGCATGGTTCGGACAGTAGTGCACGGATGGGTCAGAGAGCAGCGAAAAAAAATTCCAGTTAGACGAAATTCAGGCTTCAGTTTCACGATGAAATAAGTGCATTGAAGGCTATGTTGAAAAGTATAGAGGTTTCGCAACCTATGTTTCAATGAATATTTTTTATTTAAGCTTGGCTGATTTCATTTTAACCGCTCTAATAAACAATCTTATTGTGAAACTCTGAGGTTTTTATAAATACGAATCTCTTGGCAGATTTTCTATAAAAATAACGTTATATTATTGCTTTAAATGAAATCCTTGATGCTAGTAATTACATCTGTAAGCATTCTTTAGAAATTGTAAATAAAACTGAGCTTTACAATCAATTTGTTAATTTATAATTGGCAAATATTAATCATTGAGTAGTATATCATCTTCCTCAGCTAAAGGCATTTTAGTCGTTGAGACTTTTGGAACTAGCTGAGCAATAAATAAAAACTATTTCAAAAGACATTAGAATCTCTTTTTGCGTATCGAATTTTCACTGTTACCCGCGGATGAACACTCGCGTATAAAAAATAATTCCTCGGATTCGGCAGAATCCCGTACAAAAAAAACGAAACGAAGGTATAATGCACAGCTCGTCCGCCATATTTCGGAGCCCGAACGCAACACGAAGGGGAGCATTTGACTCTGGGGTCTCCTGAATGGCATTCGTTTGAATGAATAACACCCTTGGCTTTTATCTGACGAAAAAGGAGTGGGTGAGATTGAGTGAGAGAGAGGGGGTGGAGAAGAGAAAGACCCTGGAAGAGATAGGGAGGTATTCAGAGAGAGAGAGAGAGAGACGTAGGGAGGAGGGATAGGAAATGTGGGTCAGATACGGCGACCATCCGATTCCAATCTGAGGAGATATGGAGTCGAGCTATTATATTTTTAAATAAAAAAACTCTCCGGGAGCTCTCCCACTCTCGGTGCACAGGTATGCCTCAGATGACAGCTCAATGCAGGCTCCACGGTATTAATGTGGCCAGTGGTTTCATTCTCCTGTGCTATTTTTATTTTCCCCGGAATCGCAGCAAACTTTTTCCTACGGCTGAATTGGATTGCGAGAGAGGGAGAGAGAGAGAGAGAGAGGCGTACGTGGGAACCAAACTGCAGATTGGCATGTGTTCAGTACGCTGTTGTGTACAGACTGTCCGTACGGAACATGTCCTCCGCTTCTATTCTATTCTATTAATTATGCATGGAGGGCGTTTTTAAATTTGTATACGTTTTTGCTAATCCAGTAAGTAGTTTTAATGCTGAAAACAGATAAAAATTAAAAAAAAAACAGCGATAAACTTATAAATGGAGATTTGTAAAAAAATTACTTTAAAAAAACATTTCGTGGTCCAGTTTTGAAAGAATTGATTTCGGTCAATGCTTATCAAAAAAAATAGTAGTGACCCACATAATAACTTAATTATAAGGAATCTTAGGCCACCGTTTTCTACCTATTAATAATCTGGTGCTTGTTTTATGACTTCAAAGCGGAATAAATATGCGAATATAAATTACTTAGCTCGCCGTGACTATGAATTAAAATATCCAAATACGCAATAGAATGGGAGGATATAGTTCACATTTATTTTCGCATTGAAACGGTTTTTTTCCCTGCCAAGGTCAGTAGAAGTGTAATAGAATCAAAATAATCCGATAATTGCATTATTAAACAGTAATATTTATGAAATTATTTCAACTCCTTTTACATTCACATATGAAATTCATCAAATGTATAATGTTAAGCACAGTGTTTAAATTGTAGCCTAAAATCTATTCAAAATTTTACATCTATGGATTCATTTTAAAAAGTTTATCATCCTCCATGTGAAAACGTTATTTTGTCACACTACGTAACGCTGTGTTATCCTGTTTTTAAAAATTATCTCGACTGGGTAGAAGATTGAAATTTGTCAGGAATGTTCCAATCACGCATTAAAACTCCCAAAAAAAAGGCCGGAAAAAGGAGCATGGTCCAACTCCAGGGTATAATTTCTGATTCCCCTAATATTACAGGTAAAGAGCGAATTGTAGACGTGCAATATTTCATTCTCTTGCAAATTACAATTATATAAAATTACTTCAGACCGGTGCTGATTTAAATAAGAATGAATGAAATATCTTATTCTTATGGTCGAATTTTGTCATGAATTATAAAATCGTGCAAAATTTATCGTTTAATCAAATATTTTGGAAAACAAAATTGCCTTTTGACCTTTAGCGTTTTGGCAACAATATTGATGTCAAAACTAGACCTTATATTGTTTTCTCGATCCTAATGTACGCACGAATGAGTAAATTATGATATAACTCGAGAAAATTTCAATTCGTGTCCTACTTACTCCAGTTACAACGATAAAAATCCAGAGAGCTTGATATAAAAAGTACTCTTCCTCATTTGCGCGAATAAGTGAATAGAACAGAAGCCTCTCTGAATACTCAGTGGCGTTGCAAGGGAAAAATCCATAATTCCACGGCGAATCACCTCCGAAAACGTAACCACGACGAGAAGAATGTGAGTGGAAAAAGGAACGATTTTTTTCATCCCAAGGACGAAGTGGAAAATTCAAAGAAAAAAATGAAAGTGCAAAACTTTCGAATGCGCTTTTGAAACCTTTCTCGCACTCGGAGGAAACTATTATCTCTCGAGGGAAAACGGCGATAAAAAAGGCAGCATCTTCTTTCTCTCATTCTCTCTCCCTCCCCCCCACTCTCTCTCTCCTCCCCCCCCCCCCCTCTCTCTCGGTAGGAATTCCCATCCGGAAAACGGGCGCAGACAGGATTTAAGGCGAAATAATGGCGAAGAAATGCGAACGCGTCAATTTTTAATTGAATACCAAAGAAAAAAAGTAAAAAATATGCACACGAGAAATAATACGCAATATTTCTTGAGAAAGTTAATTTCCTTCGAATGATGGAGTTATTTACCGCGTGGATAAAACAATTAACTTACTTGGGACCAATTTTTATGGAACCGACCTCTATCTATAGCGTATAAAATCCGTGACTCGTTTGTCTTTATTTTAAATGTAAATATTTCATTTTGTTTGAGCTTTGGAAAATAAATATACGAGTAATTAAGGAAACGGGTCTCTCGTTAAACCAATTATTTGTTCCCCGTCATTAAGTTGAAAATAAGGCAAATAATAAAAATTTCTATGGCTGATTGTTTTAAATATCAATAAATAAGATACGTGGAAATGTTCCAGACGATGGCCATTCCATATTCCACTTTTATTTACGATCAGAAACTCTGAATACATAAAATAAGACCTTATCATCTCTTGTGTGTATTAAGAATGTTATGAATGTTTAAGTCGACATTTTTTAATATAGTTGTTAAAACCTGAAGATAGTCCTTTTTAAGAGTTATTTGTATTAATTTATTTCATCTTAAAACTGTACTAGTCTATCCCTCAGATCTAGATTTTACATTAGCGATGCCTTTAAGCTGGTATTTATTATTTTTTTAAATAGGATAGTGCATTTTTGGTTTTTGAACAGCCCACACGTCTATGTGTATATAAACGCACATCTAACCTATATTAATAGAATCATAGGGTCAAATCACGTCGAGTTACAAAATTTAAAAGTCAAGGTTTAAGAATACTGCAAGGAAAAAAGTGTCTGAATTTCTAGTTATAAGAGTGCTACTTATATAAAAATGCAATGCCTACGTCGACCGACCCCAGGAGAAATTCTCCCGCTAGGAGCCCTTATGGTATATGGCTCCCGTATTCATTCGCCCCTATATTCCTCCCTCCCTCCCCCCTCCCATTTTCTCCCCGATGTTTCGCTAGAAACTCCACCTTATTCGGATGGGCAGAGGTGGTGCCCTCTTTTTTTTCCGCCCTCCACTGTACTATCCCTTACACCCGCCCTCCCTCTCTTTCCGCGCCAGGCGATATAACTCCCTAAGGAGTGAGCGAGCGAGCGATCGAGTAAGGAGACGGACGTGGTCTGACGATGGACGAGAGAGAAAGAATCCTAAAAAAAAATGTGTGTAACGAACGAATAAACTCTTACGAGGGAAACACTTCACTTGCTACTACTACTCTTACTGGATGGCGCCACTTCCGCCGGGTTCTCTCTCTCTCTCTTTCACTCTCTCTCTCTCGCTCTAAACCTAACGTGTTGTCCATAAAGAAAGGAGGAGAATCGAAGGAGATAATCAAATGACCGCCTACTCTCTCACTTTCCACCCTCATTCTCCTCCTCCTACATATTCTTAACATCTGGATGCGCAGGACGATGTCGTTCCGCAGCCTTTCTGATCATCTTATCTTTTCCCTCTCCCTCTCTCTCTCTCTCCAACATCTCATTTTTATATCTGCAATATCTCTTTCCCTTCTCTGACATTCCGATATGAAAGATGGAATTGGAACGGTGCCGACCTGAGTAGTAATCCTTCCTGCTGATTCCTTTCCGTTTTCACGGCAGACGATTTCTTTTTCATCCCGCGTGCAAACGACCGAAAAGTTTGGCGATTTCGTTTTGAGTCACGTACGTTTGCCTGGATATATGTGTGTATATATGTGTGTATATATGTATATATATATATATATATATATATATATATATATATATATATATATATATATATATATATATATATAAATACTTAAGGAAAAGGAAAAGTAATAATAAGGGTAGCAACAAGGTGTTGGAGGAAGCCCAGTGGACACTTACCTCCAACACCTTGTTGCTACCCTTATATATATATATAGAGAGAGAGAGAGAGAGAGTGTGTGTGTAGTTTTTGCTACAATTCGATCAAATCGAAGACATGCCTTTCAATATTAAAAAAGTCAGGAAGGGGCTCACCGTGAGAGAAAATTTAGGAACCGGGAAAAAATTATGACATACCAGGGGATCGAACCCGAGCATTGCAGACTAATTCTACCATTAGTTAAGTGGTATATTATCCGTCCTGCATGTGGAAGACTCGGGTTCGATTCCCGATCAACGTTTAAAGGAGAGACATAAGAGGATCCTTATATATATATAAGTGAAAAAAGGAACAATGCATGGGTTAAATTTGAAAAATTGTTAAATTGTTAAAATCTCTGAGCAATCTGTAGGTTACCACCACAAAACCATACTGATGTGCCACTAAGAGGATTCATCGCTCCTAAAGTAACTAATAATAAATGGTGCGTTTAAAGCAAAGATTAAGAGTTTGAACTACGCCAAATCTGAGCAAATACCCCAATAATCCTGAATAGGAAGAGTCAAGAGTTGAGGGTTGAGTCTTTCCCCTCGTCAAACAGGAAGAAAACTCCTGAATGATACCAGTTTATATTTGGCAACTTTTCACATGTGAAGGGGCACAAAATTGTGGGAGGATTGCATCCTAAAAATATTTAAAAGTATATATAAGACAGGTGTAACTAATTTTTTTAATTACGCATACATATTACATTAATGCAATTACGTAAATATTTTTACATAGTAGTATTAGAATAACGCAACAATATTTTTCAATCCAGAGTATGAGAGAAAATGTGAGGAAAACGCGAGTCATTCCATATATAGAAAATTTCGCGTAGCCTTTTCCGTGATTTCTCCGCGAAAGACAAAACTGGTCGCAAATGCGCAACCTCGAAATATCAGGACACCCAAAAGATAAAGCCGCGAAATACGAGGTCTGCCTATATTTCCAACCTTACAGATTATGTCTATCAGCATAGGACTCCTCGGATCAATTACTTCCATCAATTTAAAAATTATCTGTGTTTATTTTAAATAAGTAACGGTCCAAGGTCAGTTATTAATATCAGATTAAAATTTAATTCTTTGTTTATACAAAAGTTTGTTATGACGTCAAGTTCGATTTCCTTAACTGCTGTAGGTTGTCTCTAACCTTCAGTGTAGGCGACCCGCATTACTCCTAAGTATTGCGCGCTGCGGGAATATACGGCTCCAGTAAAGTTGACATGAAACGGATAGTGATGCCGATAAAACTTTTGCAATTACGTATAACAAGGAACCTGAAATTATCAAGGTAAGAATAAATGTAAAGAAGAGCGAAAAACAGAATAAAAGAGGTGTAAAAAAATAACCCCTAGATGAAAAAACTCATCTTGACTGCTGGAAAAACTCTCTTAACTTTAGCATTTGTTTTATCGGTGTTCTGCCAACAAATTCAAAGTTAGGAAGGCAACAAAAAAAACGTCCAGGTGCACATTTCATCGATCGAAAGAAAGAGACGCTCGCTAATTAGTCGTAAAGCTTAAGCGAAGTTTCGGTCTCATTAAAATCACCTCTTACTTCGAATTTAATTATACATTCGACAAAAAAGTTAAAATAAATTTTTAAAAAACAACAGCTTTTCTTGATTTTCGAGAGATTAAATTAAAAATTTTTACTATTCTGAATGTGTTTTTTTCGTGATGAAATATTGGCCAAAACTAATTACTGCGTAGAATGATAAACCAACGTTTTTCTTCACAAAATTAGCTCAATTAAAAAAAATATCACATAATGATTACGAAATTAAAGCATATGATAGAAAATTTATCAGCAAGCTAGCAGAGTTACTTGAAACTTCTAATTAAAAAGAGGGGTTGGAGGCTACGGCGGGCTGTACGGTTAAGTAGTTTTTTCTTACTTTTGAAACTTCTAGTCTGGACGCTAAGTTCAATTTCATCTCAAACATTCCCGTAGTCACAATTTAATGCAATTGATGCCATCTCAGTCGATTAAAATATCACAAATCAGGAGTAGCGCCTATGTTTTTTAGTTTATTTTGCGTAGCACACTTATAATATGGCACATAGATCAACGAGAACACTATATCCTTTGTTAAGCTTTGCAGTAACAAAATGAATGCTCATTAGTTGAAAATACAAGTTGACAAGAGAGAGAAGAGATTTTTTTTTAACCGAAAATATTATTCCTCCTTAAGGAGAGAAAATGAGCCGCCATAAAACAGCTACAAATTCGCCTTATCCTTTTTCCCCGCGCCATCTTTTTCCACATTAAGGAAGAATTTAATAATCCAAGCATTCCCTGTAGCTCCTTTTTTCCCTTCCTCAATAATTTCCCTTCCTTTCCACGACGTTAAAACCACGCACCGTCCTTTAAAAAAAAAAAAAAAAACAACAAAACCGTAAAAAAGTGAAAACAAAAGAACGTCCCACTTGCAATAGGGCGTGAAAAGAAATCCATCCGTCTTCATCTGTCATTTCCTCCGCCCGCGGATCTCTTCCTTCCAAAAAATAAAAAGAAAAATTCAACAATCGGAGCAAAAAAAAAGAACGACAAAAACGTACGAGCGAAAAAAAAACGGAACAAGAGTTAAAAACAAAAGAGGAGCGAAGGGGAGAAAAAAGACGAAAATACACATTTTAAAAAAAATGCACCCTTCCCGCAACCTTCATATCTCCTTTTCTTTCCGCAACACATGACGCCACGAGGAATCCAAGTTCCCGTGTTCCACACCGGATTACGTAGGCAAGCGTGGCAGCAAAAATGCCCGAAGGATTCTCCGTGCGCGAGAGCTCGCGAACCCTCTCCATATCCCCCTCCCTTTCTTTTTTCCCTTTCTCTCTCTCTCCCCCTACACTTTCTCCTCGTCCTACACCACACCACTGCCTCCATTCCGAGTCCTTCATTAAGAACGAACCTTTTTTCCTTTTCCATATCACCCTCCGCCACACGCCCCTTCCCCCTCCACCCACCCCGTCCCCTGCGGGCTACTCTCCTACCTCTCTTTCTCTCTCTCTCTTCCTTCTCTACAACGTCCTCGTTAACCCCGTTTTCCAAGGAAGACAGAGGAGGAAGAAACCAAGCAGGAGGATGATAAAGGGGATGATAAGGGGTAGGATATTTGCGAGGAAAAGAGCGGGAAACTGGTAGGAAGCAGGAGATAAGGAGGTGATGCGTTGGGTCGAAAAAAAAGATACCGAAATGTACAAAGTTGGACCTCTCGGAAAAGTCTTCCGTGCTCATATGAGGTCCGCGGACGCCTTTTGCTTAGTTTTGCTTTCTTCTCGGTCCGAAACTATTTTGACGAGAGAGAGAGAACGTTTTTTTTTATTTTAACCGAAAATATTATTCCTCTTTAAAGAATAGAGAAATGAACTGTGTTCGTGTTCGTTCTTTTTTTTGTGGCCTGAATGCGCAAAAAGCTTACTGTGGAGCTTTAGCCTGATTTTTTTTATCTCGCGCACGATTCTGTTTAGCGATTGAGATTTTCTCTCCGTGAAAACTTCGAAGCGATCGCAATGGCCGCGTCGATCGGGAAAATTGAAATTTTTGAAATTGATGCGATTTTAAGTGTCTGTGGATTTTTCTCGTGTAAAGATATCACATCTTAAATTTACGAGTTCGGTCACTAAATCCTGAATAAAATATTACTATCAGAACAATGAATCGTTTCTACTGAACATCGAAATCGTAAAAAAAAACGCATTATGACGATATGTGAGAGTACGTTTGACTGTCGCGTCACTACGATTAATAGCGGACACTATATCGAATAACGTAAATTTCGATCTTCAAAAAAGTTCGATTTCTTCCATTTCGGAGACGATCATTTAATCAGCGGCGAAATCAGCCGAGTAAATTTCCGTAGAAGAGAATTTTTCTGAATTATTCTCGCGATTTAGATTAGCGAACACGTGTGTGTGTGCGTGTGTTTTCATCTCCTTCCTTTCCAATCAGCGCCCCTGTAACAGCAATCCAGAAAACAAAATCAAATCAGGGTCGAAATAACCTATCAAGAGAGGCGGAGTAAAAGACCTCTCTCGGATGGCAGACGCGTATCGCATTCAAGGAGGAAGAGAGGAAACAGCTGAAAGTGTGTCGTCGTTCCTTTTGATTGAGAAAGCGATGACTTGGTGGATGCGAAAGAGCGTGCTGGAGAGAGAGAGAGATAAAGAGGTTCGGAGAGAGAGAGAGAGAGAGGTATGGAGAAAGAGATAGGAAATTAAGAGAGGAAAATAGAGAGATAGATAGAGAGGAACATGGTAATAGAAGAGAGGGTATCAGAAGGATAAAATTAAAGAACCTCGAAATGTCGGAGTAAGGAGCTGATCGAGAAAATAGGAGAAAGTCATGTAAAGCGCGTAAGTGCTCAAAGAATATAAAAATAGGAAAACGGATCGCACCGACATGTTTAAAAAAAAAACAAAATGATGTGGCCAACACATGACTTTCTCCATATTTGGGGTATAGATATTTAAATTACTATGAATAGAATCATAAGGCAAAATTATCATTCCGTATAGTAAAAGAATACAGTCGTCCTTTTTGCCCTAAATTATGTATAATTTGGATATGTATACAGAATTCACCGCTACATGGTGGCGTTGCATACATACTGGAATTAATTAATTAATTATCTAGTAAATGGAAGGTTCTGCGAAAATTTGTTTCAAACAAAACCTGGAAGAAATATTATTCTCTACAACTTTGATCCTCACGAAGATGACTAATAACGACGTTTTTAAGGAGGTATTTGATGGAAACCGAAAAAACCGATTATTTATAAATAATTCCTAAACAATAACTGCTATGTAAAATTGTTTGAAATAAAAGTTGTAGGAAATTACATTCTCTATAACGTTTGCATAGAATTGTATATAAAATAATGTTGTTTTAATGGAGAAATTTCGCAAAAACCGAATCGTGTTTCGAATAAACCTCGTCGTTCGTTCAACAGGCATTGCCCAAAGCTAATCAGTTCTTTGTGATCATACCAAAGTGTTATATATGAAATTTGGTTATGACATGGCAAGTATTTTTCGAGTTAGAGCGCCCACAATCACATACACACAAAGACATAATTCCGAAAATAGTCTAAATGTGTTCTTGGGATCGAAATATCTAATTAACTATCGATTTTTCGAAAAATTCCTATCACATACACACAGACAACATGAGAAAACTTTTATAGGGACCTCAAAACATGTATTTCTGTTTAAATCTCGAATCTCTAAAAACTAATCAGCTCTTTGTTCTTATACCCAAGTGTTATATGTATATGAAATTTGGTAATGCTATGGCAAGTACTTTTCGGTTAGAGCGCCCAAAATCACATCCACACACACACACACAGACATTTTATATATATATATTTTAAAGAGTTTATATGTTGTGCAGTAGTAGCTTCACTAAATCCGTTGAAATTCAACGGGAAATTCTGCTAGTTATTAATAAATTAATTGAGTAAATCCGCGCAAACATGGCGCGGGTACAGTTAGTTAATTTATAATTTCAATTAAACCTTCATAATGAGGATCCTTATGAAAGCGGTTAAACTTGTTGACGTTGCTCAGCGGATGTATCGTTTTTCTCGCTTCCTGGGAAACGAATTAATTTACTGTTATTTTTCGAGTATATCGGACGTCTACAAATTAAGCTTCAACTGCAGGCGACCAAGTTAAACTCATTTATAACGAATAAGCCTTTCAAATTAAATTCAAACAGGCTGTTTCGGAAATATCAAGTTAAACATTTTTCAGCCGGGCTCGTTAATTAAAAAATTAAAGTAAAAAAACGTCAAAAGCAGCGGAGGAAATTGGATCTGGATTGTAACATTGCTTTTTTTAAGTCGATTCCCACGGAAAAGATTTTAAAATCACTATTAAGTTTCTGAGATTTCGATTTTCACCAAAGGATTTTTCAGTTGCATCGAATGTAATTACCATTTGTGGGAAATTTCATGGCACTTTTCCAATAAGACTAAACTTCTGACCTTAAAGGAAGAAGGCGATTCAAGGTCATTGGAAGAGTGGTCTAAGGTCACGCATGCGATTATAAGATTTAAAAAAAGTTTACGAAGGTATTTATAATTCGCGTTTTCTTGAAGCTAGCTATTAATTTAATGAAAAATCAGTTTCAATTGATTAAGTCGAGGTAGTCATTTTTCACTATATTCTCAACTCTAATTAGACAAAGTAATTACTTTGTCTAATTACACTCGATTTTTCTTTCTTCTGAATCCTATGATTAGCTCCTAATCGCAACTATACTGAGCATTCATGAAAAAAATAATCCTTATACCTATTGCAGATAAAGTTTTTTTCCTATTAAGCTCCAAAAATTTGATCTAGAAGATGAAAATAGAATAATGAAGAAGGAGAATCCTAAAGAACGAGAAATTATCCTGATCATTGTGGTCACAATCGCCTTTTTAACTTTCTCCATACTTAGTAATGGGAAAGTATTGTGTTCACGAAAAAAGTCGACTTCGAGATTTCAACGGTAATACACGTTTTGAGGTCCCTAGAACACGTTTAGACTATTTTCGGAATGATGTCTGTGTGTGTGTGGATGTATGTGATTGTGGGCACTCTAACTCAAAAGGTACTTGTCATATTAATACCAAATTTCATTTTTAACACTTTAGCACGAGCACAAAGGACTACTTAGTTTTTGGACAATATCGGTTAACCGGAAGTTGAGGTTTATTCGGAACCCGATTCGGTTTTTGCGATATTTCTCCGATACTTCATTATTGCATATACAATTCTATATAAAGGTTATAGAGAATATAATTTCCTACATCTTTTATTTGAAACAATTTTCCATAGCAGTTACTGTTTAGGAATTATTTATAAATAATCGATTTTTTCGGTTTCCGTTAAATATCTCCTTAAAAACGTCGTTATTCGTAATCTTCGTGAGGGCCGAAATTGTAGAGAATAATATTTCTTCCAACTTTTGTTTGAAACAAACTTTTGTAGAACCACCCATTTCGGAGATATTTTGCTTTTTCTTAATTTCCATTATACAGCGCCACTACCATGCAGCGGTGAATTCTGTAAACATATTCAAAATATACCTTAATTAGGGCAATAAGGACGACTGTATTCTTTTATGATACGGCATAATAATTTTACCTTATAATTCTATTCACAATAATTTAATTATCTATACCCCAAATATGGAGAAAAAATCATGTGTTGGCCACGTCAGATTTTTCTCATTCGTTTTGACTGGAAAAGGCGGCGTTTTAGCTATTTAATCTACAGACTGAAACTAATTTAATATACTCAGACTAATCGAGCAGTTAAACAGGTGCTTCAAGTTTTCTATGTACACAAGTTTGTTATTATATATATTTTTATAGGCAGAGGAAATATTATTTGCGTTTACTCAACGGAAAAGGGCTAAATTAATTTACTTATGTAATTTTTTTCACATGGACGAGCCATTTTTTATGGTTTCTCTGTGAATTCAGGTGTCGAAGGAATCGCTAGGAATGGCACTGAAGCGGGCGGGTTGGCGGTAGGATTATTGCGAGAGAATTACGGCAATAGGGATGAGAGAGAGAGAGAGAAGTTGATTCTTTCGAGATAGAGTCTAGACGGCGAACACGAGAGGAACAAAAGGCCGTACTTCGAACCCCTTGTCATATCTCCCCAAAAACCCTCATTCAAACACACACACACACACACACAATGCTTCTCTCCCCTCGATCCATACGTACTTGGCTGAGAAAAACCTTTTTCATAACCCTCTCTTATTCGGTTCCCTCCGAACACACTCTCTCTCTCTCTATCCCGCAGACTTCCGGATGACATGGAGTTTCCGAGTCGTCCTACTGCTGCTAACCAAATCAATAGAGAGTGCGGAGGGCAGAAGTCAGATTGGCCCCGCTTCCGAGGAAATGAATTTGGGCTAATGAGAAAACCAAGGTTGCGCCAGGAGAAAAAATATCCATTTATTTCCGCAGGAACGGGAGAAGATGACTCTCACGGCATGGGAAGGATTTATTTAAATTAAACGAGTAGGGAAACATTTTTATTAGAATCTAACGGGATTTCATCCAGTCAAACGATATTAAACGTCCTCAAAATAACTTAAACCTCATCGTATGAGTAATAAATACATTGGCAAGATGAAATTATCACGTGATCGCGTCTACCCAATTGATAATTTTAGAATTCACAGTTGGAGATGGTTCCCGTAGCTTACGAAATGAAAAATTTCGGACGAATTTCTTTGTATTGAGGTATTGTTAACATATATTTAGTCGGATGAGAGCAAATTGTGAGGAAACAAAACTATCGTATTTACTTAAACACCTTTTTAATAGAATCACGCGAATAATCAAAATGGCATTTGTGTGACTTTAAGTAAGCGGAGGAATAGTCCTCCGCACCGCCAAAATTCAACGATTCGCGTCTGTTTCCAGAAATCGCCTGCGCAAACGTTATATTTTACCTCTGGTATGTTTGCTTCATGCCACGAATACGAGGCACTTCATTTTAAAAAAAGATTGCCCTGAATGCTCCCGTGGCCTAATTATTCCGCGTCCTGACTCGTATATTAAGAATTTGAAAACATATCCCTTTTTCTCTCCTGCACTATCTCTTAATTAAACCCCGTAAATTCTCTTATCGCCTCAGGCCCTTGGTCGATAATTCAGGTGATAAAATACCCATCCGTTAGGGAACTGGTCCCTTTTCAACTTTTTTATCTGTATTCTCTTCTTCCCATTAAACAGAACCAACATGCGCCCACACTCCGAATTGTTTGAACACGTAGCTTCCGGCGTTCCTCTCCCGGATTCGTGCGAAAAGCGTAATTAACACGAAATGTTCTTTCGCGTCAAAAGTTAACATTTAATTGCAAATGATTCTTATCCTACATGATTGATTTCTTCGGTTTACATTTTATTTTTTATTCTCGCGACAGATATGTCGTCAATCACGTTTCTTCGGTCTCATTCTTCCTCATTCATTTCGTCGAAATTTAACTTTTAAAATCTAAATTCCAAAGTTTCTAAAGTCGCATTTGAAATAGGCGTCAGAAACCTCTTTCTTTCTGGATATAACAGGATTTTATTCGTTTCGGTATCGAATTCGGGATTTACTTTGTTCTATTAAATCACCGATATATTCTAAAAGCGTGCAGAAAAATGTTTTTCATACACTTAAGCAGTTATCATTGCCCAAAAACGATAAAATTCGGTGTTTAGAAAGACGAAATCGTCAATTTTTTCTTCCAAAAGAAAACCTTTGAGTCTACATGGTTCGAGAATTGATTTTTTCGACACCGTTTAAAAGCCGTTTTCGGTCGAAGAGAATTCATATTTAGATCCGATTCCACTGCGGATCGGGTAAACTTCTCCCGGAATCCTTCAGTCCAAGGATTTGCTCGGTCGCAAAAAGATCTCCATTTTCCCACGTTCCCGATTTTCCCTCCCATTTTCCTCTCAATGTCCTCATATGCCGGAGAGGCGATTCTGCGACTCCTTTGACCACTCCTTCCGCGCCACTAAACCGAAGCAGAAACAACTCCCTCGTTCTCTTTCCCGAAACCACTTACACTTCTCCCTTCTCTCTCTCTCTCTCTCTCTCTCTCTCTCTCTCTCTCTCTCTCTCTCTCTCTCTCTCTCTCTCTCTCTCTCTCTCTCTCTCTCTCTCTCTCTCTCTCTCACACACACTTTCGCTCTCATTTTCCATTTATATCTCTTCTCTCTCTCTGTGTATCTCCCTTACCCTCTCTTTTTCATTACACTCACCCTTTCTCCTCTTCAACTTTCCCTCGCATAAAACCCTTTCTGAACCATTTCCCATTTCTTATTCTCCTCCTCGAGTCCGTCCTTTTTTCCCCCTTAATCCCTTCCTTTTAGTCCTCCACCAGCATCCAAACACACACACACACACAAGCTAGATTGTCCGCTGCTCAGGTATTGTCCCTTTTTATCCCTTTCTCAAGGTCTGGAGATTTCTGGCACATCCTTTCTCTCTCATTGTCGTCCAGCCCAAACACGACGGTTCTTCTTCTTTACCGAAAGGGTGAAACGCGCCAACCAATCCCCCCAAAAGTATACTTCCTCCTAGCCTTCTTTCTCTCTCTCTCAATTCTCTTCCCTACCCCTGTCCGCGTTTGATTCCCTCTCAAACCTCTCCCCTGTCCTCGTTGGATATTCCTGCCCGTCTCCTGCTGCGGCGCACGGGTGCTGAATACCCAATGGAAGTGTTTTTTTAAGTTTTACGCTCCTCTTACTGCTTTAAGCAGAAAGGGAAAAAAATGCAGAAGGTGTTTCATAAACAACGAGGATTTTTCGGGAAATCCTTTCCTGACATTTTTACTCTAAAAAGAATATAATTAGTCGATTTTTATGACTTAAAATCGTGATCGAAGATTGCTTTTGTGTTCGCTGCGAAGCCTGGAGTGGGATAATTTTAGGAGAAAAGAGTTGGACGTCCATTAGTGAAGACGTTTATTTAATTGAGATGTTCGAAAGAAACGGCTAAATTACGACTTCAATTTATTTTTTATTCCTATTTACATTACGAAGAAAATAGTGTGTCAAAATCAGCAAGGAATTTAAGCTCTAATATGAATCTCAAGGGAAGACGGTAAGAAAATTAGAGATTTCCAAAAGATATTATGTGAAACAAAAAACTAACATGAAAAGCATCAGGACAATTCGTTCCCAAGAAATCATGATGTATTAATCAGGGAGCGATATCACAATATAAAATGTAAAATAATTTCTAAATATTTTGTATTGTTGCCACGTCTATATTATTCCCATTTTCAGAATAAAGCTGAATTTTTTTGACGCCACATCTAGCTGAATCTACCCTGAAATTGATATTTAAAATTTAAATGTTTTCATTGATTTTTATATTACAGGACATAACATCATATAGCGAAAGAAAACTAGGACGAAATTCCGTTGTTACTGCTTCGCATAATGCCCAAAAAACATTTTATCGTTCCATGTTCAACGGACGTGACTTTTAAGAACAGGATCCAGATAGCTAGAACGGGAAAACACGCGTGCTGTTTCCCATTTCGGGAGATGATGAGGTTTTTATTTTGGAAAGGATGGCATTCCATTTGCGTTCGGATGGAATAAACAAGTCTCTCCCCAACATTTTCCAATTCTCGATCTGCCACGTTCAAAATAGTTGTCCCTGTAAAATTCCTTTAATGTACAAAATTTGAGGCATCTGTTGTCAAGAGAAATAAATAGGGGTTTCCATTTTCTTATATCATTACGCAGTTAAAACTTTGGGAGAATTTTCGATGTACATACGTACATGCGTGAATTATTTTTTCAAAATGCATTAAAACGGGGAGCACAAAACGATATTTTTATGTTTTTATTTATCAATTTGGAAGCCTGTGTCGATAATTTTAAATTTACTGAAGGGTCCTTCATTTTCTATACCTCCATTTCAGGAATAGCTACTGATATGTTAAATATAACATACGGTAATGCTCGATCGTACAAAGTCCTCAAGCACTGATATTTGCTATATTTCGTTTATAATACGATTATTCCACTCGTAGTTTTAAAAACCATTAAAATGATAACATTTAATGTTTCATTCAAATAAAGGAGTGGTAGAGTCAGGAATTAAAGAATATAACTCAAACCTTTATGCAAATTAGGTTTTAAATATAACTCGAATTTTATGCAAACTTTCCTACTGGATTCGGAGGACTGTGTATAATATAAGTTTAATTGTGCGAAAGCTTAAGCTAGAAACGCAAATTCCTCTCTGTCTTAAGCCTGGAAAATGCAATGTGACCTCACCGAAGAACGTATGTACGGATAGAGGACAGATCCTGCAAAAAAGACCGGGACAAACATGTATTTATAAAAGAGAAGAACTTTCCTGACTGGTAAAACTAAGGCAGAAAAAAGCAGCGTGAATTACAAGAATATTATTGCACGTTTTCCTCCTTTTTTTTTAAACGCGCCGGGGTCGTTCTTCTCTTAGCCCTCTTCTTGCTTAGCGCGTTCCATCGCGTACGAGAGCCGCTTTCATTGAAATTAATTGCGCGGGAAGCTCGTTTTTAAGTGCGACCTTAGCGACGCGCAACGACAGCATTTTTACCAATTAAAGAGAGAGAGAGAGAGAGATAGAGTGCAGGAATTTCGACTGGATGCCTACGCTCACACGAATTATAAAAACTGATTAACTTTGCGAGCACTTTCTCCATTCGCGGGTTTGGCTAAGATCTTAACATTCGCGTCAACGACCCCATTTCTGCGGATCTTTCGGGGTCCTTAAGTTTTGCAGACGGTTATCGAATTACGACGGATAATTCCACTTTTGGAGCGAAAATAAACCTCTGACGTATCAATCAGTGCAGTGGTACTCACCCTTTTTTTTGTCTGCGTCACCCTATCTACAGTTCATTCATTTATGCGTCATCTCGTTTACAGTTCCATTACCTTCAAGTCACCTTTAAAGATAAATTGAGATTTACCTAACCACATATAATAAAAAATAAAAACGATAACCACATATAGATAAAATTCCGGCATTAAAATCAGCACGTGTTTATATTCTATTGGTTTTGTTTATTTTTATAAGCCAGAATATGACACACTGCTAATTTATCAAATGTTAGCGTCGCCCTCTCAATAACCGTCGCGTCACCTTGGGGTTTCATGTCACCCCGGTTGAGAAACACTGAATCAGTGCGTGCACGAGTTAAAAATATTTCGCGATTGTTTGGCCACGGTTTTGTTATGAGTGTTTAAGTAATAAGGTCGCAACCACGTAGGAATCATTGTTATGAGAATTTTTCATTGCTCCCGGGAATGGATTTGCACAAGGATATGAAATTAGAGAACTTTTTTTTAAGGGAAAAGACATGATATTATCACGGTTTTCCGACCACGATAAATAACAAGTAAGCAAAGTGTACAAATTCTCACAAATGGGCGTGCAATGGAGTATTAGAAAGAAATTATGTATATACCTGTACGTAAGGGAAATAGCGTTTTAAAGTTCTTTTCTTCATCATAAATAATCCATTTTCTTCCTATTCAATAATATTACATGCACACGTAAGGAAATTAAACGTTCGTTTGTGAGATTGTTTATGTTAGCAACAATGAAGTAACCATGCAAGAAATTTTCTAAGTTCAACTCGATTTAAGATATTCTTGTTTGATTTTCTCGATAACGACTACTCCTACGATAAAAATGCGTAGGAAAAGAAATACTCTTCTTTACTAGTTCTACAACTTTTATTTGAAAAATATTTTGATATGAGCAATATTTTACGAGATATGACGAAAATTTCATTTTTTGTCTTCAGTAAAGTGGTACCCCTGATTGGCGTACGTGATTCATTTTTGCGATTTTCTTATTATATTTGATTGAAAGTCCTTAATATCAAATTTCATGAAAACCCGTCCGGTAGAAGCCGAGAACGAACATGCGGACGGATGGACAGACCGACGATAACAGGCGCTCGCGCTGGAAGCGAAACGCGCCCAAAAAACAATGGAAAAACGAGAACAAAAGAGAACTGATAGTGAAAATATATGATATTGATAGCCGCAAGTCACGCTAATAATGCTCAATAATTTATCCGATGATAGAGAAAAAGCAACGCGTCAAATTTACGATTCTGATTCGAGCGAAATCGTAAATCCCGACCTTTGGGACGTGATCAAAAACAACGCGATTATATTTTCAAGATATTAAAAGCGCTTCGGTCCTCGAGTGGAAATAAGAAAAAAAAAAGACAAAACCTCGAATGAATCATTTGCTCGTATTCCGCGTTCACCGCACGCGCTTATCTCAAACTATTTTCCAACATTCATGATTAAGAGGAGTCGTTACTCCTCGTTGCTACGCACCCAACCGCCTCTCCATTCTCTCCCACCCACCTCCTCCTCCTCCATCCAGCGGATCTTCTTATTCCTTCCGGCATTAATCTCCAAATTAAAACACACACACACACAGAGAGAACGCACAGAGGCAGAGAAACGGTGGATATAAGCGCTTTCGGATGATGTAAGAGGGTTTGACAGCATTATATATTTTTTCTTATCGCCGTCCACGTTCCATTTGCGGGCTGAAAAAAAAGAGAAGCCTTTATCTACACCTCCGTTCCAAAACAACCGTATTTTCTGGTAGGGAGGCGGAGTCCTTCGCTGCTCGGATACACACCCTTTCCTCATCCGCCATCCTTCCCTTCCCTCCCTCTCTCTCTCTCTCTTGCCCTCCCTTTTTTACTTTCTCCATACGTAGTAATGGGAAAATATTCTGAACACGAAAAAAATCGACTTCGAGATTTCAACGGAAATACACGTTTTGAAGTCTCGTTTAGACTATTTTCGGAATGATGTCTGTGTGTGTGTGTGTGGATGTGTGTGTATGTGATCGTGGACGCTCTAACTCAAAAAGTACTTCTCATATTAACACCAAACTTCATATATAACACTTTAGCATGAGCACAAAGGACTACTTAGTTTTTGGACAATATCGGTTAACCGGAAGTTGAGGTTTATTCGAAACCCGATTCGGTTTTTGCGATATTTCTCCGTTAAAACATCATTATTGTATATGAATTCTATAGAAAGGTTATAGAGAATGTAATTTCCTACAACTTTTATTTGAAACAATTTTCCATAGCAGTTATTTTTTAGGAATTATTTATAAAAAATAATCGGTTTTTTCGGTTTCCGCCAAATATCTCCTTAAAAACTTCGTTATTGGTCATCTTCGTGAGGATCAAAGTTGTAGAGAATAATATTTCTTCCAAGTTTTGTTTGAAACAAATTTTGGTAGAACCATCCATTTCGGAGATATTTAACTTTTTCGTAATTTCCATTATACAGCGCAACCACCGTGTGGCGGTGAATTCTGTAAACATATTCAATATATACCTAATTTACGGCAATAAGGACGACTGCATCCTTTTAAGAAACGAAATAATAATTTTGCCTTATAATGCTATTCATAATAATTTAAATATCTACTGTTTTTTACGATACGAAATAATAATTTCGCCTTATAATGCTATTCATAATAATTTAATATATCTATACCCCAAATATGGAGAAAGTTATGTGTTGGCCACATCAGATTTTTTCCTATTTAGTACGTTTCCGACCCAAATTCCGCCTGTTTTTTTTTCAATCTTTCTGTCTTCTCATACATCCTATTCCCAGGTTCGTCCTTTATTTCTCCATTTCCTTCGTCCATGTTTTCCCAATTCCTTTGTATCTTTGGAGATTAAGCCAGATTACTCCCGCGTCTTTTTCGCGCGGCAAGCTTTTTTTTTAATCTGGCATATTTAAAGCATTTTTAATTTCCTTCCTTCTTATATTCCACAAATAATAGGACGTTTAACTTTTTAATTGCGTCGATTCATCTCTTCTTCGTTAAGAAGGTTTTTAAGCGTATAAAAATCCCATTTCCGTTGTTTAGTTGAAGGGTTTAAAGGTGAGCACGGAGTTTATAGTTTTAACTTGGCTTGATTTCTTTGTCGGTGTGTCCCCGGACGGTCTCATCAGTTAGTTACAAATATCTCAACATATCTCGGTCATTTCTTCAGCCAGTCCAACCAAATTCCTTAGGATTACTATGAATACGTTCAAAAAGCGAATGCTATAAAAAAATTTCAAAAAAGTCCCGGGTTCGACGCCAGGAGATGTTTTACATTCCATATGAATCTCATATCTCGGCCCATAAGTTTACACGCTAAAATTTAATTTACTCTTTTGGAAATTAAAATTAGAAATAATTGACCTACGACCTTCAAATTAGGACCATTTTAAAGGAAAATAAACTGGCCGTTTAATTTACCTGAAGGTAAAATTTTAGCAAAATTTACGTTTAAATTCGCCGATGTAAGAAAAATCGTTCATTTTCATCAATGATCGCCTTGGAAACGGGCATTGTTGTTTCAAGCCATATATGCTCATATAAACCTATATTCATTTACGTAAATTGGATGGATAAATGCGGTATATTACGTATTTTAAAACATGCTAATGTTTGAAATAATTCGACGATGTTTTAACGTGCCTTCGTTGTCTTATTGAAGTATTTCTGCATATTAAAGGCAGTTGCTTGCACTGTGCCTTCGCATTATCTGAATATAACAGATATGAAAATAATTTTAATTCGCGTCAATCCAATTATAGGGTAACCAACCAAACAACGATTACATTGTTATCTAAATAAATAAGGTATATGCGCTGATTGCGTGTGTACTGAGATATCTATTGAGATTGTTCTTAACCGCTGTTTAGTGGAATTGAACGATTGATTGTGATTACTTGCTAAATATTGCTTTTCACATGGACAGCTGTATGTAGCCATAACTAGAACACGTGGCACAAATAATTTGAAATTTTGGGTTAAGGATAAAGATAATCAAGGGCAACTGCTGTTAAACGAAAGAGTATTTACAAGGAACGTCGTTATAAGAGAGCTACTGAATAGCTAAAATAATATTATTGACGTATAAGACTGTTTTCCTCTTAACTTTTTAAAACTATTCCTTTGTTTTAATTTGCAGCCCTTTCCAATCTTATTCAAATATTATAATTTTATAATTTGTTTGTTGGTTTTATTTTTATATTGTTTGTTTTCAAAGGCCGTTTTAAACGGGCTCATTCGTCTAGTCTAACATATAAACTTTCTCTTCTCTGTCTCAAACAATCCTCTCTCTCTAAATGATATGACATTCTATTTTCGCAGTTTTTTCTATCTCCGCCTTCATTCTTCCTTTTGTCTTTCCTTCTTCAGTCTCTCTCTCTCTCCCTTCAATTTTCCTACGTTTTTCTCCCATTTCACCCCACGCATTTCTCATCCCGCCCGTCTCTTTCGATTACTTTCTCCGTCTCCCTCGCCGCCAACAGTTTCAACATTCTGCTCACGTCACGCGCCGCTCCGTCTACCCCTATCTCCTTTCTCTATCTATCTCTCTCTCTCTCTCTCTCCCTCTTTCTGCTCTCCTTTCTCTCTCGATTACAGTCTAAATACTTCTCTTTTAGGATAGTTTTTTCTCTCGTTCACAAATATGAATTTAGCAACTTTTGTTTTACTTGTGAACTTTAATATCCGCTTTTACTTTCCCAAAAAGAATAATCCCTTTATTTTCATCTGGGATTCTTCTCGCCTACGTTGTATCCGTGTTTTTAGGATGACTTCGAAGCAATAAGCAATCTTTTCTTTTTGTTAGAAATATTGTTCATCTATATAAATAAAATTGTCACCTCTGTCTGTACATTTGTTTTTTTTTGTATGGGGTTTTACTTTTCTTGTGTGTTTTCCATCACAAGGAGACGTTTGAACCGGTTTGCAGAACTGTTGTCTGTCTGTCTGTTTGTTACCGCATCACGCATAAACGGCTGGTCGAATTTTTATGAAACTTGCAGCGTATCTTTAGACTAGTCAGTAATATAAATGACTTTAATTTCGACGAACAAACACTTCGAGAGAAACTACAAATTATTTTTCCTCGCAGAGATAATAGCATGAATTTTTTTAACTGTAAATGATATTTAATTATTATTTAGATGAGTTAAAATTTTGGAATTGTCATTATTTTTAAAATTTTCAATTGCATGATAGCGAGCGTACACGTATCCACTTTCTCTACTGTTTTTTTTTAAAATATATATCTTCAGCCTAGAGTTTCCTTATCCTCTTTCTCTCCGGATTCAGACCGCGTCCGTCCCTTTTCCTATCCCTCTCTCCCTCTCTCTCTCTCTCTCAAATATTTACTCTCACTCTCTCTCTCTCTTTGTCCCTTCGTCTCGTCTCACTTGTCACCTGCTCTTCTTTCCCATCTTTTTTCCTTCCTCTCCATCTCCTCCTCTCTTTTCCTCCTGCTTCTTAGGTTCCTTCCTCCTTGCTTCTCCTCACTCTTCCCCTGTTGACACGACTACTTATCCCATCTCTCTTTTAAAATACCAATCTCTTTCCGTCTTCCATCCCCCTCCCCCCCGTCTCTCTCTCAATCAATATCCACTTCTATCTCTTTCGCTCACCTTTTCGTTTATTCCCGTGTTTGCTTTCGTTCTACATTTCCCTTCTCCTTTCTCCCTTCCTATTCCACATCCATTCATTTTTTACTTTCTTCATACGTAGTAATGGGAAAGTATTGTACTCACGGAAAAAATCGACTTCTAGATTTCGATGGAAATACACGTTTTGAGGTCCCTGGAACATGTTTAGACTATTTTCGGAATGATGTCTGTGTGTGTGCGTGTGTATGTGATTGTGGGCGCTCTAACTCAAAAAGTACTTGCCATATTAATGCCAAATTCCATATATAACACTTTAGCATGAGCACAAAGAACTGATTAGTTTTTGGACAATACCGGTTAACCGAAAGTCGAGGTTTATTCGATACCCGATTCGGTTTTTGCGATAATTCTCCGTTAAAACATCATTATTGTACATACAATTCTATAGAATGGTTATAGAGAATGTAATTTCCTACAACTTCTATTTGAAACAATTTTCCATAGCAGTTATTGTTTAGGAATTATTTATAAAAAAATAATCGGTTTTTTCGGTTTCCGTTAAATATCTCCTTAAAAACCTCGTAATTGGTTATCTTCGTGAGAACCAAAGTTGTAGAGAATAATATTTCTTCCAAGTTTTGTTTGAAACAAATTTTCGTAGAACCATCCATTTCGGAGATATTTAACTTATTCGTAATTTCCATTATACAGCGCAACCACCATGTGGCGGTGAATTCTGTAAACATATTCAATATATACCTAATTTATGGCAATAAGGAAGACTGCATCCTTTTAAGAAACGAAATAATAATTTTGCCTTATAACGCTATTCATAATAATTTAAATATCTATACCCCAAGTATGGAGAAAGTCATGTGTTGGCCACGTCAGATTATTCCTCTTTGTTCCCTTCTCTCCCGTCATTCTTTCCCCCCCCCCCTCTCCATTCTCCTTTTCTTCCTCCCTACCCCTTTCCCCTCCTCCCTCTCTCCCTCCTCCTCCTCATCTGTCCCCTACGATGTTCCATTCTATCGTGCCAACCCAACCGACCCTTCCTTATTCCAAGTCCAGCCAATGATATTCCTCTCTCTCTCTCTTTATCTCCCCCATCCTCGTCTTTCTTCCCATCAACCTTCGCGCGCACACATACAAACACCAACCCAACCCTTTTCTTCCTCTCTCTCGCCCGCTTTCCTCCCCTTCCTCCTTTTTGCCTCCCTTGTCGAATGCCGCTCCGGGAGAAATTCCATTGATCCCAACACCCGCCCAATACTACTACCCACAGACCTTCCCTCATATATATCTCTCTCTACCTATCTCTCTCTCTTTCTCTCTCTCTTTCGTTGCTTCTGGCACGCCCTCCTGAATTCCATTCACCCCTCTCTCTCTCCCTCTCTCTCTCTTATGCCCTTATTGTCATTTTCCATTTATCTCACTTTATTCACCTCTCCCCCCCCCCCCCCCTCTGTCTTTTTTCTTCCTCCACTTCGCTTAGATCTTAACTAAGTATTATACAGTAATTCGTCCTGAAATATCGGCGACGGCGAACCAGTTTCCCGTCGGTTTCCATAGTAACCATTTTGCGATTTTTTGGGGACAGAAGGCGTTAAAGTAGAAAGGATGGCCGGTAAAGGAGGGGGGAGAGGGGAGACGGAGTGGGGGAGGGGGAGGAGAAATTTCGAACGAGAGAAAAAAATTGGGAAAAGAGGATTACAGATAAAGAGGTAATCAAGAGAAAAAGGATCAAATATCTAAGGAAATGTAAAATGGAGCAAAAAGGGAACGGTAAAGACTGGGAAGGAAATTCATTCGTGGCAGTTTGTTATTAATGGCAGGGCCCTCGAAAGGTTAAAGCGATAATGAAGACGAGTGCGGTAGGAATTGGATAGGGTTCAAGAGGCGCAATGGGAATGTAAAACTTAATATCAGGATGTATATTTAAGGGACGAGGACAATATCCTTCGAGGATAAATATGGATCCTTAATAGCATCAAGTGATCCATGACATGTTGTTCGGATTGAAGGGTACGACCGCTTCCAGCAAACCTCTCACAAAAATTGCGTGCTTGATAAAAAGGTTCCGATGCCTCATTAAAAAAGTTATTTCCGTGCGCCTTCTTTGCCATGAGAAATTAGAAAGGCCAAAGTGGCTTAAAGTTTTAAAACAATGAAATCCCGAATTTATGACTTTCCGTAAGAATTATTTTTTAAATAAGACAAAGACGTGGAATTAACAAAATAAAAATGTTAAATTTAGACGGGTTTTTCTTCTGTACGTTCTCATCTACGGAATGTTTTTGTCTGCTCCGAGACCCTCTACAAAAGAGAGGACGAGAGAGAGAGAGGAGCTAGTCCCTAGGTCAGATGCATCGGTGTCATCCGTGGTTTCAAGTGCTTTTTCGAGTGGCCTTCCTTCTTTTAAGCCCGCTTTAGGTGGCGCCACTGACGTGATGGAGGACCCTTCAACTTCCTGAACAAGTCTGCAGCTTGTCGCTCTCCGAGTCTGAGATAAATGGCGTCAAGACTCTCTGGAAAATCACGCCGTGCCCTCCATGACATTGTCCTCTCTTCTCGACAGTTTTCTCTCTCTCTCTCGCTTCACTTCGCAAAAAATTTTCACTTCTGCTTGATTTGAATTATAAAATGCGACACAATGCCACGAGTGCTGCTATTATTAACCAATACAATTAATAACGGAGGAAATGAATCTCTGGTATCATTAGAGTGTATTTCTTACGTCGCGGTGGATCACGTCCTGTCGATATTTGCTACGGAAATTCGTTTTTTTTTTAAATTGGGTTATCGTATTTCCTGTGTTATTTGACCTTCCCTCTCAAAAGAAGTGGTCCTAAGTTTTCCAGTAAAGACATATCCTTCACCACGTAAATGAGTAAGTTTCGTTCTTAAACGTATTAAAAACGTATTCAATTTGCTTAGCTTTATGTTCTACTATCTGGATCTATTCATTATGACTTTTCCTCTTTTAAATGCTTGCGAGTTGGGCTATTTAGTTTTTAGGAAAGAACCACGGCTTAAACTTTTCCACATGACGCGCCACATAAGTGGTGGCGAGCACTTCAGGGGGCCGCATTAGATGTTGCCAATGCTTTGATTGTCCTGATTAGAGTTTAAATCGATATCAATGAGAGATTATAAGGTATCACAGAAGTGGAAATCAATTCCAAATTTAGATTATTTAGGATTAACATTTCAGTTATAAATGCTTCCTTTTATCATTATTTGGATTAAAAAAACATGAGTTTATGTGTTAAAATTTACGGATCTCTTTTTCATCACTGTTTTGCGGGCCACACAAAACGCTCTCGGGGGCCGCAAGCGGCCCAGAGGCCGGTGGTTCCCCACCCCTGGCTTAAAGAAAAAGTGCTAAAATCACATTTGATATTATTTTATGTACAAAACAACGAATCGTGGTAACGCATCGGAAATACGAAATATTTTGCCAGAATCACCGATATAAAAAAGCCTTTGATTTGCAATTATCTTATATCAACTGAGAATCTGCCATCCGAATGCATTAAAAATGTATATTCTTCCTAATATTTTGTTATTAATATCGTATTCAGTATGTTATTATTCCACATAAAGACCGATTTCTCGAACAGGTTGATTCTGAGTTAATTAATAATTAATCCTCTTATTATAATGTGATAATGATAGTGAGTGGCCGCGAAAATGAAAGTAATGAAGATGCGAATTTGTTTTCCGTCAGTTAAAAATATGTTGTACTATTGCAGTAAAAAAATAAAACGAAGATGTAATGAATGCAAGAAAGGTTTTTTGTAAATAAGTTTAATGAAAGGAAGAATAACAATGCGGCTGCTCAATGAAGTCTAAAGACACTACATTTACTGCAACAGAATAAAAACCGCATCACGTGCGGATGACTGTATCATTTCGTATAAATGTGGAACGGTATTTATAATAATTCCTAATAGTTGAGTGCGATTTTCTTACTTTCGTGCCTGCGTGCGAACGCTTAAAACTTCCCTGAATTACAATTTTAAAAAAATATCAAATCAGCAGGAATTGGTAAATTTTTACGAGCATACCTTCCACGGGAAAAATCTCATTGCGAATAAATATCCATTTTCTCTAGTAAATTAACTTCATCCACTCCAGTATTTTGTCGCTACGGTCTCGTATAACGCTCAAATAACTCGCCCTCAGTCGAATAAAAACCCTCTGCTCCGATTCTAATTTCAAATAAACAAGAAAGAAACGCAACGCGATCGAAAAAAGGATATCATCGCGGTTTTTTTCGACCTTTCCTTCTTTCATCATCTTCTACTCCTAAAGCCTTCCGCGAATTTCCACCTCCATCCGACTTTTTTTTCGTATCCTCCCGAGAAATTAATTTCCTTCTCAGTTTCCCATTTGTTCATTAAAATTTTCTCTGTCGAGTTTCCAACAACTTCCTCCTTTCTTTTAACTGCCAATCTGCGTCTCTGGGGGAATTCTAACGAGGGTATTCATCGGATCGAACCTCCGACCCATATCCTCGATGAAGATATGTCCGCATTTGAAGAGATTAATCTCTTCCTTCTTACCTACAAAACCACGTTAATTAAGTGTCGGAGGGAGGGAGAGAGAGAGAGAGAGAGAGAGAGAGGGAGAGAGAGAGAGAGAGAGAGTGAGAGAGAGAGAAAGGCGAGAAGGCGTGGGAAGGCCACGGAGAATGCAGATGCGGTGTATCCTTTACCACATCACGCCTCTCCTGAGTTATGCTTCGATTTTTCTTCGCATAAACAATTATTAATGGGAAAAAAACGTTATGCACCGACCTTCGCTTTTATTATATTCTTTGTATCTGCCAAAAACGGCAATTTATTTTGCGTGTAATATAAACTATCGTGAGTTAGCACTCAGAAGATTACTTCCATCCGTTCGTTCTTAATCACGACATCTTTCCGATATCGCATCGGCAAATCAATCTCTCAAATGCATCTCCTTTCCATTTCCCTCTCAATCTCCTTTGATCAATTCTTATTCCAATACCCGTTCGCGACCTGAGGAAGTCCTTTCCGAAGAAAATCGCAAAACACACGTGCTTAATTGAATTTTACGCTAACTCCTCGATTCAATTATTTTTCAATTGGTGGATTTGCGCGTGTTTAAAGTAAAGTTAATAAATAAATTACCAATGAATCTTCGGCCCTTTCCAATGCTATTTGCAACTTCACGTGTAATGGCCACGTGATATTTCACAGAGTAGGTACGTAATTTGCGCGATTCAAAGTTATAGCTTATCACGTGACGCACGCTGAACCAATTAGAGGCGTGTCTTCAAATTCAACTTTTTTATTGCGACAGCACCTGGTTGATTCGGTAATTTTCTCTACCACTTCGCTCAACTTCTCATCATTCGTACAAACAAATGCGTTTTCTTTCCAATTTCTCGACAAGAAAGAAATAAGATAGCGCTTACGAGGAACGCCACCTTGCCTCTCTATCTCTTGGATTATCCAGATAAAACAGACCTATTTATCTCATAATGCTAAACGGGAATTTTCTATTTCGCTTCTTTTAAGCTGGAAATATTCCTCTCCTAAGCATTCCTACCGAAAAAAAGAAGAAGAAAACCATTCAATTGCTTCCGCCTTATTTTCCGTCGTCTAAGCTACACCTTCTCCTTCTCGCCCCCCCCCCCCTCCCCCCCCCCCCTCTCCCTCTCCCTTCCTGCCTCTTTCTATTCCTCTAAAACCTTCCTTTTTTATTCCCGCCGTTCGGTACCCTCGAATATAAAAACAAAAGACGTAATCTTCTCTTTCGAAAAATTGCTGCTCTCTCTCTCTTTCACCCTCGCACAAATCCCTATTCACCACCTATCCCTATTCCCTCCTATACTGCCGTTTCTATCTATCCATCCACCCCTATCTTTCCATACCCTCCGCGTCTCTCCACTCGCACCTTTTCTATCCCCTATTTCCCCCTCCCCCCGATCTCACGACCCCCCCCCCCCTCCCTATCTCGGGATCCTCTGCGGTCCGTCGAATGAAGGGGGAAGATCCTCGCCAAGGGACCCTTTCCCCCCATTCTCCTGCACGCGAATCGTTTAACGAGACCCTCTGTCCGCCATGTTGCTCGAATGGTTATGAGCATCCAGATGCAATCATTGCAGCCGAAAACGCTTGCGCTCTCCACGAGAGATGGGTTGTGTGGCTGGATAGAGAGAGAGAGAGGGTGATAGAGAGAAAGGATGGATGGGATAGGAAGGAGAATGAGAGAGGGAGAGAGATAGGAAAGGAGGGATATGCGAGAAGGAATGAAAAGAGAGAAATGAGTGATAAAGAGGACGGAGGGAGAGAGAGAAAGAGGAAATAAAAGAGAAATATTGAGAGAAAGGACGTGAAAAAGAAGTGAAAGAGAGTAAGAGTGGGGGAGAGAGAGGGAGTGAGGAGGTAGCGAGAGAGAGAGTGAGAGAGAGAGGGAGGGAGAGAGAGAGTGAAAGAGAGAGAGTGAAAGAGATGGGGAGAGAGAAGGAGATAGAGAGAGAGGGAGCAAGAGAGAGAGATAGATAAGAATTTTATTGATCCGGGACAGTCCCATAGAACATGATTACAAGGTAAAATAATTATTGTATACATAACAAGCAACTCAATATTGAAGTGCGGAGACAATTTTGTTGAATACACTACAAGATACTATGCACAGAGAGAGAGAGAGAGCGAGAGATAGAGCAGGAGAGAGAGAGAGATAGGGAGAGAGAGAGATAGGGAGAGAGAGAGATAGAGCTGGAGGGAGAGAGATAGGGAGAGAGAGAGATAGAGCTGGAGGGAGAGAGAGGGAATGAGAGAGGGCCCAGGAGAGCGGATGGTAGCCGGTGCAAATAACCGGGGCCCTGGCTTAAGGGGTGCCCGCTCTAAGGCAATAGTTTCCTGTGAAGATGAATCACGATACCTGCAATCCATTAACATTGTTATCAACGTTGGCACATTAGGTATACACCTTGGTTTTGCCTAAAATAAACCAACGTCTTCATTGAACTATATTATCGTTTAATACTTGTATTTTGGTAAATGATACTTCCTCAATTTCATGCTTATTTACATTCTTTGACCTTTTCATAAATAAAAATCTCTCTATATTCTAAATTGTAATGGTCTTTATGATGAGTAACGCTCTAATTTTGTGAATAACTCGATTATAAATACACTTAAAAGTCTGAAATTTCTCAGTATTTCAGTGTTGATGAATCTTTACGTTATGACAAAAAAATTTCGAAAAAGGTCACGGGTTCGACTCCAGAGGATGAATGTCCTTTCCCATGTGATAACACGTAAAAATCACTTTTTGCTTTGAAGTTTTTCATTCTTTTACTCTTTAAAATATCTTAAAATTAAGTTATCGACGCAAAATTAACGATAAAACACGCCAAAACGAATTAGGATTCTTATTCTTACGGTCGAATACTCAATCTCATTCGAATTCTCTCGTATTTTGAATTTATACTCGAGTTTTGGTAAATTTTTTAACATTTCAATAATAAGATTCCATGGTTACCGATATTGTTGTCCTCGATAATTTCATATTGTGCATATGCACTTAACTAAAGGCATAAAGATCGAAAAAATAAGATTAAAACTTGCTCGAAATGAGAGAAGATATGAATTTAATGCAAATAAACCGAACGCAGTATTCATGTTATTTATATTTTTTACCTATATTACTAAAATCCTATTTCTGGTTGTCTCTCTCTCTCTTTAACGCTCTGTACCTCAGCCATTTTTAATATCCGAGAATTTCAGCCCTCTAAGTTTATTTTTTATCGAGTTATTCAACTAATTTTCTTAATTTGTTATTAAAAACCAAACATACATCCCTTATAAAATATATTCATTAAACCCATATTCAAAACATATTCCCGTTAAACTAATCTAAATCCAATAGGTGCATGGCAGGAACGAAGAAACAGCGAGCAAAGGGAAGGAGGGGGTGGTTGGCGAGCGTTAGCCAGCAGAGGGCTTGCCCCCTAGTAACTACATAAAATTAACAGACGTACCTGTCCATTCGCCGATTAAGAAAAGCTGCACTATATATACACCCATACATAGTGAAAAATTGTACTCGATTATAGTTGAGGAAAGAGGACGCGGGAGAGGAAGAAAAAGCCCCTGGGTCCGGAATTTCTCTCTCGGGCCCTGGCATGAGTGAGGGAGAGGGAGTAAAAAGAAAGTAACAGAGCACTAGAGAGAGAGGGAGGTAGACAGAGAGAGAGAGAGTGGGAGTGAAATAGAGGAAAGAAACAGTTGGCTTTTATATATTGCGAAACAGGCACGAGCAGAAGTAGGTTTCATGTACCGCCAAATGAGCACTCTCTCTTTTTTCTTCGCTGCGAGGCATGGCAAAGGGGGGATACATCCCCTTCCGACTGAACCTTTTTTTCCTTATCCCTTATTCCAGGCCAAATACTTTTCCCGCTTTCCCTTTACTCCCTATCTCCTCCCCCGAATCTTACCTCTTTCTACCTCCCTTTAGCATTTCCCATCGTGTGCTCGCCTCTCTCTTTCTCTTCCTCCGTATCTTCCCGCCTTCCTTCCTCCGCCGCCGCCGCTGCTGCTGTTCCAGGAAATGAGACTCGCGACCGTATAAGCGGAAGGACCCAACGCCGCCTCAAAACTCCCTAAACCGACCTCCATCCTCCCTCCATAATCCCCCTCCTTCCTCTTCCCCCCCCTCCCCCCCTCTTTAACTCCTCTCATCCCTAAGAGCAAGATACGCGCGAATAGAATTCATGGTTGCTCGAGGCAAGGGAAGGAAATATTTCTCCGTATTATTATACCTATGTATTTTTTTATTCTCCTTTATCGTCGAGAGCAATCCCTTTTCCGCGGTTTTTTTTTTTTTAACCTTTTTATACGCTATACGCACACATCCGATTGGACGAAAGCGGAGCGGCAGTTTATGGGGATTGCGTGTGGGATGAGTTTCAAGGAGGCATTTCGTATAGGGGAGGAGGAGGAGGAAGGAAGGAGGGTAAGAAAGGAAAGAGAGCCGCCTACCGGGCGAATTAAAAAGGAGATAATCTTGCGGAGGAAATGAATCGATGGTTGATGGCTTGGGGATGGCGCTCTTCCTTATTTTTTTTTTTTTTTTTAGCTCCAGTCGTCTCCTCGGATATGGTTGGAATTGAAATCGAATGCGCGACTGCATTCGGTTATTGGGATCTTCAATAGTCTGGCTCACGACGACTTGTTCTCATGGGTGCGTACATCCGTCATCTCTTTTCATCCGAATTTTAATATAAACAATAAAAATCTCCTGTTTCAGAAAGAGAATATTTTCTTAGATTGGGACCGGGCTAGTCATGCTAGTATCTACCAGCCCCAACAGATGTCCTCAAGTAGGTACCTACCTCGAAGAAAATCCCTACCCTCTCATATGGTGAGAATGCCTACGTTATAAATTGGTGGAATGAATGACAATATATCCGCTACGTTAATTTAGTGGTAGAATACCCGCCCGGGAAGCGGAAGACCCGGGTTCGATCTCCGGTCATAGCAGATTGTATCACCTGTTTCCACAGTTCCCATAATTCCAGCTTATTCCTGTCACATAAGGATCTTCGGTTCATTCATTCCATCAATTTATAATGAAAATCTGTCGAAAGCAGCGCTGTTCATAAAATCATCAACAGGTCATGTTTAGGACGGTGTTTATCCGAGAGGAATGTCGAACTTTTTACGATTCATACGATTCCATTATAAGGGGATATCCGCAATTAGCATGTTATTTTGGGTTTCATCTGAAGCACACACTACGAAAATTATTTGATACCAGTATTCTCTCCCGCTTTGATGAATAATTTTAAGATGCGAAGCGTCTTGGGAAGGATGCTGATTTTAGGATTTTAGAATTCTACTTCCAATAACACGCTCACACAGAAATAAATTAAAGGAGATGTTCATCATAGAAAAAATTACTGTGAATATGTTGCGGTTGTAACCTCATGATAAAAACTTATGAAAGTATATCAATTTCGATGAACTGCTATATCATAATCCTAGTTGTATTTGTTTCTTGCCGAATTACATATTACATAAGTATAACATTATGATACTTTATGACCGAAATTTGTAGTAATTTTTTTAAAACATTAATTCTCTAATCTAGTCTTGTGTCTTGCAACTTGTTAATAACGTTAAATATTGTTTATCCACTTTCTTATATATAATTACAATAAAAATAGTCGTAACTTTTTCAGTAAACTTTAGCAGAGCATTTTGAATTAACATGATTCGTAAGTGCGTCAACATTGAACATAATTGTCTCTCTGGTATCGTAATTCAATGAGGTCTTATTACAATGAACGAGGATGAAACTTTCCTCTTAGCTGAAGAATAATCCGCGAAACGGCGTATTAGTCTCTACTAAACTACCAAATCGATTCGCGCTGTTATCATCGGGCCAGTTTAAATCAGGATATCATCGTTTGTGTTCCATGATACAGCCAATTTGCGGGTAATCTGCTCCAAAATCGAGCCGAGCTTAGCTATAAAATGCCCGCCTACCCCATCCACTCAGTAATCTCAAAACTTCTAGACTTGTTCAATTATAAGATTACCTTAATCTCCTTTTGGAACCTCGTGATAATCTCCTTAAGTTATGAAAACGGGAAGCTTGCCGAGGCGCATTCCAGTCTTACAAAGAGGCGCTCTCAACCGTCGCAATGACGACGTCTGCTTGGATAATAGCCATGGTAACCGTCTGCCATTATGCGTCGTTAGGATTAATTCTGATGACTTACCCGAAACAATGATAGAATGAGAGATTATGTTAAAAGGGTTTGATAATGCTAGGAAGTCATTAATCTATCCAATTGCCTCCTTTTAAAATATAGCGTAAGGTTAAAAGCAGCCTTTACCCCCTCTAAAATAATCTATCACATATATACAACCAATTCTGAGCAACAATAGCCATAAATAACGTATTTTTTACCGTTACCCTTTAATTAATACAGTTCATAATCATGGAAAGTAATGAAATTCAAGATGAAAGTAAAAGAAAACTTAACAGAAGAGCACAAACTCACTGAAAATCTCGCCAAACGGAAATACTGTTGAAGCTAGGAGAAGAGAAACGGAAAAGGATAGACAGAAAATATTGAACGATCAGAACAAAGGAAAAGCGAGGCACAGAGCTAATGAGTCACCAGAAGCAACAGTAAATCGATAAACAAGCGACAGATTTATAGATTTAAGAAAACGAGCACATGGAAGCTCTTCACAGTCTTAAGTAATGATTATTGTGGATAAGGTCATTTATATTCATGAAAAAAATTCATATAGAATTATTTAGTATTTTTAACACATAAATATTCATTAACATAAATCTTTGTCAAACAACTTTTATATGCCCATGACTTATGTGGATTTTATATTAATCTTTTACGTTTCAGTGCACATAACAGGTGGTGTCATTAATTTTCATTTAGTTTTAACGTAATGCTCATTCGCGCACATCCGTCACATTTGAAGGGCAATTACGCTAGTATTTAAATATAATGGTTGCACATGTATTTATTTCACATGTGATTGAACAAAAATTCAAACTGGATGTGTGTGTATTTAAATGGGATCAAAACGTTATTTCATCATCCACCTAATTATTACTTTACTGCCGACATAATCTTATGTCGATTTTTTCACAATTCAAATGACCGATAAGAAAACTCTAAAAAACGAATTTAAACTATTGATCTCAAATCCAGTATATTTCACATTATGCAATGCCGTAATATTTTAACTATAGCTAATTATTGAAATATTTCTAAAAAAAATACTTCAGAAGAACTCAAAATTACTTTATGTCAAATAAGATTTTGACATTTTACTAATAAGCCACGTTCAAGATTAATTCCAATCACTTTTACTTTTTAAAATACAGATCGATTCTCTCGCAGAATTGACGTACAGAATATCCAATGCGGTTAAATTAACGTCGTTATACGTATAAAGGTCCGAGTTGTTTTTTTTTATTCTTTCCCAATTTTTGGTACATTGAGGAATTCTTTCAAAAGTTAAAAATTCATGTTTTCACTTCCTAATGCGCTTAATTCTTTAACCAGCACCCTATACTTAACCCTAGAGCAATAAACGGTCGTAAAAATTACGACGGGAATTTATTTTTCGGCGATTTTCGTCATTTCCCGTTGGACGAGTCGGCTATTCTATTGTGTACCTACCTTCAAGGCTCCGCCCTTTCTACCTGCCAGTGTGTTTCTAGTCGTTCGAGCGTGTGTGAGACACCCTTAACAGATAATCGAGTCGTAGAATTTACGACGGTTTAGTACTTCGTCACATTTCAAGACTCTTTAAGGTAAGAAAATTTTCGAGTTATCTTACTGATTTTGTTATATTTATGAAGCATCGATTCAATCTTACAATGGTTGGGACAATTAATAAGCGTGAGATTCCACCGCAAATGATTTCGAAGAAAAGACCCAATGGGGCTCATCAATGATTTTATTTTAAATAACTCTTGTAACCTACAAACCGAAACCAAATAAAATGGTGACCCTCGTATCCAAAACCCATGAAAAACCAGATATCAACGAAAACTCGAACAAGCCATAAATAATAGAATTATATAATTCTACAAGGGGAGCAGTAGACTTCTTAGATCAAATGTGTAAAAGGACTTCATGTTCGCGTAAAACAAACCGATGGACACTGTGTGTTTTACGATATGTTAAATATTGGCTGCCTTAATTCGTGGATTATATGCACACACAATAAAATAAGACGCAATGAAAAGCCTTTATCAAGAAAAGCAGTTTTGCTACAACTCTCTGAAGAACTGACAAAATCATGGTTGAACCAACGAATAAATACTCCCAGGAATCCAGCGTTCACTACGACAAATAATCCGTGAAAATTTGAATATGCATTGTTCAGAAGAACCTCAGAACTTTCTAAACCTCAAGGATAAAAAAGAAGTCTGCTACATTTGCACCGCAAAAAGACGGAGAATGAAGAAAACTTACTGTCAAAGATTTAATCGACCCTACTCTGGTGAACATCGTTCCAATATCTGCACCAATTGCTCTTGAAACAAGTTTTTTTTTCATTAAAATATTATTTTTATACTCCAATCTGTAGCTTTTATTCACCTTTATCACACTTTTCGCGCATTATATCCCAAAACATATCGAGATAAGGAGACGTCGTAAGATTTACGACGGCTTAGTACTTACGTATTTTTTAAACCCCTTTAGTGCTCTAGGGTTAAACTTGCTCTTCACAAATCGTTATTATCTAAGCAAGCCACAAACGACCTGCACTGCATAAGAAAGCTAATTTTCCTCTATCTTTTTTCTCATTCTTCCTCCTTTCCCTCCACTCCTCTTAAGCATTGCATACACTACCTGAACTTTTCTGTTATCTGGAAAAAGAGTCAATCTACTCTGAAAAGTAATATAAACATATAATTTCTAGATACTTTTCCTTTGCTCACTTATCCTCGTTTTATTCCCTACAGCAATGATTCCCAACCTCTTTTCTCGTGCATGTGTTATATGTATTTATATATGGATGTAAGTACGTTTATATATGTGTGTGTGTATATACAAACATATAATATATGTAAAGCTATCTTTCCACATTGTTTAATATGTTTAATTATTCTTGTATTTTCAGATAATTTTTTACTACATTAACATATACGTATATTATATACCTTATATCTTTCTTATAGTATTCATTATTGTATTTCTACTATCTAGGGTTCCCGCAGGTTTTTCCCATCTCTCTTCTCTTCGCGGATGTTTTCCTGCGTGGTTTTTTTACTTGGTTGGCCATGATTGGCTCTACCTGGGTTTTACCATAAATGCTTTATCTTTCTTAGAAGCTTCTTTAATGTGTAATTTGACGTTTAATTGTTCTCTTCTCATTGTGTTTATTTGAAGCAACTTTTTTTTCTGTTCTAGTTGCTTGTGTGTGTATATGTGTATATATATACACACACACTCATTCACTATATTATTTTGTAATCGTTAACAAAGGGTTAAATGGAAGAGGGGACCTTATGGTCTCAATTTCGCCCTGAAAATAAAGGCATTTTTCTATCTATACTAGGACATTATAAAATCGAGCAAGTTTGAAATCGGAAATAGAACGCTGATTATCTGTTCTTCTAAGAGAGCCTGAATTATGATTTGCATATAAATCCACTGAATTGTCGCCTACGTTCTCTTTGAATTAATTTCAGCAGCCATATATTCTGACACTCTTAACATAGTATTTTGGGTTATAATGATGACGTCCTAACGTTTGTTATTATCGCGCCGATTCACAGAAGGTTACTGACGGATCCGATGACTCATACGTTTTCACTAAAGGACCGAGTGGAAAAAACCTTGTCTCTCGCCAGAGCCCTATCGAACCTTTCCCTCCCCAACCGAACACGGAGCGAGTCAAAAGGGAAACAAAAGAACGGCAGTGGGCACACTCGAGCAAGAGTGTACGTACGTGCGAGTGTACGCCCTCACACAACTCCGTGACATCATGACTCCGTGCCTCTCGACCTCGATGACATAGAAGAGTGCAAGAGAGAGAGGGAGGGAGAGAGAAAAAGCAAACACGTCGGACGTAAAACTAAATAAGGGCCTTAATATAAACAAGAAAAAATATTTTTTAAAGTACTTTAAAAGAAAAAAAAATTTTAATTTTATGTAATGAGGATCGTCTAACCAGCTTAAAAATAATAGAAATTGAAAAAATTGCTATAAACGGAATCGAACACGGGACCGTAACGTTACGAAGCCACCGCTTATCCCACCACCTTCGCTAAATATACCATAAAGTTATTAATATAAAAACCCTAAAAAGAAATTTGAAACAAACAAATAAAACATCTGTCGAAATCATTAATTTTTTTTGAAAAATATCCCTACCATATTTCGATGCGGTGCATTTCGGGGGCGATGCGTGACTCTGCCCAAAAATCCACGTCCTCCAGTAATCATCGTGACTCTGCGGCGTCGACAGCACTCCACGCCCGCTGGTGCCTCACACGAGCTCTTTCAACCCGGCGCTTCCTTCCCCCTCCCTCCCTTCCCCTCCCCCCTCCCTTCCCCCCCTCCAAGTCCGTCGCCATCTCCTGCGTAACCCGTTGCGACGTTCCCAGCGGGCAATTATGCAGATAAGAGGGGAAACCCTCTTCTACTGACATGAGAGCTCTTCCCTAGACTATAGAGCATTAATTCCGTTCCTTCGCCTCTCTCCTTCTTCCTCCACTTCTCTCCCTCTCTCACTCTCTCTCTCTCTCTCCCACTCTCTTCCCTCTTTTTACTTCTCGCGTCCCTTCCTGCATCGCCGGACTCTTCCCAAGAGTAAGAGGAAACATCCTGACCCTGAAATTGCTCATCTACGTATTCATTGATGCAGCCGCGCAGAAGATGGGACAGGGAATGTGAGATATCTCAGTAAGCTCTCTTTAAATATGCATACTGATGCAACTCTATTACCTGTGTGTTTGTGTGTGTTTATACGTGCGGTTACTCGAGAAAGCGGAACTTGGTCCCTATATTGGGTGTGTAAAATCGTCAACTTAAAACGTTTGCTCCTTAGGACTATTGAATTTCGGGGATTCTGATTTCAATATCTAAAGTAAACAACCGTCAAGCGATGAGATACGAAATTCTTCACCTACAGGTAGCGGGTTCCACGCGACGAACGGGAAAAGTTGTAAATAAATTCCATCCCTTGTGGATACGACAATAATTATGTAGCCGACTGGGCGAAGGCTTTGAATTGTGTTCGCAGAATGAGGTACTCATGTTTTAGCTGATGCTGCGAAACAAGGAAACCTAAGCCGTGATTAAAACTTCAAATGAGGCGAGAATATGAGGATCTAGTCCTTCCATCTTCTCCAGGAAAAGATAATCTGGTTGTTTTCCATGACGGTAGTTCAGTGGTAGAATATCCGCCCGGAAAGTGGAAGACCCGGGTTCGATTCCAGATCATAGCAGATTTTTTCACCTGTGTCCACATTTCCCATTATGTGACCCCGATCTTCGAGAAATACTTTTGCATCGCATAACTGTACAGTTTGGCAACTACTCATGTATTTTGCTGTATGATCATTGATTATATAACATGAAGACGTATGGGGTACACGCGAATAGAGTTTGACCCTGAATAATAATTGCGTAAATAGCGAATTTTGAAATGATTTTTCACTTCATGATTTATTTTATAACATATTTACGTTCCGTTTAAAGAGCATTTTGGACCTCGTCATTCCAAATAATAATTCTTTACGTTCGCTAGGAAATAAAAAATCAGAATTTATTTCATACAGTTTTTAGAAACATTTTTGTTTAATTTTAATTACTTAATATTGTTAATAATCCTCTAATATATTTGTATAAAAGTAAATTAAATCAGATTCAGACGCGAATTTCAGGCAATACTCTGGCATTTCCCATTAGCAGCGGATAAATTAGTTTATAAATAAAAAGATAAGGTGCACATGAAGTTTTAGTTTTTCACTAAAAAGTTATGGGCAATTCGGAGAAAAAAACTGTCGACTATACGAAAAGCAAATTAAAATTTTTTCGTAGGTACCGACTCAGCTAAATTAGGTTTGTGACGTATATGGCGCGCCATGCAGCTAATGCGCTGCTAGATACGGTACACTAGCCAAGAATTGGATCGCGACCCATAATGCGAGAAAGCATTGGCGGCATTAAATTTCCGAGCTAAAAACCCACTATAGCAATCAGACGGCTCTCTCAGTTAAGCTTTTTTCCGCTAATGCTCATCCTAAAATGATACAAATTGAAATAAAAGGAAATTTTAACGAGTAAGCATTTTAGTTTTGAATAGTAAACGAAAAAAAATCAAAAAGATTACAGTATTATTTACGAACGTAAACAAAATGTTCCCGTTTTTTCTTTCTATTAATAAATTCGTATGATTTTGATTTATTTCGCCATTAAGATTTCTCCCATTAACCTAATAAACGAAATTAAGAATATTTGATCACCTGTTGTATGCATACATACATTTACCTCATCTTAATTTATTTTTATTATGTGGTTATACCACAAAATATTCGGTCACTATATAGAGTCATGTTTGTGACATATATGTGGAAATGTACGCTTAAAATTTCAGCTTTTAATCTTTTATGCTTTTGGAGATTTAAAAAAAATTAAATGGGCTCTTATCCGACCCTATTTATATTATATTTCTCAAAGCTGAACTTGAAAGAAAAACAAATGGGAGCAGTATATAAATCCACCTACCGAGTTCAAGCTCTATCATTTGCGGTTTCGTCTTGATTTATATTTTTAAGAAGGTGCACAGACAGACAGACGCCAAACCGAAACTCTATGAGCATTAAAAAACACGCGCTAAAAATATTCTCTCAGCTTAAATTTTCATTCACGGGTAAATAAAAAATGAAATATTATCGGTATTATCAAAACTTGTAAATTTAGTTAATTATTTTGTGAGTAGGGTAAGCCATTAATTAATAATTTTGCAGTGAATTTATGAATTCGATATTTTTTCCGACATGTTAATACGTTTTCTTCCGTCACAAAAAAGAGTTGAAGAATATAAGTGGATTTTTATAATTAGCAACGACTGTATTTCAAGCAATAAAAAACACAGTTAAATGACTAAAACAGTCCTTTCGGTACAACAATCTCAAATTGTAGGCTTTAGAACAATTACAGTGAACGATCGACGTGCACTAAATTACCCCGTGTAAACTCTACGAACAGGAAATATTATAATTTGTGACATTTCAAAATCTAAATCTTATGTTTCAGAATTTTTTCTTCCCCATAAACGATCTTCACGTGAGTGTTAAATATGGTTGTCAGACCCTGAGGAATACATATCAGTAAGTTACATCTACAGAGAAAAATAAAGGAGGATTAATGAGATATTTCCACAGTAAAATTTTCTTAAATTAATTTCAATTACTTCATAAATTACGAATATGAACATACCGCCACATACAGCCCCTAAAAACGAGAACGAATGACATTTTATGGAACTTTTTGAGTTAAACTCGATCCTTCTTTTCCACTTTACAATGGTCAACGAATCAAATTTCATCATCGCAGAATATCTTCTAACATACAAGAATATCACCAAATCATTTCGGCATTTACTACTATATTAAGACAAGCACGAATTCGGCGGTTGATTTAGAGAGCATTTAAGGAAGAGACGGGGAGAAGGTCTGGTAAAAGGGGGCGCAGATGACGTCAGATGTGTATCGTGAAATGCACCCGAAACGAAAAAAAAAATGGACGGATGCACTTTAATCCGTGAACTTTGGGGGGAGCATTCCGTTGGGGATTTGCGTCACTCCGACCATTCGATCCGTCGTTTCGAGCGGCGTCGGAAAATAAACCAATCGATCTCAGCGATCATCCCTTTCTGTAACGGAAGACTCTCCCGATGGAATCCGAACACTCGGATTGAGGTCAGCGAACTGCCGATTCCACGATTTTCACCATCGACATTTTTTTTTAAAGTTTAAACAATCTGAATGACATTGCGCTTACGTCGACAGTCTACTCTGAAACTGTGATTAAGAAAGCTTCGTTTCACGATTATTTTATCGCCCATCGAAAAAATTCTCACGGTATTTGTAGGCAAAATTGATAACCGAATTAACAGAAAACCTCGCCTCTATGAAAGACTTGAGATATAATCTGGGCAAAATAAAGTTTTTCTTGCTGCGGTAAATTCTAGATCATCCTGTAATCAACGGTCATAGGAGATGATACCAATAAACCTAGCGTAAATTCGCTCCGTCTTCTCTAACAATAAGATAAAGTTCTTCATTGTAGAAATAACCCGGAGAAAATGGGCATTATGAAAAACTTTCCCGGTTCCCAACGGCGAGATCCCTTAACTATAAAAGGATCAAAAAAGTTTTCATCCAACGCCGTTATTTCCGACGCCGCCTTTACGAGGCCTTCTGTGCAAACGGCTTCAGAAAAACAACCGCTCGCCCATCCAGCCCTCGTGGGTGGCCATCTTGGCTACTCCTCTCCGCGATAAGATTTTATTTTCTTTCAGGTCCGACGAAAATGGGTTCTTAAACCGGAATAAATTGCTTCGAGTTCCGATCGATTGCTGCGACCGAGAGAGCTTTTCGATTCGATCGTGATTCGGAACGTGACGCAGCTTGCGCCGCTGCAGGAACACGCACGGCGATGATTTACGTTGATCAAGAATTTGATAGTTACCATATAGCGGAGTTTCTCGACATAGCGGTACGCGTACTCCACGAAGTGCTTCTTGGGGGGTAACTTCAATTCCTATCTGACAATAACATTATACCTCATATGGTCATATTTTTTAGAGAAAAAATCGTGTAAAAATAATAAATAATCAACTCTGGATCGTAGCACACGCTTGTGTAATTAAATATGTTAAAAACCGCTTTATGTAAATATAAAATTTAAAGAAATGTGTACTTTAATGGGACACTTCTTAAAAATTAAGGAGAACTTGATAGGAAGAGGTTCAGAGGTCCTGCTATACAGGACTGTCGCTGAAATACATTTGGCTAGATAAGCCATTGTGATGATGCAACTACAGTTTAAGAGTCGGCATTTATTGTTAGTCGGGGAACATAATAATTAAGGTCACAAGATCAATACAGTTAGAGGGTAGACATAAAAATTGTTTGCAAATTGTTTCCTTGTAGCAAATATCATTATTAATAGTTTTTTAAAAAATCTAGAAACTACGAGGGATATCTGCCGGAGATATAGTTTTTTCCAAATCGATCTCGAAGCAAAAGTTTATCGAAACTATATTCCGAGATCGTTAATTCATTTTCTAAATTTTCATTTCGAGTCAAAGATGAAGTTTGATTACAAACAAAAACGTAACATTTCAAAACGTAAGCAAGTGTATGATTTCATTTGAGTGATGGTTAGACTAGTTAGCAGAAAATTTGCAAAGAACGAATTTCACAAAAGACACATTACATTTGTCAGTACGAAAAAAATACCGACGTAGCTCATTAAAGTGCCATCGGTGGCTTGCATGAGACGTATGCTTTATTGAACTATTGAGCGATTACTTTTTCTTCTTTGGAAATACCGACCACATGGCCCGCGAGCAGGAGCAAGATGAAATTTCGATACAAACTGCACTTCAGACAAGCGATCTTTTACTAAATGGAATATTTTAGGATTTTTCGTGAAGCGCTGACGCACATCCTTCCATCTTTAAAACAGATTAAGACTCGTACGAAACGGCGGCCCTCAGAGCAACCTCATTTTCAACGGCAATCACATCATTTTCCGATGCAGTGGCGTTTACAGATGAACCCCTGATCCGCGTTATAGGGAGAAAGAAGAGTATGGAAATTCAGCAAAACAGGGACGAAAATTTTAAAGGTACCTGTATCCGATCGAGATCTCAACGCGTTCCGAGTCGCGACATAAAAAATGGAAGCCAAACAAACATCCATATGGTTCGTCTCCAAGCCTTTTTCCCTTTCTCGTTTCTTTCCTCACTAATTTCTCACCCCCTCCTCCCTCTACTATGATTACGTTAGTACTACCACCACTATTTAGTCTTAATCTCGCGCAAAGAAGGACGACTATCTATATATGTACCTCTCTATCTCCTCTGATATATCGCAAAAATATATGGCGACACGAATAAAAGTGTGTCTCTTCCTTATCTTTTGTAAATATACCGCCTTACCTGAAATACATAATTTACAGGTCATTCAAATCCGCCGCATCGCCTAATATAGTCACAGTAATGTTTCCCGAAAATTTCACTCTGCGGATTCACACTCTTTAAGTTTAAATGTTGAAAAGCTGTTAGGCGAAGGAGTAATTTTGTTTCAAGTCTATCCGAAATAGAGTAGTTTTCTGGCCTTCCTTTTTTTTATCTTCCATTCCACCCTCTCCCGCACACCTTCAAAACGTTCCGCGACAGAACACACTCCCGCGCAACAATCCGCTTTTTCATACGAAAAACAAACTTTGCCGGCAATAGATAGGTGGAAGGGGAGGGGGGGAGGGAGGGGGGTCTCCGACAATGGCAGTAGTATAAGTGAAAGTAAAGAAAAAAAAGGGATTCTCTCTCCCTTTCACACCACCTTCCTCATTCTCCAGAGAAAGAGAGAGAGAGAGAGAGGGAGAGGGAGAAAAGAGAGAATCACCTCAGTCGGATTTTTTTATCGACTCGCATCACGTACGTTCCTAAGGCGGTCGGAATGGTCGGGATGGAAACGCCTCCTCCTCACACCCCCTCCCTCCCTCCCTCCCCCTATATCTCTCTCTTTCCTACGCCACTCCTTCAAACATCCTTAACTGCTCCTCCTGTGTCTCTCTATTCATCACATCTCCCTTGTTCTTCCTCTTTTTCGTCCGCTCTTCAACCGCCTTCCTCTTTGCCAATTCCCCTCTCCGCTCCCTCTCTCTCGCCCGTCTCATACACACCAGAGAAGAAGATACATATATATATATAATATATATATATATATATGGAGGAAGATAGACACACTCTTTTCCCCCTCCTACGCCCCCTTCTAATGCGCCCCACGCCCGAGAGGAAACGCTTCCCGGTTATTCCATTCGATTCCGCCATCTCTCACTCCTTGAAATAATAATATCTCCGATCTGCGGCCGACCTCTCCTTCTCCTGGTTCGTTTTCTCGTTCCGACGAAAGGAGTTTCAGCCGTTCTTTTTTTTTTGAGTGGAAGTCACATCCTCTTATACCATCTTCGGTGCGTCTGAACGGTTTAAGTATCGCTCATTCGCGCAGAGTTTTATTATTTTTCTCCTTCAAAGTTTCGGTGAAAAACCCTTCCTTTTGTGCCGAATGGCATTAACGGATGAAATCTTCGCGTGGATCCAATCTGCTTCCCCATTTAACCTTTCGAAGCTCTTTAAAAAAATTATTATTTAAAATTACTGCGAAAAGGAAATCATTTTTGGAATAGCGAACTAGTATTTAAGGTAATCATAGGCCTTCACTTTACGTTCCCTATCTAGACACCCCTTCGTCAGCTGGCGAGTTACTGTAAATATCAAGGGACTTGGTCAGAAGAGGTGTAGGGCCGAGATTCTCGGAGAAGCAGCGTGGACGAGGTGCGACTAACACTACCTTCTCGCCATCTCTCAAATATCTGACAAGGACGAAAGATAACATCGCGCCAAAACTATTTCTTATCAGATTCCTCACGCTTCCAGATAGCAAACTAACGAAATTAAGAAAGTATGGCAGAAAAATGGCGGGTGAGTTTTGCTCTAAATATGCATCACGCCACTGTTTTGTAGAATCAATAATAATTTTAATTATAAATACATTCACATTTTTATTTTTGATCATTCGGGGCGAAACAGAAGACAATCGAATGGGAAATAATCAGAATTCACCTGCGCCGCAACCCGTGAAATTTTACATGGAAGTAATTGTGTCTGTCATTGATTTTTGCCTGTGGTCTTCCTCATCGGGATGAAATTGCAATTGTTTCTGCACCATGGAATCAAGCTTAAACGAATTATCTCTGTCTGTGGTAAAGGAAAGCAGCGTGACCTATTATTAGTTCGGAGAGGGTCGAATGCCAATCACTGGAACTGATTGAATTCCAAAATGAATTGGCGGTGGAAGTGCTTGCGAAGCTTAAAATGGTATTAAATATCCCTTGTTTTAGCGTCTGAAAAAATAACATAAAATCTTAAAACAAGCCAACGGTAAGGAAAAGAATTTATTTTTAATGGAGCTTAGCCAAGTATTTATTGAACGATTTATTACTTTAAGTATTTTTCGATATCATAAGAATTATTTAGACAGTAAGCCCTAAAAATTTGACAAGAAATTAATCGATGACATTCTAACACTCAAAGTATGCAATTTAATTTTACAGCTACTAAGGCAGTGCTTAAAATCTATTTAAAACATATTTTATATCCCAATCTATTCGAAATTTTGTTGAAATTATAGTAATTTTCCATAGAATTTTATGTGATTAAGGAGTTTGCATGACCTGCTAAAGAATGCTAAAAAAAATCAAAAATTCTATATTTTTAGATAGTTGCAATCAAACTTGTATTAAACATTTTTATTGATAAAATTAACGCAACCTCTTACTTTATCGATTGATAATCAATAGCGATTTGAAATTTATTAAGAAACCTGCGTTTCGTCCTGACGCTATGGCCAGTTATTTACAAATTCTCTTCGCTTAGCAACTCGTAAGTATAACTACCATTCTACTTAAATTATTTTACAATAATTTGAAAGACATTTCAATTGGAGACAGAGCGCAACTGTCATCATAATGGCTCATACTCGGCGCAACGTGCGGAAGCGTTCCCTTTACGTTTACGGCGACCCTTTAAATTACGCGGCTTAACTTCAATTCCAGGAATTCTATTAACATTTGACCAATTGATCTTTACAAATTACATCACGTCCTTCTTTCGCACGCCCCTTTGGCCTATTCCATCACTCAACCTGCGAGATCTTTAATGCATCTCTCTCTCTCTCTATTCGCCCGCTTCAAACCCTCGGTTCCCTTCCCCGCCAAAAATAGAACGTTAACACCGTCCCTTTCCTCTCTCTTCTCTCTCTTAAAGAACCCAAGCATCATCCTCCTTTTCTCGTCTCCCCCCCCACCCCTTTCTTATCCTCCCCCCCCCCATTCCCCTTTAACTCTCTCACTCCCCATAGGAGGGGGAATAAACCCACATCTCTTCCTTCTTCCACACCCTTCCGAAGCGAGAAAATGGGAAGAAAAAAAAATGCTTCGCTCCATCCTCCCCTGTCGTCGTGCACACACCCCTTTTTCATCCCTTCATCCCCCCCTTTACTACCTTAACTCCTCTACTCCATCCAATCCTCACTCCATCTCCCTCTCTCTCTTCTCCTGTCCTCACTTCATCCTACTCTTCTCCCTCTTCCCGATAACCTTCCCTATTTCTCTCTCTCTTATGCGTACGTGTCTTCCCGAAGCAACCCCTTTGGGCTGAGAAATCCTATTTCCTTTCCATCCCTCCTATTCTCCTCTCTCTCTCTCTCTTCCTTCTCTACATTTACCGACCTTTTTTTCTCATCCAACTTCACATATCTCTCTCACTTCCCATTCTATCTGCAGGCGGCTCCTTCGCCAGCCATCGCCACCTCCTCTCTCTCCCTTCCTCTCTCTCCCTCTCTCTCTCTCCTATCTCCGTCGCACTACTTCGCCCTTTCATTCTGAGGCTGGGACCGTTTTTTTTTATTCCTCTTCCTCGCCACCCGAGGAACATCTCTCGCGCGATCTCTCTCTCTCTCTCTTTCTCTCTCTTCTAACGATTCAAACGGGTTGTAAGTGAGAGAGAGAGAGAGAGAAAGGGAGGGATCGAAAGGAGACAGATCTCCAATTTCAATCGATTTATATATTTTTTTTTTTACCCTTCTTGTGGGGACGATTTTCTTTCCTCGGTCTATTCTTCCGTCATCCCCCATTTCGTGAAATAGATGACGGTCCGCGCCAGATTTTAATGGTATTATGCTTTCAGATGTGTTTCTACACGCACGTGCAGATAGAAATATATATATATGTAAGTTCACGTGCAATTATAAATGCATGGAAAATTTTCTGTACGCGCGCAAACATGCACTTGTTTTATGGTTATTTTTTGAATTCCATCAAACTGATGAAAATATCAAGAAATTAAGAATTTCAAATCTAAAATAAAATCATATCAAATTCCATTGTAAAATTCTGATGGGTGGGTTGGCAAGATAAGTGTTGCTGTGAATCTTTCGCGTGATAAAATTACATTTTCTTACGTTGTGCCTAAGTATGATATATTCTCAAACTAATCAGTAATATGTACTTTTGGCTCGACAAGCGCGCGTTCTCGACAACCATTTCATAATAACATAAACATGAGAAATGAAAGAAAACACAACCTGTTTCGTGTTCTGTCTTCACAACAACATGCTTCAAGAACTCAACTGCTTTCGCAAAACTGTAAGGTAATGAACAAAATTCAATTATAAATATGTTTAGCCTCATACAAACATATTAACTCGACCGTACCTATGTTGTGAGTTCGCGTTCGAAGCCGTTTGTCGCAACTGTTATCGTTCCCAAAGCAGTTATCTTCGGACCGTCCAATTTTCTCGTGGGATAGCGCAACTCCTGCGTGCCGTGAATGGCCACAAGGGACGAAAATGGGCCAGAGACCAACCAAGTGTAAATGGTGCCTTTGATATATTAGAAATATTGAAAAAGCAATCATCCGAAGGAATTTAGAAAAGAAATGACCGTCGCCGCGCGTAAATAAATCCCGGACAGGATCAAGAGATGTCGAAGGAACGATAAAAAAATCAGTACAACATACATTGTACAAACTTTCTTATATACTAATGCATCGTTTAGTTGTTTTCAAAAATATGAACTATGTAGAATCGTTATAGACATCAACATAAATAACTTTACGAAATTTGAAGAAAATCCTATGAGCCGTTCTTTCGAAAATCGAATTGTTGATATAGTTGCCTAGAATAAACTAGCCTTATATTAATTTTTTGAGAAGTACGAACTATATAGTATTGTTAAAGACGTAAACTCAAGTAACTGTAGGAAATTTGATCAAAATCGTTGGAGCCGTTTATGAGGAAAAAACTTCCCTTACTTATTCAGCAATGTCAACTATGTCTTCATAGCTTCTACTCTGTATGATAAAATGCCTAAGTAAGATATTTCATTTATTTTCGCTCTACCGTTTAGGCTCTAGAGCCAATAGCAGACAAACAGAGAGACGGCATTGCGAAAACCACTTTTTCGGACCCAGGTACGCCTAAAACGTAAATTTCCATCAAAATCTCGTGATCAAATTTTTCGCCATTACAATACTTTCTCGATATACTTCGTATACGAGAATGTAAAAAAAAAACTCTTAAACACCTCAGCGATCTCGAAGAAAGGATGTTCGCGATCTCATCGTAAGGAGTTCGATGCACTGACACGCGTGGCGAACGGGATCGAAGGAGGCGGCGTCGTAAATCGCTCTTAGTGGGAACGCGTGACTTCTTGAGGCAGAGGAAATCTTTAACGCCTTCTAACAGTTCGGTTCGTCTCGGAGCGGAAATTGTTTTTTCATCGCTATATAATCGGTTACGTGTCATATCTCCGATCTTAAAAGAGACTTTTGGACCGGATGCCATTTTCGGGATAAGGGCAGATGTGATTGATGAAGTCGTATGAGACACCGCTCGTCATTAAAACTAAGAGCGTGTCGAGGAATACATGTTCGGTAGAAATGGATATGGAGCAGTTCATGACACGCGGAAAGGTCAAACGCGAGCCGGGGAAAAATTGCTGTTGTTGAGTTCTATTAGCAACAAACTCGCCTATTGAGAAAGGTGAGTAGGCAACGATGTCCTCTTGAAAGGTTTCAAATTGTCGATTTGGTAAAATGGACGGCGATTTCGACATCTCGCTTTGCGGAAGATAATTAGACTGTCAATTAAAAGTAATTTTCTCGGTACATTATGGAATTAAATGCAAGAAACAAAACTGTGGAGACGTGTCAATGGTAATCGATGGTTAACGCTTTCCAAGTTATATAATAATAAGTAATTAAAACGACGGACAAATTCATTATTAATAGAAAATCTACAATTTTTAATGTACATTTTTACTTTTGAGGTTGCGTAAATATATAAAGAAATGTTGTTTCGATATTAGTTCAGTGTAGGTTTAAATTGAAAAGTTCTTATGCTGCGTTTATGGCGTACCAAGTTGCCATTATTTCTTACTGCGTTAATGACATTCTGTGAATGTTTAGAACAACGGATAATTGAACCGAAAGGTTTTGTGGATCATTTTGTCTCAAATGCATTACATGAAATTAAACGCAATTAGGTACATGGAGTTTTTCAATGATTGTCATAATAAACGGTGAGTTAAAAACGTAAAATTCCAAGTTGATAAAGGAGGAATGATTACTCTGGATCGTCTCATTTAAGATTTCAAGCACGATCCGCTAATACGATAAAATCAAGTTATAATTCCCCAAAATTGAATCACTACAGAAGGTTGTTTGGTGTATTAATCTCGAAAACGGTCTCGCAGCATTAATAGGCTTTCAATCTAGGACTAATCGCGAAAAGGTCTCTCTCTCATCTCTTCGCGAAAACCGTCGATGTATTCCCCTTCATTTTTCCCCTAATATACATACATATATATATATATATATATATATCCCAACTTCAACGGCCATTTACCTCGATTCCTACAGGATTAAAAAATAAACATAAAACAAATAAAAGAGTAGGAAAGAGAACCGACCGACATAACCTTATATGTCAACAAGGAGTTAATTTCACATGGGATTGTTCTCCGCGGAATAACAAGGCGAAGCGAGAGAGAGAGAGATGGAGGGAGCGGAGGAGAGAGAGGGGGAGAGAGAGAGGAAGAGAGAGAGGAGAGCCCTTCCACCACCCACCAAACTTCTATCCGAGTTTTCTCTTCTGCCACCAAACACCCTCTCTCTCTCTCCTCTCACCCATTCCTCTTCACCCGCCCCCTTCTCTCTTTCTCCCTCCCTCCCTCTCCCACTACTTCCCTTAGTCTGTATTCCTTGATTTTACTTCCTTTCTTTTCTACTTCGTCTGTTCCTTCATCCGTTCCGTCATTTCCTTCTCTCTTCCTCCTCTGCGTTGCCTTTTGACTTTTTTCCTCCACGAAAATCTTCTCCGTATTTTTTTTCGTTCTACATTTTAAAAACGAAAACGACATATACGTATATGTAATATTTTTCAAATCTTCTCCGTTTATAAAACAATTTAAATTATCGATGTTGTAACTTCTTTTATTTTAAAATCAGAGTTAAATTTCAAAAAAAATACATGTTCATTCGATAGCCACAAAAAAGATTGAGTGATGAGGTGCTCGTTTCACCTGTAAAGCAAACATAAACGGTGGTGGTAAGCCGAAAATAGATCCTTAATTTTTTCCATTATTTTGCATTTTTGTCTGTATATATTTCTTAGTACTTCAACTCTTGCAAAATGGTTTTATCTTTATTTTTCCTTCGTGCTGTAAATTTTAATGCTTCCTAAAAAGCAAGTAATAACAGGATATAATTAGTCCGTATGTCTGAATGATCCTAAAAAGGTTCACTTTGTACGGATTGAAAAGTTAATCCCGTCCTAAATTAACTCATCAGACTGCAGACATTATGTCGGCAGTTCATCTTAAACTTTGATCGTGAAAAATTAAAAATTTTGTCTTCTAAAGTTTAACTTTTCTTTATCCACTTGGCAGTGTCCACATCCCACTCTTCCTCTTCACTACTCCTTCGTCTACCTCTCTCCTTTTCGCCCTGTCTTTCCAATTTCCTTATCTCCGCTAGCGCATCTCCTTTTAGTCTAAACAACACCATTCCCATATTCCTTCCCGTCTCTTCATCAACCTATCCGAGTTTCCGTTTTGCCTCCATATTCCCCTTCTTTTCCTCCTTTCCGACCCCTTACTCTCTCTCTCTCTCTCTGACACACACTCCTTTCCCAGCAGACGAGGTGTTCTGGGAAGGACCGAAATGAGTTCGCGTGAAATGAAGGCCGAGAGAGGGAGAAGCGGTGGGTTGGGTTGGGAGGGAGATAGAGAGGGAGGAGTGAGAGAGGAAGGAAGGAGGGAGAGAGAGAGAGAGGAAGGAAGGAGAGAGAGATTCTCTCGTAGGAGGATGCTGCGGCGGTGGTGGTGGCCGGAGGAGTGTTCGGCGTATGCAGGAGAGATGTAGTAAGGTTCGGCTGCTCTCGAGAGATGAAGAGTCGGAGAGCAAGGAAAGAGGATTTCTGGCGGAGTTGCTTGGAAGAGGGAGGGAGAAAAAGGGGAGTTAGAGCACCCTCCCTCCTTCCCCCATTCCCCCTTCCTCCCTCTCTCTCACCCTCTCGAGAAAGAGCGCAGAGAGAGAGAGTCGACTACAGCACATAACCACGACGCGTTCCCGGAGCATAATGATCGCGGAAGCCATTCTCCTCCTGATGCGCGCGTAAATAAATAGTTTTACGCAAGAAAACACGACTGCGCGTAGTCTCCCGAGAGCTACCTTCTAAAAAAAAAATAACTTTGTTTTCGCGCCGTTCCGCTTCGGTTGCGGAGACTTGACTGTTGAGATATGAATTCCTCGGTTTGTTTTTCCTCGCAGAGTCTATTATTTCAAACTTGTGTGTGGAATCACATTTAAACGGGAAAGTTATAGAGGTGAATTTGAGCCGTGAGGACGCATTTCCCGCGTCATTGAAAACAGATAGGGACAAATAAATGCGCGAAACATTTCAAAATGCACATTGCGAACATTTTAATTTCCCGAAATAAAGAAATATAAATATTAACTATATCCAGCGAATTGGTTATTTAAAATAGTAGAAGATTAATGGCGGAATATTCTCTATTTGTATTGGCAAAAACATTAATCGTATTTTTAATTTGTTGATATTATTGTAATACGCGAAAATCCTAACATCAACTTCTGGATCATGCGTAAATCACGCCTTTGCGTTTAAATTTTGTTATACAGTTTTACTTGGATGCGAACTAACTCGCTCTTTAAAATTTCTATAGTAAATGTTAATGCGAGGTTTTTTTATCATTATCACCACAGAAATAGTAAATCTGGTTCGGATAGCTCCACTCACAAACAAGCAAGCTACTGTTCTCTCCGGAGACATCTACGAAACTTTTTAAAAATTCTCTTCGTTCTATTTCTTCACATGCCCTAAGACTTTGGATCAATGGAAATTCTTGTTCCAGATAATAGAGCGTGCGGCCTTAGACGTGAAACTTCCAGACCAATCCAACCCGATTTGATCTAAAAAGTTAGACAAGACGCAAAAGTTTCGAAGGTAAAACTGCACCCAACTATAATTCGACCAATGACGGGCTTCCGTGTCCTCAACCAATCCAAAGACTAGTATCACATAGCTAGAAATATACAGGAAATTTTAAACATTTATTATCGTTATATCATTATTTCCGAGCATTTGCAATAACGATCGCTGCCTTAGAGAGGTCGCCATCTATTGCTCCCTTTCTGTCAAATTTCCTAACTTCTTAAGCATTATAGTTGTATTTAAATTGCCGATTGCGGAAATTTCATACGCGTAACTTTAAACTGGTATTCCAGTAAATACGAAATTCCAAATAAAACAGAGCTATAATTCCTTAGCAATGGTTCAAAATTACATTGGAAATATACGTTATTTGAGATAAATTTAAAGAAATAAAATTATATAAAATTCATTCACACTCCAACATATTGCGAATTAAATGAATTTTACCGAAAACGAAAAAAATGCACTGAGGAGAAATTCCGCATAAACCTAAAGAGCGAAACTTTGGAAGCCATTTTTCAGTGAATGAGGCAGAAAACAAGGCATCGTGAAATGGCTGTCAAAGCGGTCTTATTCTGCGGAAGAGTTTTATGGGCTGCGAGATAAAAGCGGAGCGCTCCCTTGTCTAAAAGGGAACCAAAGTGGATGCTTTTCGGCTCCATTGTTCCGGAGTGACACGGTCAGAAAAACGCTGAAACACGAGAAATGCAAAAACGCAGAGAGAAGAGTAGGAAATGAAAAAAGTCGGAGGCGAAGATGAAAGGAGCGTATTCCGAGAGGGCTGTTTCGGAAAAACGCAGCGTAAAAATCTTTCGAGAGCCTTCTTTTAGGGACGACACTGCGTCATATACGAAACGGTAGGAAGGACTTCTCAAAACTCGTAAACCCTTTTTATGGCGATATTTTTACCAACGATACACGGCATGCTTGACCATTTTGTGCCATTTATACGATCGAACCGCTGCGACATCTGGACGCACTTTCTCTGCATAAGGTTTAATGGTGTAAAGAAAATACTTATTTAAACGTGGACACCTTAGACTAAAAAAATAGTCGATCGTGCTGTTTCCTAAAAAAATAAAATGCGAAAATAACAAAAATCCCCGTCACATCACGTAATAGACTGAAAGAAAAATTGTAGCGAACACTTTCATACTACGAACTGAAAAGACCATAAAGAAGAATAGTTAAATTATCGACCTGTATTAACGATTTCTAATTCCAAATTGAAAGCAATCTAGAATATGTTTCCTTCCTTTTTATTTAGCAGTTGTTTGAGAAACGCCGACAGAAGTCAAAACTTGAGCTCTTAATGAAGTGAAGCACGAATCGTTTCACTGAGGATCTTGTAGGGATAATTGAAGCACACGCTGGCATCGGAAAAAATACCGCAGACAACTGGGATCGTGGAATAAGCAAAAAAAACGTTCCTTTAATTCTGATAAGGTGAGTGGAGGAGTCACTTTTCCATTCCTTACTGTTTAAAACCATGGAGATCTGTGCACATATTAGCAATTGATAAGGAGAATGTTCCCAGAGAGAAAACAGATGAAGACTGGGAACCAGCTAGATGAAAATCCACGGCATATGTAATCGATTATAGAATTGAGCATAAAATAATCGTTATTAGCATTTTGGTGCATCACAACCCCTGTTACCTACCATAATTGTGAGTTACAGGGTGGTATATATATAAATACTACGGAAGGGGAAAGGTAAGTAAGGATATTTAGGGCAACTAGGTGTTGAAGGAAACCCAGTGAACACTTACCGGAAGTAGAGCCGCTGGGGTGTTGGAGAGACACATTTGTAGACATTGTTATAGTTTCGGGATGATCCCTTCGTCAGCACAAGAGAGACACAACTATATATATATATAAATACTACGGAAGAGGAAAGGTAAGTAAGGATATTTAGGGCAACTAGGTGTTGAAGGAAACCCAGTGAACACTTACCGGAAGTAGAGCCGCTGGGGTGTTGGAGAGACACATTTGTAGACATTGTTATAGTTTCGGGATGATCCCTTCGTCAGCACAAGATAGACACAACTATATATATGTAAATACTACGGAAGAGGAAAGGTAAGTAAGGATATTTAGGGCAACTAGGTGTTGAAGGAAACCCAGTGAACACTTACCGGAAGTAGAGCCGCTGGGGTGTTGGAGAGACACATTTGTAGACATTGTTATAGCTTCGGGATGATCCCTTCGTCAGCACAAGATAGACACAACTATATATATGTAAATACTACGGAAGAGGAAAGGTAAGTAAGGATATTTAGGGCAACTAGGTGTTGAAGGAAACCCAGTGAACACTTACCGGAAGTAGAGCCGCTGGGGTGTTGGAGAGACACATTTGTAGACATTGTTATAGCTTCGGGATGATCCCTTCGTCAGCACAAGAGAGACACAACTATATATATATATAAATACTACGGAAGAGGAAAGGTAAGTAAGGATATTTAGGGCACCTAGGTGTTGAAGGAAACCCAGTGAACACTTACCGGAAGTAGAGCCGCTGGGGTGTCGGAGAGACACATTTGTAGACATTGTTATAGCTTCGGGATGATCCCTTCGTCAGCACAAGAGAGACACAACTCTCTCTCTTCAACATCTAGTTGCCCTAATATATATATATATATATATATATATATATATATATATATATGTAGACGCATTTGATTATGAAGTCCACACGTAATATAGACGCATATGATTATGAAGTCCACACGTAATTATTTTTTTTAAATGCAGGTAAATCGCACGGTCGACACGACTACCAGAACGGTGAGAAATACTGCAGCGTCACTGTCATAGACAAAGCGCACTTTTGAGAAAATTATCTATACTCGCGTTTTGCGACGACGATTCCGCGTTGTTTTCCGGCGCGAGGCAGTATTATTTTTTGTCTCTAGCGCGCGTTTCTCGTGTCAGCCGCAGTCGATTCTTGGAGAGGGTGCCCTAAAAGACGGCAAAAACCTTGCGAGAATACATTACGAGGAGAGGCTATCTCTCTCTCTCTCTCTCCACCTGTCTCTCTCTCTCCACCTGTCTCTCTCTCTCTGTCTCTTTCTCTCTCTCTGTCTCTCTCTCTCTCTATCTCAGGAGAGCTAGAGATATCACACTAATGTCCACGCACACGGATGCATGTTTGCATGGGATGCTGGGAGTGTTTTTGCAACTCTCTCCATTCTTCCCTCTCTCTCTCCCCTTTTATTCAGCAACTCGAGCGGAAGCATTGATAGCGAGGGAAAAGCCCACGCAGCAAAAACACGGGAGAGATTATTGCGGAATTGTAGCCAAAGGCGCGAACGACTCAGATTAACAAGCGCTTCCACAGGCATGCAAATACACACACATATATACGTATACATACATATACCTATGTATGTATGTTTGTATGTATGTGTGTGTGTGTTTATGCAATTTGATGGGAGATTACGGATTTCAATGCGTATTAAAGGCATCGATGCAAATATTATGTTAAAAAAACCTTTCATATGTTTCGTTTTATAAATAATTAAAACGCACGTCTACAAATCGATTCGGAATTGCAAAACATACGATAAATCGTTGAATTGCAATTTCAGCGACATAAACTAATTCCTCGTGATTTCTGCCTTTCGACTACCTAAACATACAATTAGATACGAACTGAAAATAAATTATTCCGATTACCGTAAATACCCGCGTACAACGCGCACGTTTTTTCGATATTTTGGAGCTGAAAAGCAGGGTGCGTGTTATACGAGGGTACATATTTATCGCGGTATTTAAAAGAATGAATTACTTCCGCAGATAAAGAGAAGAAAGGTTGATTTAATATGCACATTGGCCATAATAAGCACGTTAAGTTAAATCGAATTTGATTATATATTATACATATTAACTTTAATCTACGGGAATAAAATACATGGCATGATTGAGGTCCCGCACTTAAAGAGGCTCCACGCTCTCTAAGAAATATTTACTGTACTTATAAAGTACACGCATTTATGAAAAAATATCGATGTGTCATAGTGAGAGATGTTGCTATAGTTATTATAATTTACTATTAAAAACTTTTGACGCATAAGATTCCTCGCGCGCATACTTTGCACCGGGCACAGCGATATTCCTAGCCGTCTCTGACGTCAGTTTTAATTCATTGTTTTATCATATAACAATGACACTGACAATTTAACGCATAATAATAATAATAATGAGTAAAATCAGTGGTTCTCAACCGGGTGCCGCGACACATTAGTGTGCCGCGAGGAAGAGACTAGTGCGCCGCACGCTCCGAAGCAATTTATTTCTAAATAATCTAAGTGTATTAAATCATTCCAATTTATATCAGCCTGCACGGTTGAGTTACTGAAGAATGTTTATCCAACTGCCAGCGAGTTTCTTGCGTATCAGAAGGAATTAACACTCGACGTTAAATTTAGAATTTTTGTAATGACTGCGTGTAAGACGCGTAATAGAGCGATTCTTCCCTTGTGGAAAGGGAGAGCGAATAAAAAAAAAAAAGAATACGAAAAGGTGTGAAGACTGGGAAAGTAAGGAATGCGGCCCGAGGGATCGTCAGAGAGCCGTCATGCGGCCCGCACACCGATGTGAGTTTGAAACCCTTGCTCTATGCTATCAGTAAACCACGCTGCGGTCTCATTCAAACTGTTTGCTTGATACTAACCCACTTGCAAACAGGTTAACTCTATTTGCTGACAACTGTGTGGTGAGACTTTGAGACTCGCGGGAGTGCCACTAAGAAGCCTGGCGTTTGCGATAGAGAAACTTAGGCAAACACGTTAATAAACACTTGCAAATTAAGGACGTACGGTTTTCGCTCGACAAGCCTGAAACACACGACTGACTTCGCATATGGGTCTCAGACAAATGCGCCAAAATAAGCGATCAGCATCGAAAAAATTCACGTAGTGATAAAAAAGTGATAATTGAAAATAACAATCGTAAAAATGCCTTCGATAAGAATGGCGAGTTTTAAAGAAAAAAATTTTTTGCGCGGGGAAAGTGAAAGAGTGTGAATAACAAGTAGAAAAAATTATAGTTTTCTTCATTTATGCATCATCAGTTAACAGTGGCGTTATTCACACTTAATTATTCCGTTAATATCAAATATATACTTCAAAATTAAAATTAAAAATAAGGGTGCTAGAAAATTTAATAATGACAAATGGCATTAAATGTGAAGGGATAAAAAAACGTTAAAAAATTTAACTTCATATGAGAACGTTGCCTCAGGAATATTTTTTACTGTTGGGAAAAAATGACAACCCGTTAGTTTACATAAGGTATTAATAGAAATGAAAAAAGAAAGGAAGAAGAGAACATAGAGGTAAGTTAGACGAACAAACATTTTCTTTCTGGTCAACTGTGTTACTCTATTCCTTCCTCGGCGGAGGCATTATCCGTCCCGATAAACGCGGTCTCCGACTTCTTTCAAAAGCGGCTGGAGACACAAACGGATGCTGAGAAATTGGCTCTCTTTGCTGCCACGAGCACGTCTGCCGGACGCTAGTTCGCCACTCTTTAATTTTAAAGCCGTGGAGGAAGTGATTCCGGCTGAGAAGAGATCTAGCCTTGCGCACACACACACTCGCTCTTTAATCTCCGTGTCCACGGATGTCGCTTCGCAGGACTTGACGCGAAGCAAAACCGTTTGAAAGTGCACCGTTCGCATTCTTTTGCAACACTTATTTCTCGCCATGAAGAGCTTTTTCGAGAAAATATGTCCTCCATATCCAAGTTTTTCGTTATAACGAGTGTGTAGATGGTTTGTATAGACAAACGAGACGAAAAAGTTATAAGCAGTCTAAAAAAGGGATAGCTCGCTAGAATATAAGCAATATATATTAAGTATTACTCCAACAAAATTATCAAGCTCGCCTTATGGCTAAGTTTAAACTGAGAAATCAGAATCAGAGAACCAAATTCGCATTTCAGTAGCAATTAATCTATAGTAGACACAAGAAATTGTTTTCCACATCAGTTTCATTGCTTATGTAAAACCCTGTTTTATAAGTTTAAAAGGCATTATTTCGATTGTAGTAATACTTGAAAAATTCACAGCAGGTACGTGGAAGATATTTTAGTGTAGCATTTACCTTGAATGTTTCATAAACGGCTAAGATAATCTATCTTTGAAAGTATAAGGCTGATTTTCTTTAGTCGTATGTGAACATGGATCGAAACACAAATGAGTTAACTATATACCTGATATACAAATGTATTCTTACCAGTAAAAGAAGCCGGTTTCACGTTTTCATCCATCTTCCAAAAAAATCACGAATGGCGATTATTCGAGAGAAATTCCATCGGTACATTGAAAATGGAGATCCGCCATCCATCATGCAACTCGGGAATTTTAAATAAGCAAATAAAAAAATATTATGCCGCAAAAACGTCCTATAATTATTTGTCCCGATCTAGTATCCGGCGTCGCTGAACGACTTCCAGATCCATTGAAAAAGGAATAGGCATTAAAAAGGGGAAACAAATGAAAATAGAGCAGGGCCTTCGAAATTCATTGTCGCACGGAACGATCAATATGAGGAGGCGTATCCATGTCAGAAGCGCGCCTATTGTTAGGGAACGTGCGCGACCACTCTTGGAGCAAATGGGCATCCAGCCAAACTCTAGTTGCAAGTAAGTGGCTTAGGAAAAAATCTCCCATTATGGAGGGAGGCGAAATAAATTACTCCGTGACTTAACCACAAGTCAGCAATAAAAACTGGCTTCGATTCAACGAAGAAAATACTGACTACATTAATTTATGTATATGCATATAAAAACACTCGTAAATCGACAAATGAAAATATTAGTTGGCTAGAGAATTCGTTTAAAACGGACATAGCAACATGGTGGCACAAAAGTGTGGGCGGATGAAGTGTTAATATTTATTTTGGCGCATGCGCAACTCGCCCTCCGTTAACATAATGTTTCTATTATGTTTTTATGTAACTATATAAGACTTTAGTTAAGACGGCAAGAGTAATCTTTAGACATTCGTTAAATATGTTTCAGCTCGAATCTTTTCAAGGTCCTAGGTCGAGTTTTGCTCACAAAAAATTTGGACTGACACCAGATAAATCGGTAAAAAGCTGCGAAATAATTGCGATAACCAATAAAAAAACAGACAACTAAAATTTTCGTCTGCCTTTAACTTCTGTGCGTCCCAACTTTTGAGCAACTATGTTTTGGATGCCAGATAAGGGATTTTCAAGAGTAACAGGGAATTTAAAAAGAATGCGAAGTTTTGCAATTTAAAATGTTCCACGGAAAAAAATTGTAAAATGGCTTAAGTATTTAAGCTATTAGAGTGGGCTGTTTCCAGTTTTTGTTTTTTTGGCCAAGAGAACTTTTTTATTTAAATAGAAAATTAGTTTCCTTTAAGATTGCCAGACACGACAAAAAAAGTCTCTTCCTTAAGGACAAGCAAATGTAACCGCTCTCATAAGTGCGTCGTGTTTTATTTCATGCAACTAGATTGGCGAATTTCATTCATATTTTTTTATTTGCTTCTTTTTTAAAAGAAAGAAAGAGTGATAACTCGCGAATTCATATCGCTTGATTTATGCCTAAACTCTACCGAAAATGAAATAAATAATTCACGGTTACGGCGAACATACGAGTTTACATCTCCCCTCTTACGACGAGAACCCGTATTTCCGTCGCGTGGCAGAGTGGGAATGCCATCCGTTACAGTTGCCATGCGACGGAGCCGGCTGCGAGTTGAAACGGACCCACTATATGGGAAGGACATTCATACGTGTACCGAGGTGGGAAAGATATAGTGTTAAACATATCTCGGAGAGAAAAAAAAATAGAACGAGACAGAGAGAATGAGAGAGCGAAGGAGGTGAGAGAAAAAATCTTACGGCCCAAGTACTTCGCAGGATTCGTCTCTTAGGAGGAATGGAGGGGGGTGGATGGATGAGGGAAGGTGGGGGGGGGGTGAATGAGGGAGGGGGAGGAAGGAGGGGGGAGGGGGGGAAGGTCGAAAATTTTACCTGGAGGAGGAGGGAAAAAAAAACCCGCGACCCGTGACTCCCTCCGACGGCGGCATATATCACTACAATTGAGACGCGAAGAAAAAAAAAGAGTAGCGCTTTGCGCGCGCTCCGGTCCCTGGTAATGTCTATTCCTCTCCCCGCTCCCTTTTCCTTCTCCTTCACATGGCTCCAACTCCCAAAAAAAAAAGTGTAAGGTGTGTGTGTGTGTGTGAGAACACAAAAGGTTGACACATCGTGCGCCACTACCACTCTCGTCGCTCTTTGAAAGCGGAGATAAAAATCAGAGTTCTCGAGGAAGCAGCAGAAGAGGAAGAAAGAGAGAGGTGAGTTGAGGGAATGAAAATAATAATAAAAAAGAACGTCGCTAGGAGAGAAGGAAAGGATGGCGGTGAGTGAAGAGACGTGACGTGGCAATGGATTAAGTAAAAGGAGTAAAGGCGGATTGGAGGAGCCGAAAAGAGCGAGGCATGAAAGGAAGATGTCTGGAAGGGGGAAGTAAGAGAGAGAGAGGGGGTGTGGGGGAAGAGAGGATAAAAAAGAGGAAATGGGGAGGGAGGGGGATAAAAAAAGGATAGGGAGGAGGAGGAGGAGGATGGCGTCTGTGCGGACGGAGAGAAACAGTATCGTCTGCGAAGGGGGTTTTTTTTTTTGGACCCACAGATGGAATAATAAATAAGCCGCCAGGAGAAAAAGAATGGGAAAAAACAGAGAATGAGGTAAGAGGGAGAGAAGAGGCGGGGCGAGGGCGTGGCGGAGGTGAGGAGGGGCGAGTTACGGGTCGTGTTGAGTTAGCGGTGGAGAGGGGAGAGTAGTAGACCAAAAGAGACTGGAAGGAGCCGGGAAGAAAGGAACGTAATGATCTCCTCGAGTGAAATAAATTTTCCCGCGTCCAGTTTGAGTTTGTTTCCGTTTAATTAACTGCGGTTACGGCGAGGAGAATTTTCGTTTGTTTTTTTTTTATTTGCGGCATCAGATGTGTTTCCGTCTTTGAAATTTAAATTTTATAACATGCAAGAAAGCCGCGCACTTTGAATGGCGATATTTTTTTCCCTTTGGTTTCGATCGGAAGCATAATGATCTCTCTCAGTATACGACGAGTTTAAGAATGTCGGCATAAGTAAAGGGTCTAAACATGTTGGTATGGAAACTTTAAAAAAAAAAAGAGGATCAAGTTACGTTTTCTTATTTACAAGCTTGGGATTTTTAACTGCGCATGAGTTAACACTTAGGCAATATCAAAATCGTTCCATCTATTAAAAAAAAGGAGCAGTCCTCAGCCTAAGGCATCTATTCCAAAAAGGGTATCATATGAGCATATTTTTTCACAATTAAATTAATGTTTTATGGTCAGTAACATTATGCGAGGGAATAAAACTGCCATAAATAGAGAAACTTTGCGAAAATTCTCCGGATTATAATTTGGCGATGATCGGAACGTATTCTGTCTGTATGAGAATCATAAACTGACAGACATAAGAAATCAAATGTTATGTAGCAGCCGTTCCTAAACATCTTTTTCCTTTGTCACTTACACAAACATTTTTACGACTTTCTGTGCCATCTATCTCGAAAATTTGCTATATAAATTTATTAGGCATGTTTTTACTGTGACTTAAGAATCGTGACAGTATTAGAAACCAAAAAAACAATTTATCCGTGTTGCATTATATCGTACAAGGTGAAGCCGAGCATGGTTTAGATAGTGAGCATAGCTACTAAAAAAATATACTCAAAGAAGTTAGTAAATAAATCATCAATTTCGCATAGACGAAAATCACTCAATAGTCCAACATCATCTCCTAAATGGCGTCTGTTCTTTGATTATTAACTTCGTTAAATGAATATGAACAGTTAATAATTTGTGGCCCATTATTAACTCCTAGTTGTTACATTGATTTCAAAAGCTAGTGCCGCATATGCGACGAGATATTAATTTCGTCTGCTTCTTTACATTGTTTGTGCTTAATTAACCTCTCTACTATTTCGTGCAGCAGGAAGCCTTTCTGAAAAATTTCTGTTAAATTCAAAATTCCAGAACATTTTTATTAAAAAATGCATATCCGACGAATCCCTAGCAAAAACGTTAGAGCTGTCACACGAAAAACAGAATGTGGAGAATTCCACTCAAACTGAAAACTTTGTGTAACTTTGCCATGCAAAGTACGCTCATAATTAAGTTTCCTAATATTACACAGTACCTGATTTTAGCTCTTTAGAATTCGAAGAGTTGCTTCGTGTAATGTGAAATTATTTCCTTTTCGACGCGGAGGGATTTTAATGTGCGCTTGCCCCGAGTGTTCCGCACAGGTAAAGCTTCTTTCGGAAAGAGGCGTTTTTGAGCCGGTTGACCCATTTCTCCAATGGACAAAGGGTTCCCTTACTCGACCTTATCAGCTCGGCAAAGCATGTGTTGGCCGATGGCGTTCTGTCTATCCTCTCTAGGCTGGCCGAACCTCTCTCTGCGGCACAACAATGGGAAATAATTAAGTAACCAAGACCGCTTGGTGCCTCGGTTTCCACGTTCCCCTTAGGTTTGCAAAGTGCTGCCGATGAAACTGATAAAATATTTTTCGCTAATCGTAATACCAGCGCATCGTCCGAACGGTGTTATTTTTACCGTGAAAATCAAATGCGACGGAGCATGGAAAGTTTTCCAGAGCAAATAAAATGGGCCAATAATTGACCATTATTTTTTAATGCATTTCGTTCGCACGGCTTCGGTAGACGCCGCCTAATTTGGCGACAGGAGTGGGAGAGAAAAATACGAGATGAATTTGAGCACAACACCGTGGAGAATCGTAAAATAAAAATTGAGCGCTTATAAAGTTCTCATTATTGAATTGCCATTTATTCTTGAAAAGTCGTCAGAGGCGAATTTGGAAACGTACAAAATTGATTGCGCTCTAAATTTAAATGTCATTTTGGAAACATCAATTATCCAAAAAGAATATTTTGTATAAATATATGTTATTACAAAATAATGATGAACAATACAACACTAACGGAACCATTGACCCTCTCTCATTTAAACGCTAACCTCACTTTCAAACGCAAACGAGGCTCTATTGATCGAATATGTGGCGGTATAACCACATGGAAAATAATAAAAAACTCTTATTTCTTATCTTTCCAATATGGCCGGATTTGGTGCGTGGCCACCATGTTTGAAATAACAATTTTCTCTACGTGTATCTGTGGTGGGGACCGGTTTATGTTACTCTTTATTTAATTCTGAGTTAGCCAATATCACACGCCACTTCCTAGGGTTAATCAACGTATTGTATAAAGACAATAAGGACCGTCGCACACGAGCCACTTTGTGGAGGCCACTATTTGTGGCGTCACAAAAAGTAGCGGACACGGAAATTGTTTTGGCGCACACGGGCGACTAAAGTGGTAGCTTCGTTCAGTTTCGAAATGGATTTCATAGAGACAGCATGTTTATGTGCTCCTGTGACAGAGGGTGGAGGGGGTTGTCAAAAATCGCAAGACTGCTGTGACATCATTTACGGATGGCCCCATATGTAATACTAGCATAAGTGCCCGTTGAATTTCAACGGGTTTAATGAATCTAAATTTTCGTCAATCCAACATGTAAAAATCGCAAGTATATAATTGTGCACTGTTTTAACGATCGAATAAAGCGACAAATGAAGAAATACAGGCCGCATTTATGTTTCTGGATGAAATATAGTACTTGAGTCAATTCAGTACAACTTCCACTTTACATACTGTAAATTACAAAGTAACTCCTTTTATAATAGATAATGCTAGCCTAAAATTAATTCATTCTGTAAAGTGAATAAATAAAGTTCTATCTTTAAACTATAATAGCCACTGTTATTAGATTTAAATGGATAACAAGCCTTAGAACTTACTATGTATTAAATAAGCACCAAAATTCCTTTTATAAAAACAAATCAATTCATTAAAAGATCCACTGTTGTTTCTTCGAAAATTGCCTGTTAACAGTTTTAAATGTCCTTTTAATTTTACCTGAATTTTAATTTATATTCGTTTCCAAACTTCGGCCATTGTTACGAAATTAACAATAACAATATAAATTCGTAAGCACGTATGGTTTACAAAGAATTTAAATTAAGAATGCTTTTTATTTCCAATTTTTCTAAAATGACACTGCTGATACTTAAATTTTTTTATATTTACGTTATTATACTTATTTTCCACAAAACACGCCAATCTCTCCCCTTCCTTTCTCTCTCTCTCGTACTGAAGCACTCAAGGTACGCTTATTCCCAGAAGGATGTATATACAATAATAGTAATTTGATATATAACAATGATAATGGTCGACATAGCAACATCACGTTAAAATGGCGAGATTTCTACAAAATATGCAAATTAAACGTTTAACATAGAATATTTCGAACTGTGGGCGAAAAAAGACGAACGGAATAAGAAACTTTATAAATTTTTCTTCAAAATGGTTCAAATTCGAAGGTCGTCTGTTAATTTCTAATTTTAATTTCCAAATGAATAAAAGCCTGCACGTCGAAATATCGCGTTTTACATGTTAAGTAATGGGAAATGGAAATGCCTCTCTTGGAGACGAACGAAGGAATGTTTTCGCGATTTAAGTTCGTCATTCTCTGAATAAGTGTTAATCAAACATCCCTACCAAATTTCGAGTTTCTATCATTATTATTTCTCGAGTTATTAGCGTTTGCATAGCGGACCAACCAACCAACAGACGACGGCCATTATTATACAAAATAATAAAATATTTTATGTTAAAATCTGCATAAGAGCCAAGTTTTAAAATGAAATACTGCTATAAATACACTTTGTTCTTACCTTTCTCACGCCTTTCCTGGTCGGGAAGATTCTGCCAATCCTCTATCAGGATTTCAAATATTTCTCTCCACAGTTTTTCCTTTACACATTTATCACTATATTCCTTTAGTCCACTATCATAGACAGCGGGGTTTTTGCACCTCAGATATAAGCACGTCAACGTCAATTTCGTTGTCACCCATCTCCCTGGCACAGAAGACTGAAGAAAACTGCGTGAACTGAGCCACAAGAAGCAAACCGTGTGCGTGTTTCAACCTGACTGCGTGCGTTCCATGACGTGTGGCCGGTGGCGCGCCACAGTGGTGTGGAGAGGAAAATGGAACACGAGCCACTTTTCTGTGACCGCCACAAAACTGTCGTCGTGTGCGGGGTCCAAGCAGAAACCGTTTGTTCTGTTTCTCGCCACAAATAGTGGCCGCCACAAAGTGGCTCGTGTGCGACAGCCCTAAGTATCAACTGGTTTTTAAACGTAAACTGGAGAATAATTTCTCAATTCGGGAATCGAGAGAAAATCGGTAGAACAAGTGCTATTCCGGAAGAGTATGAAAAAGATAACAAACTTTGAGTTAGAAAGTTTCGGAAGCAGAAATGCCAGATTCGTAAAACTAATGTGTGATTATGAGCAGAGCGCAACATCAATATTAAAGGTTTTGAAGTGGGTATCTCTGGAGGATCACAAACTGAATGCTAGGTAATGGATTCTGGATAAATATAGGCCGGGGGTTAAGCTTAGGAGATTTTTGGAATAGTTGAAGCACAAATAGGTAGGAAAATTGTCTATAAAGTACCTTATATGGATTGTAGGAAAGAGCGTTATAAAGGACAATGTAGGACCTTAATGAGAGAGTGACACCTGGTAAAGAAAATTAATAGAAGTGTTTTGGTGTACTGCACCCTCTGCCAACCACCACTTCGGAATATGGCAGAACAAGTAGTAGATGTAGCAATATGAATAGCGCAAGTATACTGGTTTATTATTAAATTATAAATGCGCTCGTACAATCATAAGATCAATTTAAAGTTAGAATTCAAGTAATTTGGTGAATTGTCTAATCCTATCATTATTCAAAAATGTAATTCCATTTAAAACAATCAAAAAAATCGCGATAATGATTAGAATATTAATGTGTGATAAGAGGCCGGACATTAGTTTTTGATTTAAGTTGGCAAATAAAAAATGCTAGCCACTTTTAGGCGCGTTTCGCTTACAGCGTGAGCGCCTATTATCGTCGGTCGGTCCATCTGTCCGTCCGTCCGTCCGTCCGCATGTTCGTTCTCGGCTTCTACTGAACGGATTTTTATGAAATTTGATATTAAGGACTTACACCACTTTACTGGTAACAAAAAATTAAATTTTCGTCATATCTCGTAAAGTACTGCTCATATCAAAATATTTTTCAAATAAAAGTTGTAGAACTGATAAAGTAGAGTATTTCCTTTCCTATACATTTTTATCATAGGGGTAGTCGTTATCGAGAAAATCAAACAAGAAAGTCTTATATCGAGTTGAACTTAGAAAATTTCTTGCATGGTTACTTCATTGTTGCTAACATAAACAATCTCACAAGCAAACGTTTAATTTCCTTACGTGTACATGTAATACTATTAAATAGGAAGAAAATGGATTATTTATGACGAAGAAAAGAGCTTTAAAACGCTATTTCCCTTAGGTACACGTATATCATTTCTTTCAAGTATTCCATTGCTCGAAACGCGTCCGTTTATGATACGATGTATATTTTTCTAACAGGTTTACATATTTCATTATCATAATAATTAAATAAAACAGGTTTGAATATGGTCAGATTCAATTTCATTTTCTGTCTACTAAGAATAACAAGTTAGGAAAGTGTACAACGTATCACAAATGGGCGCGATTCGTGCAATGGAGTGTTTGAAAGAAATAATTTACCTGTACGTAAGGGAAATAGCGTTTTAAAGTTCTTTTCTTGGTCATAAATAATCCATTTTCTTCTTATTTAAAAATATTGCATGCACACGTAAGGAAATTAAACGTTTGTTTGTGAGATTGTTTATGTTAGCAACAATGAAGAAGTAACCATACAAAAAATTTTCTAAGTTCAACTCGAATTAAAACATTCTTGTTTGATTTCCTCGATAACGGCTACTCCTGTGATAAAAATATATAGGAAAGGAAATACTCTTATTTACTAGTTCTACAACTTTCATCTGAAAAATATTTTGATATAAGCAATATTTTACGAGTTATAACGAAAATTTACTTTTTTGTCACCAGTAAAGTGGTATTCTTGATTGGCGTACGTGATTCATTTTTGCGATTTTCTTCTTATATTTGATTGTAAGTCCTTAATATCAAATTTCATGAAAATCCGTGCTGTATAAGCCGAGAACGAACATGCGGACGGCCAGACGGACGGACGGACAGACAGACAGACGGACGGACGGACAGACGGACGGATCGACCGACGTTAATAGGCGCTCACGCTGTAAGCGAAACGCGCATAATAACGATTGACAATAATTTGATGAGGGGGTTCGGAGATATTTATGATACAGCATCGATACCGATTAAGTTCAGCAGAGGCGACAATAATTAACAAGAAAGCTTAATTTTAACAAAAAATACCTTTTTTGAGCAAATGATATATGTTGTACCTTAAAAAGAACCGCTGTGGATCAAAGAGCGAATGTCAGTTTGTCTGAAATATTCCATTGAGGATAACGCACAATTCATTATAATTCGGTAGTGCCATTTACAATAAAATGAAGCTAGCTCAAGGAGAATGTTTGGATTACCTCCAATCCCTAGGCTAAGTAAGAATAACGTCAGATCGAATGTCGAGACGGTTAGTTTTTCATGCGTTCAAATTTTAGTTATGGCTTTATAAAATAAAATAAGACACAAAGATTCATTAAAATATTTGATGAAACTTTATCTATAGTGTCTTGGTAAAAACTCATTCCAGTCTGTGAACATTTTAGTTAAGTCCTGTTAATGATATTTATTTAGTTATAAGTGGAAAAAGTGCTAATACACATAAAAATTGCCATATATATGCACACACACACACACGTCAACATTTTACTTAAAATAGATCAATGTCGAATCTTTAAATTTATTCGCTACTAGCAGAATTTCCCGTTGAATTTCAACGGATTTAGTGAAGCTACTACAGCACAACATACAAACTCTTTAAAATATGTATATAGTAGATACTTTTTAAATTACAATCAGCTTTTCTTAACAATTAATCATATTTGCTTGTAACAATCCGTTTCCGAGCCTACTGCATTCAAATATAACGATAATTTCATTTCCTGTCATATTACTTTCGCCAAATCCAGCTTCGTTTCTCGGGTAATTATGGCTCGAGAAATATTTACTTTTATGTCTTGTAAAAAAGAAACACGTGAAAAAGCAACGTACAGTTGTCCATGATTGAACACTGACTGGTAACCGTACACCAGATATTTGAGCTTATTTACGTTAATAAACATTATAATGTAGAATATAATAATTTTACTCACAAAAAATGTAAGATTCCAGTATTCAATAGACGAAAGAAGGTTCAAGTACTTTCATCAATCGTTATAAACGCTTCCTGAATAATAATCAATATCTATTTACATTGCTATCCATAAACATCGATCGTTTCGTTGCTTAAACAAAAGTGCGAATCGAATAACGGTAAACTTTCGTCTATTTGTAAGCTTCATTGAAGCTAACTGAATCGGAGGTAACAATGACGGCCGCCTTGGAAACGCCCGGAAAGAGTACGAAATATCCACAAAATTTCGAAACAAATATCGTATTTCTGAAAACTTCGACCGTGTAACATGTAAACTTCGCAGGAATAAGATAATATAGAGTTTTATTCGCCGAATAAAGCAAAAACGAAAAAAATCGGTCCCTATTTAGGTATTTTAATGCTTGAAGGAAGAATACCTTGTAAGTCAAGAAATGGATTCATACGTGGTATCTTATGGGAAAATGTTAATCCCCTATAATCCCGGTTGACCAAACCTTGACAATTCACTAAGTTAGGATGTAAGGAAGAATCGTACCAAATTTGGTTATTCTAGCTTTTATCGTTTAGGAGTTCCATGAACAAACACACAAACCAACAAACACACGCTTCAAAATATATTGTAGTAGATTAGCACGAAGAATGAATGTGATCATTAAACACTTATTTACTAGCATATATTACTATATATATAACTTTCATGAATAAATACGTCTTTGAATTGAGTCTCTGCTCATGAAAAGTACTAACATTTCCCCCCTCAACCCCGCCGTCCGCCGATAAATGGTCTTCGGGTGTCGTAAAAACAAAAAAAGAAGGAACAGTGCGCGCGATGGCAAAATTTCAACCCGCCGCGACGAGAATAAAAAAACAACGAACGATGTCGCAAACACGATGGTTATTGGTATCGAGAGAGCGGAAGACAAAACACTGTAGATGAGCGTAGAAGTTGGTTGGTGCGGTGTAACGACAAGAGAGGAAACGAGTGTGTGCACAGATATGGAAAGGGGGCGGCAGACACGGCCCCCGGGTGCTGTTAAGCGCGAGGCGTCCTTGGGAGGTATGAGGTGGACAGAGAGGGAGGAGTAGGGGACGAAAGGGACATGAGGGGAGGGGAGGGGAGAACGTTTTTGATGGTGGTTTATGGGGCAAAGGTGCGAGGCGTAGAATCTCCGGGAACCCAAATAGAGCGGTACGAATGGCCACGCCCGCTTAATGAGAAGTGATGGCGATGCAATATCCTATTAGGCCCCTCCTCCTCCTCCTCCTATCCCTTTAGCCAAGGCCCCATATGCTCCCATTACCACCTTGATAATGTTCTCCTTCCATAATCATTAAGGACTCACTCTCTCTTCCCCCCCCCCCCTCCCACTCTCTCTTTCTTCTCTGGCTTAGGATTGCAGGAAGCAATTAAAACGTGTTGCTCCGAGTAATTTTTCGGGGTTGTTTGTTAGCTAGGAGGGAAGAGGTCGGGAATGGGAGGAAAGTGGGGCGGGAGGAGGACGGGGCAAGGGTCCGAGTAAGAGGAAATTAAAAAATTATTCCGGAGACGTTCCTATTGCCATTAGCCGATTAACCTTGACCTTATGTTAGATACACGAATAAAAATTTTGGAACAATTCCAATCATAACGCAATTACTATGGGTTAATTCCTAAGGAAATTTTTAATGCGAATTTACTTAGAAGATTCTATAAGCATTTATGCAAAGCTTTAATTGCAGTTTCCGCATTTAAATGTAGTTATCTATGCATTAATAAATTCCCCAACTCATAAATGGCACCCAAAATATACTTTGATACTTTGACAAGCAATATTTAAGAATTTAAGAAAACCTACTGGTTGAAGTATTATTTCATATCGATTGTGTATCTTTTTTACAAACGTAGCGAGTGCCTAAAATTTAATGCGACCAAAATATATCCTAGCATTATACCATTTAATTGAAATCCTCTTTCGATTTCAGTTTTCGAAATGTGTAATCTATAAAAATGGGATTGCGTTTAATGAACAACTTAACTTCATGCATAAATTATTCAAAGCAATTATAATTGGGTCAATTATATATGTACGATATATTACATGCGCTGTGACGGCGAGGGAAACGTTCGACTCAATGAATAATGATTCGAAAATCCGAAAGAAGCGATTCAGTACGCAACACGTGAGAATTTTGTTTGCAATCTTCAAAATTCCAAGTAACGTCGATACAACAAATCATAAACCACCAACATGTTGACAAGGTCCGAAATATTTCGACGATTTTCTGAAACTTTCCCATCGACTTTGCACCTGCATTATATAATAGGAAAGTTATCCTCTCGATTTGCTGTAGAAACCACAAAAATGAACCGCGACGCCTAAAACAAAGCACTTTACCAGAAAATTAAGGAGAAAAAGACGAATTTAGCCGCAAACGCTCTTTTTTCGGTCTCCTTGTTTTCGTTTCTGGATCCAAAAGGGACACGCGCTTATCGAGACGCTTCCGAATAATATCGCAAGATAGCGATGAGCTCATCATGCGCTGCCTTCCCAATTTCACCCTCCATTTTACACAGGCAAACACGCCTCGGGGTGCGCGCAGACGGTCTATGCACGCCAAAGTGGCTGCACCTGATGAGAAGCAGAGAAAATCGATCGGAAGGAGGACCCGTACAACGTATATCGCTTCACCAGCCTTCTTCTACCCGTCCTAATTTTCGGAATTGCAACGAGGAAAAGGGTCGAAGCGATTTCTCGAGCAAGGTTCAGCAGCGAAAGAGTAAACACTCTGCGACACGATACGACATCCGGAGGCATAAAAATTAAAAAAAAAACAATGAGAGAACGCCTTAGAACCACTCACCTACCTTTTCAAAGACCGCTCTTCGCTCGCTGCAAGAAGGAACCGAATAATGAACGCAATTATCTCTTTCGTTTGTTTTGCGTTTTATGTTTTTTTTTAATTTGCCAGAGTCGCCTTTTATTGAATAAAAACAGGTTAAATTTTGTGATTGTATACATTCATCGAATTCTCTCCGTGAAATTAAATACAACTTGTAATTTCATATGGTAACGTACGATCAAAAAATGATTAATCACATCAAAGCTGAAAAATAATTGTGTAAAATTTAAAAGGCATTCTTACGTACTGTTCTATTATACCACCCGCAGTAAATCTTTAACGTAAAATATTATATTTATATGAAACTAGATTAAAATATTGAATATAACTTGCATACAACTGCTGTGCTTGTCAAATATTTCGGACACCCCCCTCCCCCTCCCCCCTTGAGAGAATCCTGTGTGTCTATATATATTGTATTATACTTTGTCTAGAATATCATTTATAAGGTCGCCAAGGAAACGTTAAATATCCTTCCCATGACTGATTGACCGGTCTCTACATTTAGAAACCCAATCTCCGGACAACGTGGAGGTTCCGGGCGAGGCGAAGGGCGCGGTAGCGCCCGGAGACGATTACCCATTACAGCAAAGCGAGCCGAAGGCTCGTTAATATATCCTTTCAATGTTATATCCTCTTGACTGTTGCGCCGCAAATGGAAGGATATATTGACGAGCCTTCGGCTCGCTTTGTTTTAATGGATAGTCGTCTCCGGGCGCTGCCGCGCCCTTCGCCTAGCCAGGAACCAAAGAAACCCTCCACGTTGTCCGGAGATTGGGTTTGTAAATGTTTAGACAGGCCAATCAGTCATGGGTTAGGAAAGCTACCGCATCTTCCTCACTATTTGGTAACGGTGGATATATTACCCGGTGGATATATTACACATTGATCTAATATAATTGATTCCATTACTGCGGGTGGTATAATAGAACAGCTACTGCGAGTGGTATAATAGCACAGTTGCAGGTGGTATAATAGAACAGTACCCATTCTTAATAATAATTTAAATGGTTTTGGTAATAAATAACACACTTCAAAATGCCCACACTTTACAAAAATCAGTGGATAAATTCGTAATTATGCAAATACTATTATTCTAATGCAGTGTTTCTTAACCTTTTTTGGCTGCGACCCAAATTCTGGTCGCGGCGATTCATTTCCTCCAATAGATCACTTGTAATAAGTAATAAAATAAATAGGAATTTAATAAATAAATGAAAATAAGATCTCAGGTTATTAGCATTGAACGGGTTGTTAGGAGGAATGATATATATGGATATGGAAAGCAATGGAAGATCTTTGACGGTCCACTCAAAATGGCTTGGCGACCCAATTTTGGGTCGCGACCCAGGGGTTAAGAACCACTGCTCTAATGCCTTGATAAATGTCTAAGTCTCATTTTCAAATTTCACTCGTCATATTCCAAACTAAAGTGAAATATTTTCTCATGAAACTGTTTCTTCTCTGCTTACGGAAAAGGATAAAAATTCAGAAGATGAAAATAAAATTCTTGGCCTTTCACAATAATTGAATTTAGCCATTAGTAATTTTAATTCCTCGGTCAAAGCTAAGGATCATAAGGTTACATTATTTTTACAGAATGAAAAAACGAGGATCGTTCGCCATCTTGTCATCAGAGGTTTTGTGTAATGTACGACTATTTTGTCCAAAAATATTTTTTTTAACGTATAATTTTTTTAATCGTTTGGATGTTCTAGAGCAATTTTTTGCGAAAGAATACCTTTTTATAGAATCTTTTAATCGGATTCCGGAGCGAACAATTTCATTTTATTATGTCGAATAACTTCCGCTGAAATCTCTTTCCAATTCAGGCGGAAAAAAATCAAAGCGCGAATTCTTTTCGAAATTTAATTAAAAATATTTTACCGCTCATTTATCGTTCCTCAGCCAAATAAAAAATATTGATGAAAAGGGGCAGGAGGCATGGAGATGCCGAGATGGGGGATCACCGTTTCATTTCAAAATGAACAGGAGTAAAGAGGAGAATATGAAAGGTCAGGGGAAGAAATATAAGGATCATGGGGAAATGTTAATATGTATTATATTTTTTATTAATAAAAGGCTTGAAAAAATTCTCCGTTATTTAGTACTAATCTCCTATAATATATTTTAAAGGGTGTGTTTGTTGGTTTGTTCATGGAACTCCTCCTAAACGATAAAAGCTATAATTACCAAATTTGGTACGATTCTTCCTTACATCCTAACTTAGTGAATGGTTAAGGTTTGGTTTCTATAGGTAACTTTGATTCGAAATGGCGAGCGTTTTAATTATTGAACGTCAATTGAAATACAGGGATGAGTATAGACTACTTTTAATTTGCACTTTAAAATTACTTAAAATCACGGTACGAACTTGAGACTTGGATACTTCTTTGCGGGAAAGAACAAAGTTTATTTTTATTGAAGACAGATCCCGAATTCTGGTCGAATTCGCGTATAAATGCGGTTAGAATCAATAAAATACGTGATTTTAATGGTTTTATTACAATACCAATTATAAGCTAACATAACAACTCCCACTGTCGCCGAAATTGAGAGTTCAATGCATTTATATAGGAAATTTTTTTACGTAATATCGTTTTTCAATTTTATGTACGATTTTAATTTGTTTACATGGAAACCAAATATTTGTTGTTTTGAAGGGTGTGTTTGTTGGTTTGTTCCTGGAACTCCTCCTAAAAGATAAAAGTTGGAACAACCAAATTTGGTACGATTCCTCCTTACATCTTAACTTACTGAATGGTCAAGGTTTGGTCGACCTAACGTTTTTATGGGGTTATTGTTGAGCCCATTGTCCAATTTCACTAGGCCATAAAAGTAGCACGGGTTTTTGTGCAAGCCAGTAGAAAAATACTTTTTTAAGTTACTTAAAATTAACATAAGAACTCGGGACAAAAACTGTTATATAGAAAAGAGAATGGAGTTGCTTATTCTTGAAATCAGAATTAAAATCTGCGTCGAATTAGCTTCAATAATTGATTGTAATTACATGAAAAGGCTTTTTATTCTCGCGCAGTTTTTATTTCGCGCGTCAAACGTTTATTTCGCTCGCATACTCGAGTTTGCCAAACCCCGTGACAGTTGGAAGCGCGAAATAAAAACTGAGCGAGTGGGAGGTATAACAGAAAAGCACCTAATTATCTTTACGTTTTCGTTATAATTAACTAAATAAACAAAATTCGAACAACAATAACAGTACACAACAACGTATTATTCATCGTTCTGGAATATTGCATTGCTAATAAACTGGATAACTTGGAGTATTAGTGTTAACTAAAAGAAATAATATATACCTAATATAAACTAAAGTAGCGAAGACAGAAACACAAAGCGTGGCATAGAGTTTTCCAAAGCAAACTGTTTATAAAACTACTTAAGTAAGTTAAATAATTAGAAGTAGATTTTCCGCAAATTGTGATTTTTCAAACCTTTGAAGATATCGTCACAAAACCTTGCATAGGTAAATAATTTTATCCTGCAGATAACATCAGCTATATGGCGATAAAAAATTGGGGGGGGGTGCTTTATTCAATAATTACTTTCCCATAAGTTTACACGTAATTTTAGATTTTTCAGAGTGCAAGATTTTCTTCTTTCGTTCATCTAAATAGGTAATTGCGAACAGATTTTCTTCATTTTTGCTTTATTCGACGGTTAAAACTGTGTACTATCTTATCCTTAAGATGTTTACATGTTACACGGTCGAAGTTTTAGATTCGCTAAGTCCGTTGAAATTCAACGTGCACTTCTGCTAATAATTAAATATTATCTTAATCGCAATTTATTTCAAAAATAGATAAGTATACTAATTAGATTAAGAAGAATTATTTGAAGTATTTATGCACTATTTTATTTTTAACGACTTTTTAGAGACGTTTTCTTTGAGTTTAGCGACTTTATAGCTACTTTTTACTTTCTCCATACGTAGTAATGGGAAAGTATTGTGTTCACGAAAAAAACCGACTTCGAGATTTCAACGGAAATACATGTTTTGAGGTCCCTAGAACACGTTTAGACTATTTTCGGAATGATGTCTGTGTGTGTGTGTGTATGTATGTTAGTGTGGGCGCTCTAACTCAAAAAGTACGTGCCATATCGTTACCAAACTTCACATATAACATTTTAACATGAGCACAAGGAATTGGTTAGTTTTTGGACAATAACGGGTAACCGGAAGTCGAGGTTTATTCGATACCCGATTCGGTTTTTGCGATATTTCTTCGTTAAAACATCATTATTGTATATACAATTCTATACAAAGGTTATAGAGAATGTAATTTCCTACAAATTTCATTTGAAAGAATTTTCCATAGCGTTTATTGTTTAGGAGTTATTTATAAATAACCGGTTTTTCGGTTTTCTCCTTAAAAACATCGTTATTGGTAATGTTCGTAAGGACCAAAGTTGTAGAGAATAACATTTTTTCCAACTTTTGTTTGAAACAAATTTTCGTAGAACCATCCATTTCGGAGATATTCAACTTTATTCGTAATTTTCAGTATACAGCGTCAAAAAACCATGTAGCGGGAATTTTGTAAACACATTCAAAATATACGTAATTTACGACAATAAGGACGAGTCTTCTTTTACGATACGAAATAATAATTTTGCCTTATAATGCTATTCATAATAATTTAAATATCTATACCCCAAGTATGGAGAAAGTCATGTTGGCCACATCAGATTTTTTTAGGGTGGATTTAGCGACGTTTTCAAATTTGTATTGCCAGCAATGGCAGATAGATAGATAGATGACTTTATTTTCAGGGCGAAATTGAGATCATAAGGTCCCCTCTTCCATTTAACCCTACGTTATTGATTACAAAATAATAACATGGATAAATGTAGGGGGAAAAGAAGGGATAGAGAGAAAGATAGGGAGAGATGAATAGAGTGAGAATGAGAAAGAAATAAAGAAGAGGTGAGGGTGAGGGTTCCATTATTACCCCCCCCCCCCAATATAAAACGCCCCCAAGCAATATTTATTGTTGAGAGGATCATCCACCTGTTGACGTTTACATTGAAAAACTGTTCTCCGGACTCTTCGTAAACTGTTTAATAAAAAATCTTTGTGTCCAAAACGACTTTCTCCATATTTGTGGTAAGGATATTTAAATTATTATGAATAGCAGTATAAGGTAAAATTATTATTTCGCATCGTAAAAGAGTACAGTAGCAAATTATATTTTTAATACAGCCGAAAATTATATTTTGAATATGTTTACAGAATTCACCGCTACATGGTGGTGGCGCTGTATACTGGAAATTTACGAAAAAGTTAAATATCTCCGAAATGGATGGTTCTAGGAATATTTGTTTCAAGCAAAACTTGGAAGAAATATTATTCTCTACAACTTTGGTTCACAGGAAGATTACCAATAACGATGTTTTTAAGGAGATATTTGACGGAAACCGAAAAACCGATTTTTTAAAAATAATTCCTAAACAATAACTACTATGGAAAATTGTTTCAAATAGAAGTTGTAGGAAATTATATTCTCTATAACCTTTGTATAGAATTGTATATACAATAATGATGTTTTAACGGAGAAATATCGCAAAAACCGAATCGGGTTTTGAATAAACCTCGACTTCCGGTAAACCGATATTGTTAAAAAACTAATCAGTTCTTTTTGCTCATGCTAAAGTATCATATATGAAGTTCGGTGTTAATATGAGAAGCACTTTTTGAGTTAGAGCGCCCACAATCAGATACACACACACACACAGGCATCATTCCGAAAATAGTCTAAACGTGTTCTAGGGACCTCAAAACGTGTATTTCCGTTGAAATCTCGAAGTTGATTTTTTTCGTGATCACAATACTTTCCCTATACTACGTATGAAGAAAGTAAACACAATCATTCGGTTTGATTCTTTTGGACGCACCGGGCAGAGGACGTTTTCGATTTTATTTATTCTCGAATGCATGGCGTTCGAACGGACGAAGTTGCTCCTTGGACCGCTTCGCGCAGATTTTTTCGTCCGTTTGATTTAAGAGATTGATATCCTTCTTTGTAGAAACATCGCATTCAGCGAACGTAATGCGCGAACCGCCGAATTCGGAGATGAAAACGCGCTTTCATCGAGATTTCATTCCTTCAAGTAGGTGGCGGGAGGAAGTGGACGGAGATGAGGCGTTACAATCTTAACAAGTGGAAAAAGAGTCAACAGAAATAAGGAAAAATACTCCAAAGATTGAAGGAGAAGAAAAAACGCTCACTTACATCAGATTTCCTGCCCCTTATCCATTTGAGTGAATTTGCGGAAGATTTCCCCGTGGACGAAAAGACAATATTTATTTCCTTATGCTTAAAGCGTATGAGTAATGGATTTAATAACAAGAAATTACAACAGGTATCTCCATTCCATATCGCTGTATGTATATATATAATTGCCAATGTCTGTCATTCTGTCTGCAAGGCGACATAGAGTGGAATGGGAATATCTATATACAAACGCATATGATTCAGGAAAGATGATTTCAATTTTAATTTCGCTTTCTGCAGTTCCTATTCCAGAAGTATTTGCTTCTCCATTTGATTATCGCGGAGACAGACGTGAGATACACTAATTGATTTGAATTTTAAATCTTCTTATAATCAAGGTACTAATCCGGGGCATGAATCCAAATACAACGAAAGGAATGAAATTTGATTTTCCTTCCTCCTGTATTCAAATATTCGTCAAATTATTCCGAACATTTGTTTTGGACATTAAAATGTCACGACATCTGGAGTGAAAGTTTTTCGTCGTTCAGAGCAACCAAGTAGTTGCTGATTTGACGAAATTACGAAAATCAAGTTGGATTGACGCAAAAGAGAGCAGTTTTGTCTAAACCACTTTAAGCTGACTGTGAGTAGAACTGTGAAAACAATGAGGAGGTAAATTTTAATGAAAGAAATAGTAGATGTATTTTATGGGAACATTAAACGATTTAATTATTTTCAATGTATAACATAAGGTTTTTACTCTATTCTAGCACGCGTTTATGGGTTTGTTTAATTACGTTGCTATTGGGAATTAACGCTTGGTTACAATCTAACAGATTGTTAAAGTTAATTTTAAACTAACTTTCAATCAATAAAATGAAATCATAATGAAAAAATGACTCTTGCATTTTTATCGGACGTGTAAAATGACATTATTAGTCGCAACCCATAATATTAAACTTTTTCTCATCTCATGACTTACGTTAGAAGAATGAACGCATACCTTAGTTATAGCGAATGGAATATAGATACATTTTTAACAGAGCGGCGATATTTGGAGCCGTGATGATATGATTAATATACTTTAAAGGGGTACTTCGGGATATTCTTGCAATAATGTTTAAGGCACTACCAATTATCAACTACTAGCTGAAACGCCCGGCTTAGCTCGGGAAAGAGCGGCAAACGATTTTTATTGCTCGGGGCAAACGTCCCCCATTCCTTAATTACGCAAGCGATGCTTACATTAACATTTACTATTTTATGTATTGTATTGCACGCATTAACGTCTTACTTAATATTCACATGGATAGACGCATCGAAGCCTTTAAAGCGGCAATTAAATTATGTGGATTATGTCAATACTATTAGCTAAAACAAACAATAAACAACATCTTGGTTACCGAACAAATGTAAGTAGATGTATCGATTTATGTAGCGATAAATCTTTCAGTGTGAATGGAAAAAGATAACAATGTTCTAATATTCCTTAAAAATCATTTGACGCACTTTAAAAGTATTCATAGACTATATTTAGGCATAACTTGGCGTTAGTTATTCTTCTCTACGGGGTGGATTTTCCTTGCATTAATCTTTCAGTGTATATCTCCATTTGAAGAGTACAACAATTAAGAAATTTAGCTTTGTTGCCGCCTGGAAAATGGACATCTAAACCGATAAATTTTTCGCTTTAAGGAAAATTTCGAGCGATTTAGCAAGTAATACCACGAAACATGAACAGAATTAAAATATTCAGTCTTTCATGCGTAAAATAATCCATTTCCCGTGATAGTAAGTTAATATTTAGGTATATTTATACCCACATCAGTGAAGGGCTCCATGGCATTTTAGGGTTTCTCCACACCATTTCCCATGGATTCTTATGGAAATAATATTTTGTTGACCCCATGGGGTATGAGAGACCCCACGGTCTGCAAACCTAGACCAAGTTCTTCCTTTGGTCCAAAGGATGGCCCATGAAACTTTTGAATTCGATAGCTTCAACGGTGTAAAAACGAATAAAGAACATACATACACACACACATACACTAAAATATTTACAAGATATGTATTGCATTTGAGGGAATGCAGGTAGCGAACGAGTGGAAAATAAAAGGTAATATTTTAGTGAACTAACATTGACCCGTCATGTCCTTGACGGGTTTTTGGCACTTGCATACTTGTGTACGTGTTTGTGTTTCTGCGTGCTTGCGTCTACACTCCACACAAATCGCCATAGCAACCGACTCGCTACCTAGCGAGCAGCGCAATTGTCCTCGGAGAATCTCGACCAACCCGGTAAAAAACCTGAAACGTAGGGTTTGTTTGTTTTTTGTTGCTATTCATCGCCATGTTTCAAGCGAGACTCGAGGCTTATCCCTTAGCCTCAAGAGTTCCAACTTGGTTAAGTCCTCGTCGGTTGACGCGACGACGCTGGAGAATTATAAGGGCGCCGTGCCTCTTCTACCCCGGGACAATGGGATTGTGTGAGTCCTCCTACTACGTGCCCATTAGTCGAGCTGCATTTTTAGGACGAGAGGCAAGAGAGAGAGACTTTTTTTCTGAGCCCTTTAAAGCCAGGTCAGGACCATACATCACGTTATCCTCTTTAGATGTTAAAGTAACGACCGTTCATCATCCGTTTAATTCCAATTGCCGATTCCGCCTGACTTTTCCGTGACGATGAACACGCTCGAAAAAAGTGCCTCCTACGCTTCCGTATATATTAAATCTTTAAATTAATTCCCGTAAACTAACGGCTTAAGGTCTTTTTCCAAACTGGTACGAAACATTTTTACTAATTAAACCGGTGTCTTCTATAATACTTACAGTGCGGATATTATACCACTGAACGGTTCACGGTCACATATAATTTCTCCCACATTCCGGCTTAAATCTATGGTACTAGTGTAATGTCCGCTGAAATATCAACGGAAGGATTATAGATTGATTATTAATATTTGCATTTAAAATAATTATTAGCACACTATTACATATGAAATATTTCGTCATATACTACATTTCTAGTGAATGTTCTGTTGTCGTTTAGTAAATGCCTTTTGTTTTTATTTTCGGCTATAAAATTCTGATATTCTTCTCCCACCTTGTTCTCGTCAATGCTACATATAATTGTCGGTGTGCAAAGACAGGAAAATAATTATATATATACATATATATATATATATAACGTAGGGAAAATAATTAAATTTCGTGCACTTAACGTTATGATTGTTTAAAAATTGTACTCTGTACTAACGAAGAAAAAAAGCTTACTCGAATCCTCAATAATGTTCTCCGTCGTTTTGTAAATAAAACTCTTTAAAAGATTTAAATTAAAAACTAACTAATTAATCAATCAGCGGAATAATTTCTTTGAATACTATCTGAACAAAAACAAATAACCAATTTATTTCAACATTGTAAACCGTTCCCTTGACGATTGAATGGATCATTGTATTGGAGATCCTTATTGACAAAAAAATAAACTAATTGTTTATCGTAGAAACCGTTACATAAACAAACGTAAGAGTTTATTATATAATTCCCGTCGTTTTCGCCCAAGGAAAGTTAGGTGAAATTACGTTACTATAAAATTATTTTTGTGTGTGAAGTGTAGCGATCATCGAAACTGAGATGTGGTATCGTGTAATCAGACCAACGACCACTTTACATGAAGGTCTACATCAGTGACGACGAACCTTCTATAGTCCGCGTGCCAACATTACCGAAATTGTCGAATCTTTTCCGCCTCGCGTGCCACAGAAAGTCCTCCTTGATTTTTTTTTGGGTGCCAACTAAATTAAATTCGAGATCAATAAATAAGATTGTAATCGTAAAACTAACGTTTACAATAGTTAACTAATATAAAACCAATGTTTTTGCGGCGTTAAATCAGTACGATAAATGCTTTGTATGGTTTTCGCCTTTCGTTGGCGTGTCAACCAAAATCGTCTTGCGTGTCACTTATGGCACGCGTGCCGTAGGTTCGCCATCAATGGTCTACATCAATTTCACAATACTGCATAGAGTTATTTAGAGAAACATTTAACCGATATCAACCAAATTTAATATTAAGATGTATAAATATGGTCTGTACGTCATTTGCAATTTTGTTTCCAATGTAGTAATTATAACGACAACTTATCGTTTATCGTCACGTATATATGAGAGAATGGTTATTTTTTAATATTTATGTTATTTCCTTGATATGTGGATATGATATTTACATTAACAAATAAATGTGCCACGCGAATATTAAAAACTAACAAAAATATATTGTGATAGAATGCGTTCAGTATTAGCTAACTGACAAGACATATTTTCAAGTGGTCTAATTAAATTTCGCTGTCGGCCATCTTGCGTTTCTTACAGAACAACGTTTTTATTATATAGTATAGAGATTCACTATACACTCATTCAGTCGTGCCTAGCTACGATGAAAGTACGTATTCATCTTATAAATCATAGTTGAAATGTATATAATACCCTCCTAAAGCAAGGATTTCTTGGATGAAATGTCGTACACACTGTCAAAATCAGGATAACTGGATCGAGAACTAGCTAATACGCTTCAACAAAGCATCCATTAACTTTTCCTTAATGCATTTAAGTACTAATGACATGTCATAAGTATATGACCGATACAATTTAATTGAACTGTATATTCAATGAGTGCAAAAATAAAATTTAGATAAAAAATGTTCAATGAAACTACCGTTTAAATGCACAAAAAAGTATATGAAATAAATATTAAATTCACATAATTGAGTGCTCCAGATTATAAAAATCATTTTGCACATTCAAAATTATTGTGAAAAAGAAATAGGTGTATTAATGATGATGATGATTTATTTGTTAAAAATTACGTCACACGACCTTCATTTGCGTAAATCAATTTCTAACTTTCGAATCCTTCAATTAATTAATATTTTTATTTTATGCGTGGATGCATAAGGCTATATTCTACCTTAAATATATGTCGAAAGGAAGCGTTTAAGGGGATGCACACGGGATGCGGGTGAATTCGCATCGCGGGTCGACGCGGGTAGTAATATAGTCAAAATGTCAAAGATATTTCTCCGTTTTTTGAAAGATGCACTTATTTTGGACAATCATTTTATGTTTAACCATTTTGCGGAACTGACGATGTGTAAAACATGAATATAGCGAGAAACATGTTACAATTCCATCGTCAACAGAGATTTATGCCCGTGGATAGAAGTCGTAAGTCAACGCAGGATGAAAAATGACAGGACAGGTGAGAACTGTAATGAAAAAGTTCATAATTTTTCAGCAGACAAGAGGAGCACCACCACTTCAGAACATGAGAGAGGGAGGGAGGGTGACAAAGGAGGATTGTTTTATTATTAGAGAATCGTGGAACCAACACATTAAGCTTGTGTAATTCCAGTTCTATGGCGATAATGCTCGTAGTCATAGTAGAATATGCATAAAGAACGGGTGTTACACCAACTGAAACTTTAAGACAAAAAAAATGAAATCCAGACGTGAATGTACTAAATTTCAAATTTTCGTTGTCAGTTGCACCGTAACATCTACGTGTCCCATTTTAATTGCTCACAAAAACTTACACAGTCGAAAATAAAAATTTTTCTCTGGCTTTGCTGTTTCCGATTAAATTTTGATCCCCTAAACTTAGTTCGGTTTTATTCATAGAGATGGCATCATCATGCGCGACTGTTTCGCTCTCTCAAACGATTATAGCAAATGATAACGTGAATGTGCGACATGGAAAAACTGAATCACTCCCTTTTCTTCGCTTTCAGTCAAACAGTTGGGTTGGAGATCACTAAACTGTTTCGTCCCAACCTCATCGTACGCTCGATCGCCTTCCCAAAAAAAAAATATTCGCATCGACGGTTATTATACGGGATTACGGAAGCGAAACATAAAGCACGTCTTAGCCATTTTTTTGCTTCGCCGGAAGGTGATAATCTACGTCACGTGAGCCTGCATTTTGACGCGTTAGGAATTAAAGACGACCCACGGAAGTTTCTCTACGTGGCAGCGTACGAAGAAACCCTTAAGACGACGACCGCTCGTTCGATTCCGATAACTTTTGACGAAAGTAAAGGAAGCGTTTGTCCTCGATCACGTCCTATTCCCACTCCCCCACCACGTTGAAAATGGACTAATCCTCCTCTATTATCGAATGCAGCTTGCACACGTCCGACGGCGTTGAGATGGCCTTGATAAGCGGAGATCGTATCGTTTCCATGGCTACCGTATCCTTGCGCGTTTATCTAGATCTCGTGAAGTGCCGCCCTCCCCCCCTTAGGAACGTCGAACGCGTGGTTAATCAAGTCACCGTAATAGCGTGGGACTTTTTAATGGACCGAAAAGTTTTAACGAGGAGGAACACTCCAGAGATAAACCGTCCATCGTAATTGCAGTGGTGCTCAAGAGAGACGGACTTTTTCGACGGTTCGGGTACCTGTTGAAAAAAAAAACTGATGACACGTTTAACAGTGCTTCCCATTTCCAGCGATAGTTTTTTTATGTCCAGAAATTAATTCAACCGCGTACTGTAGTTAGGAAAAAATATATATATGTAGAATAACGATTTACAATTATAAAAGTTTGAAAAATAATATTTTTAACCAATGTTTTGGATGGATTTATTTTTCATGCGTGAACATTAAATTATAATTTTTAAATGCTAGTCGTGTTGCTATCTGAAATTCCACGAATGATATTAAATGTAATTTCATCAAATTAAAAATTAATTATACTTAAACAGTTTCACGGCGAATTTAATACTACTAGCGATGATTGGTGTAGTAATTTAACGCCCGCTGTCAACGAGGCGATCCTAATTGGAGTGTTTCTAACGTGTCTAGGCAAGTGTCATTCGCCGCGCGTTAATTAAAATCGTTCCATAAAATGGGTCATAGATGATTATGATCCTCTAGTATGTGTCTTCCATTCTTAATGACCTGCCTTCCTTAATTATGTTCTCTCGAATCGAAATTTTTTAGCTTAAAATTTTTTGCATAGCATCATATGCAAAACATTTTCAGATCGCGAGTTTTAAATTACAAAGGTGCGACATCAAACATTCAAATTATTATATACGTTAAACATATGACACAAAGTAACATTCTATATATTTTTTTGATTTAAGTGTTATTGAATCATGGAATCACGTGGAATAACTATCACTGAGGAATTTACAAGAGTCATGATTTACATAGTAGCACACGCGGCATTTTTGTGTTTATTTACATATAAAAACACATTCCATCATGTCGTATGTTATTAGTATTTTGTCTATTTATGCTGTGATACAAAAACGCTTGTGTGTCACAGCATAAATAGAGTGATAGCGCAAATGCCACATACAGAATATATTCAATTGAGCCTCGAAGGTCAAATGCAGAAAAAGACAACGTTTTCAGGCAATGGAATTGTGTTTGAGGACGTTTAACACATTTGCAACCTTCCTAAAATCTGTAGCGTGAAAGAGCAAACCTGAAGAAGTGCTCGACCCGTGAGCAAACTTTACCACTACGAAGATAATTTCAGCGCAGGATGTAAATATATCATAAGGATGAAGGCGCCATCCGTGTGTGCGCGAGAAGGCTATAACAACCAGCGGTAAACCTGTGTTGAGGGAAAACTAACTACCGCGGCGCAACCTGTACTGCAGTGAAGCATGTGTGCCACGGGGCAACTTGTATTGCAGTATAAAGTGTAACGAACGCGGGTCTTGCAGCGGAGAATAACCGGAAGGAGGGGTTAGCATGAGGTGAAACATAAATCCCGAGGCGCGCACTGCAATGTAGTGAAACAAAAAAGAGAATCACGAGAAATCCCTTTCGCAACGCAGCGCCTCTGCGACCGGTTGTCGCGAAACATAACTACAGGAGAGTGCCGCGTAATTTCCAAAATATGTGGTACATATATCATTAATTTGTTCCCATCCTAAGACAAACATTTTTCCTGTAGTAAGGTTCGCTAAAAATGCATAAACGAATGGCCTTAAAAAAATTATTTGTTCTTTATCAGTAAGTTCTCTCGAAGAATAATTAATATGTGATTTAAATACCTAATGGTTCAGTATTATTACTTTTAATCATCGAAACTAATTAAAATGCATACAAAAAATCGTAAGGCTAAATTTCTCCATTTAAACATGATCTCTTCCAACCCAAATGTTTCTTTAATAAACGCTAAAATTAATATTTGATACGAATATTTTACCGTGTATTGCTCGAATTATTGTTTTGGACGATAATAATGTTTTAAACATTTTGAAAATTCATGTATTGTACACTTAAGCAAGACCTAAACGCCTCAAATAATACCACGATTTTATAAAAAATAATTAAATGTAAAGTAACAATTTCTATTAAATGTAGCACAATTGACTTGTGACCCCGGTTAAATTCCAATTATTCCAGGAGGTTAGAAATTTCAATATGATTTCACGAAGCAACGCAATCCTATATGTTTGAGATTTCATCAATGGAAAATGCTTTTGTTTTGTAAATATTTCCGTAAAATAACCTCTTCTTCAAAAGTTAAGAGACAGAGTCACATATCTCTCAAAACTCTTCGCTTTTTTAAATGTGCTGAAAGAAACATGACAACGGATTGGATGTTACTTTTTTAAGTTTAAAACATACCCAACGAAGCCACGATCGCAAGAAGATATCAGTGGAATACTAAACCGTACTCCATTCAGGTAAACTCAAATTTCTTTTTTCAGTAAATATCAAGCACGCACCTTATACAAATAAAAAACGATTTAGAGACACAAACTTGAAAAACGTCCATTAAAAAGACGTCATACTTAAGATATTTCACAATTTTAACCCAAGCGAAAAGAAACGCAGCAAAACGTAAAATGGTCTCAGTAAAAAAAAAACACAAAACTGAAGACAGGATTTGCTACACCTCGGGGAATAAATTTCCGGATATTAATAAAAGGAATATTATTTTCGAAAGAGAGAGAGAGAGATACGGAAAGAAAGGATGTGGAAAAGAAGGCGAATGGTTCCTTTTTTCGAAATCAGAATGAGCAGGTGGGCGGGGCGATGGCTCTTCAAGGCGGGGGGTAAAAAGAGAGAGAGAGAAGGAGAGAGGAAGAGGTCCGGAGAGGTAAAAAAAAAAAGAAAAGAAAGATAGCCTCTTAAGGTTTCGCATAGGTTCCCGAGGGCAGAATTTTTCTAGATAAAAGAAAGTAGTAAAAAGAGTGAGAAAGAGAGAGAGAGAGAGATGGAAGGAAGGGAGACATAAAGGAAGGATAAAAGAAGAGAGAAGGGACAAGGGCAGTGGGCCTAAGGGCAGAAGAGAGAGAGAGAGACCCTCTCTATCTCCTTCAAGATGAAGTTCGCGTATATTTGAATAATAAGATCTTGAAATTCCAAGGGAGAGAGGGAAAGAAAGAGAGAGAGAAGGAGAGAAAGAAAGAGGGCGGAAGAAGAGGCTCTCTCTATATCTCTCTCTCTCTCTCTCCTTGCTGAAAGCGTCCTGGCAGAGGCGGATAAAATAATTTTCATTTTTTTTCTCTCTTTCCGATACACCTTCGGAAGCGAAAAAAATGGTTGCATAAGGAATTCACTAGAACACGTTGTGTTCTTATATTTTAATAGAAAGTTCGCTATATCTAGGAAGATATATGTATATGCGCCAAAATTGTATGTATGTACACACACACACATATATATACATATATATATATATAGTACACACATACATACACACACGTCTCTCCATCGCTGAGAAAGGACGTCAGCCCGAAAGCTTCACTTTGTCTTTTTCGTGTTTTTGTATTTTCCGTGTTTCATCAGCACCCCCAGCGGCTCTCCAATTTAGGTAAGTGTCCACTGGGCTTCCTCCAACACCTTGTTGCCACCTTTATAATTACCTTTTCTTTTTTTTAAGCATTTCTATATATATATACACACACAAACACATTATGTAATGTATTTTAAATCTTTTTAAAGCACTCTTTCCGGGTGTAATTCGTCAGCAGATTAAAGACACGGTATCTTGATATTTATAAATAAAGTATAGATTTTATTTAAATGCTAACAAAATGGTAGCGAAAACTTTTAATACATAAAACACTTTTTATCGAACTTTGATTTGAATAATTTTATGCAAAACACTAGCGTAAAAATTTTGAAAGCCATGATGGGAAACTTTGTGAGAAATGGCATCGTTTCCATTCGTTTGAACTGCGACGTTTAATATAATTGTTAAAATAAAAAGTTAAATTTTAATACTTTTCACACCAATATATAATTTCACAACACATACGATAGTTATTAATTTCGAGACCGCTTCTTTTACAGAGAGAGAAATTAAAATTTTTGCTGCAGATAACATTTTCATTTCAAATTACATATAATAGTTTGACAAATTACTGTTTAGACGCATAAAAGTTTATAACATTTTGAGATAAAATAGCTTTTACGTAATCAGTATGAGTGCTATGATTGCACAGTTATCGTATAATTATTTTCTCTCAGTTAAAAGGCAAAACCTGCATGCACAAACTAGGATTTACTTCATTATAAAAAAGGTAAAATAAAATTGACTCGGTTATGTAGCTTTTAGTATTAACCGACATAAACATAGTCAAAAAATATTATGTCGTATAAAAACAATACAAATAATCCATACAATGTCGAAAAACTCTATAATTAAATTTTTTTAGTCATAGTAGTCGCAAATTTCAAATAAATTATCATCCGTCTTTGCAAAAAACACAATTTATGAAAATAATCTGACTAGGCGAAAGAATATAAGTGAAATATTAAGGCTTATTTTAAAAGAATTGTTAACGTAAATTAAAGATCGAAAAAAGTTTTTGGTATTGTTCTCCTATTTAATACGTCATCATTTTGGTTGCGGTAGCTATGCGGCGCACAAAACTCTGACCGCTAACAATGAAAACTGTGGGAATGACAGCGAGAAACTGGCGCAAATCTCTCGGTCGGATTCGAACCGAAGGCTCTCATTGTTCGAGAGCGGGCATTTTGCCACATCTCGTACCATCATCGAGGCCTCTCTATAGCCATTGAAAAAAAAATAATAAAAAGATAGCGGAAAAATATTTCCCGAATGTACTCTGGACGGTAGGCTGAAACGGGGGTAAAGAGACGAGAGAAACGGTTGAAAACGATACTGACAATGCATCGGGAGCACACCGTTCCGTTCCTCATTTCTAACGTCGTTTGTTTTCCCTAGCCTTTTACTCCAGAAAACGTGAGGCGACGATCATAGGGAGAACGTTTCTGGCCGTTAAGGATGGAGGATTAGAGGAATTTTCTTTTTCCTCTTCCCCGCACACGTGCGCAGGGAGAAAGGAAGTGATAGATAAAGAGGACAGTGATGAAGAGTGAGGTAGAAGAGGATAGAGAGAGGTAGAGAGAGAGAGAGTAAAGGGAAAAACATGGAGAGAGAGAGACATGTGAAGTAAAGAGGGTGAGGGTGGAAGAGAGAGGGCTAAAGAGAGAGAGGAAAAAATCTGACGTGGCCAACACGACTTTCTCCGTATTTGGGGTATAGATATTTAAATTATTATGAATAGAATTATAAGGCAAAATTATTATTTCGTATCGTAAAAGAATACAGTCGTCCTTATTGCCGTAAATTATATTTTGAATATGATTACAGAATTCACCGCTACATGGTGGTGGCGCTGTATACTGGAAATTTACGAAAAAGTTAAATATCTCCGAAATGGATGGTTCTACGAAAATTTGTTTCAAACAAAAGTTGGAAAAAATGTTATTCTATACAACTTTGGTCCTTACGGAGATTACTAATAACGATGTTTTTAAGGAGATATTTGACGGAAAACGAAAAAACCGATTATTTATTAATAATTCTTAAACAATAACTGCTATTGAAAATTGTTTCAAATAGAAGTTGTAGGAAATTACATTACCTATAACATTTGTATAGGATTGTATATACAATAATAATGTTTTAACGGAGAAATATCGCAAAAAACCGAATCGGGTTTCGAATAAACCTCGACTTCCGGTTAACCGGTATTGTCCAAAAACTAATCAGTTCTTTTTGCTCATGCTAAAGTGTTGTATATGAAATTTGGTATTAATATGACAAGTCCTTTTTGAGTTATAGCGCCCACGATTACATACATCCACACACACACAGACATCATTCCGAAAATAGTCTAAACGTGTTCTAGGGAACTCAAAACGTGTATTTCCGTTGAAATCTCGAAATCGATTTTTTTCGTGATCACAATACTTTCCCTATACTACTTATGGAGAAAGTAAAAAGGGAAGTAGGAAAATAGGGGAGGAAAAGAGAGAAGGAGGAACAAAGCATAGGTCTTCAAAACTGGGTTCCCCGGAACCATTGTGTTCCACGACAGGCAGAGGAAGAGACCCGACACGTTCTTCCTTCTCTAATTTGCAACAAGAAACATGAGCTCCACTTGTAAACCTTATAATGTAAGGCACATAAAATACGTAAATAACCATTACAGTGATTATAAAGTTAATTTCACTGCGATTTTGGCTTACAGGGAGAAAAAATATTTGAATATAAGGGTTCCGTGGCTTCGAAAAAATTTAAGAACCCCTGGAATAGAGTGATGAAGGAAGAGAGAGAGAGAGGGAGAAAGAGAGAGGGAGGAGGGGAATGGAGGAGGGAGAGCAAGGAAGGGATGAAGGGATATGCCATAGAATAGAGACAGAGCGGTATAAAAAGAGAGGAAGTGATACAGCGAGGAAGAGAAGGGAAGGGAATGTGCCGGAGGAGGGGTAGAAAGAGAGAGAGAGAGAGAAGGAGAGAGGGGAGAGAGGAAGGAAGGATAGGCATAGGGATTCGGAGAGAGAGAGAGAGGATATTTCGAAATACTGGCATGATAAAACAATGAATAACCTTGGCAAGGAAATTGAAAATGGAGAGGGATGTTCGAAATGAGGCATTCTTACGAAATATTTCACGCCCTCTCTCCTTCCTCCTCTTGAAAGGACCAACACCCTCCCTTCCCTACACTCCCCCCCCTCCTAAAAGCCCTTTCCCCTCCCTCTCCCAAAGAAAAAGGTCCTTCCTCACCCTAAAAGGACCTCCTCTCTCTCTCTCTCTCTGAGTGAGGAAAACGGAAGGGATCTTTTGAAAGAGGGCGCGCGGGTCGTGACATTTCCTCCAGAATGGAAAAGAGGAAATGAATAAGGTTCGGAATATAAGGGGCGAGAATGGAGTGCTTTTGGGAGGAAAATGTATTGAATATGTGGTCCACTGAGCGTCTTTCTTTCCTCGCTCTTCACCTGCCTGAAAGACGGCTTTGGTTCGAATCTTCTCCACTCCGCTGCCTCGTCACTTTTTTCGCGGATTGCTTTGTAGGATTTAATTGACTTGAAATTCCATCCCGGCTAATTTCGAAATTTTTCGAAATTAATGCTTTTGAAACGCTTCTGAGGTGATTTTTATAAACGTGTGCAAGAATTTTTAAATTGGAGGAAAGTTTTAGCCAGAAGCACAATGAAGCAATGCTGCAAAACAACCTTAAAACCTTTAACTTTTGAGAATAACTCTAAAATTTTCAAAGTTCAGATAATTCGTGCAACGAGAGAAACGGCAATTCGTTTTAAATTTATATAAATTAGATTAACATAATTTCATCGAAAAATTATAAACCGTGAACGCCAAATCGGACATACTGGAGCACGAACGTTAATTGTAAAAAAAAACTGAGGGTAAAGGATTGGAAAGGAAATCGAAGTGCATTTCAGGAATGTTCTAACGTACTCTTAGGCCATCCATTATACTGCATCTTATATAAATCCATTGCTTCCCAAACTATGTTAAATTTTAGGTCGCGTCAATGGATGTAATCTACGAACTACTTAAGATTGCACCTGACTTATTCGATCGAGCTTTGAATCGCCAAACGATCATTTTCCATTTATCATCACTTACAGCATCATGTTACTATAATGGAGAAGCCATCAAAAAGAACTACCATATACTAACTAAAACATTTCCTCACATAACAGTAAATAAAAACGTACGCATATACAAACCACCGCAAACACACACATTCGGGGGTATATATGTGCGGTGTGCGTATGAGACATAAAACGTCCCTCGCGTATGGGTCGCACGTATGTGCTTGCGGCGGCGGAATGGGAATAATCTCGATTCCGTGCCACGCACCATATTGGCGAGGGCGGATGTTTGGATGGGCGTAGCAGGTGGGGGAGGAAGAGGGGATGAGGACTTGGAAGGAGAGAGGCGATAAAAGGGGAGGGGAGAAATTCCTGGATGGAGGAATGCACACGCAAAGGGGGAATGGTTGAAAAGTATGGAGGGGAAGAGAAGAGGAGGGCGTGGGAACGGTAGAGAGAGAGAGAGAGAGAGAAAAAATAATGGTCTCCATGCATGCGGGTCGGAATTGGTCTCGTTTCTACACGGAGGAGAGAGATTTTTATTGTTTTTTCCGCATTCACTTTTTATACGAAATGGAGCGGAAGTATTCGATGGCACGTAACGAACCGGGAGTCGGATTCCCCTTCGACGCCGCTGGAAACGTAGATGGGAACGAGAGAGAGAGAGGGAGAATTTTAGTGTTTCCTTAGAGGTACAGGCTATTAAGAAGGCAATACGTGGGGCGGTGGAAATTGCGGTCGTATGAGCTAATATGAAAGGGAAAACGCAAAGGAGATATGATCAAGGATGTTATTCGTTCGTTTAATTACGAGTGCAGCAGATCTTGGAATAATTTACGGATGCCTCTGTGTTTATTCCTTGTTTTTTTTATAGATGGTTTCCCGGAATAGCAGCCATTTTGATAGGACTGTGCAGATTTTACGGAAAATTTCGTTTATTTTTTACACCCAGCTAATCTCAACACTTCTACTTCTTTCAAAGTCCACTTTACATCCATAATATCGATGTATCGTGCGTCATATTCGATTAATAGATTGTAATGAAGTTTGAGTTTCATCTTTCGCTTTAATTAGTTTTTTTTTATATTTAAATAGTATTTTGTTACAGAACTGGCGAAAAGACTGATGAATATATTATATCTCAATTTTATGCATTGAAAATGGTGAAAGAGTTCGTTATTTGTTCCGCACGAAAAAGAATTAAATTGAAAAATAACTCGTACGTAAAAATGAGTGTACCATAAAAAAAACTTAATAACATAAAATAAAAATATGTTGAAGATATTAAAGAACAAACAGGAAATTTGTTATAGAAAATGCTTCAAAAACACTTTTTCGAAAAAGCAATTCTTCCGAAAAGAAAATCTCAAACTTTAAAATAGTTAAAATGACAAAAGTATTCCAACTTCTGACATTAACATTTATTTACCTTTGAAACTGCCAAAATATAATTTGCGTAATCCGATGACTAATATTGTCGACATTACTGCATTAGCAATCACAAATATAATTACTCCGTTCCAACGTGTTGACAACTAGTTGGCTTGGATTATGTTATGGTTCTGGGTTGTTTTTTTCTTCGAAGAAATGCTTTTTTATAAGATTTATTCGAAGAATGGTTTTCGGGGACATGATTCTAGAAGAATTTCTGCCCAATAATTTTCCTCAAACCGACGAAATGATGGCCACTTTTCATTCCCACGTTAGACTGCCCTAACAAACGAATTTCCACCTCGAATTATAGACGATTAAGACTCTCGTAATATTCTACGCGGCAATCTCCTCCCAAGACAAAAAGAGCTGAATTTATCGAATTCCTTCGGGATGTAGGAGACGAAAGAAAATGGCCTCCAGTAATGAACATAAAAATTCCCTCGGCCATAAAGAAAACCCCGTGACCACTAAAGGGCCAAATGGAAATGATTCAAGGAGAGGCTTCCAGATGATGGATGGGAGGAGGTGGACGTAATGAGAGGGAGTAGAAAAATGGAAGGTAGGAGAGAGGGGAAGAAAAGGTTTGAGTCGAAGACACGCAGCACGAGTAGGGAAATTCTTAGGGAGGATTTTTTTTTTTTTTAAGAGGTAAGAAATATAGTTGGAAAAGATGTATGAGGCGGTATTTCAAGCGGTTAAAATTGAAGATCTTCTTTTCTCTTTATTCCTACCTCGCAGGAGTAATGGCAGTGGAAGAGGGATGGAAATTTTCCACCCCTTCGAAAAAAACGGAAAAAAGCGTTCTCTCCTATCTTGCCTTTCAGACGCTTTTGAAGATATAAGGAGTGCATGTGTGCCTGTGTGTGTGTGTGTGTAGCGGGGGAAATTAATTAGAGGGAAATAAATAAATTGATGATATAACAGCCATAAAACGTTTGGTAGAAACAGATACGCTTTTTGTTTTCCAAGTCGTCGTCATCAGTTGTGCCCATCGACGGTAGATTATAAAAATATAGCTTCCGCGAATAACCACTGATGTCGGCTGTTTTTTAAGCAAAAATTCCCCATTTGGTTTTCCCGGCCTTTGTATTGAAGATTCCAAATTAAAAACTTGTATTGCGACGACAAGCCGAACTTTATAGTTCTTTTTCTCGACAAAAGCGAAAGCTTTCAGTTAACAGGATAAATACGATTCTTGTTATGACTGAAATTTGAAATGTGTCTCTAAAATAATTTACTTTCGCGTCAACCTGATAATTCTGATCCTGTCCGAGGAGTAGGAAATCCACACCACGATCGCCCCCACCTTAAATCCCTACATCATTTCATCCGAATTTGCTCACAAATAGCTCAAGCGTCCGCCTTGGCGCTTTCTTCTTGACAGAACGCTGGCGACTCAAAATATATGAGCATCAGGGAGCAAAGATTGCAGAGGTTACGCCTTCATCATTCGAGGGACGAGGTTGCACGATTATTCGTCTCGGCGAGGGCGAGAGAGAGAGGGGATTTGCTTCTGCGAAATCCACGGCTTCGCAACGGTCAATCGGGTCATCCGCCGTCACTTCTTTTCCATCTTCTTCAGCATATACAGCGGACGAAGGTAGAAGTACGAATATCATTCTTACTCAAACATCTCCTTTTATATATTGAACCACTTCGTAGATATATGCCAAACGTTGACTGACTAAAACAAGCGTCAGCAACTTTTAATGGAAGCTAAGACGATAAAACTATCTTTCACAATAACGTAGAAATATTTTTTTTCAAAAACATCCTCACAAAAAATTTATGATAAATTTTTAATATTAAGAAGTTATTTGGACTCGATTTTCACATAAAATTTATCCCCCTTACCAAAGCACTCGCATGTTCTGAGGACGCGGTTCTCCAATTAGAAAATGATTCCAAACCTAAAGGCCTAAAGGAATGGCTTCGCGGTTCGAAATTTCAATCATCTTAGAATCTTAGATAACGACGTGGCGCAAACTTCATTTCATTAAAAAATCTCTTTTAAAAAATGCTTCCGCTAACGGTTACGTTTACGCGTGAAAGGCGTTCCAAGGCGAAACTTGAGATCTTAGCTTGTTTACGGGAGTAGAGATTCTCGGGATGAAGGCAAGAAGTTGGCAACCGCCTCCTCCTTCAGCCTCCTCCTTCTTCCGTCTCCTCCTTCCGCCTCCTACTTCAGCCTCCTACTTCAGCCTCCTACTTCAGCCTCCTACTTCAGCCTCCTCCTTCCTCAACCGCAAAAGAGAGATAGAGAGAGAGAGAGAGAGAGAGAGAAGGGTAGGTGTGGAGGAGAGCGCATCCAATCTCGCGTCGGATGACTCGAATTTTGTCGCGGCCTCGCAAGAAATCTATTTTGAGAGGCGGAGGAGGCAATTAGCGTCGTTTTACGTGCCGGCGTTGTTAGCCGAAAGAAGGGACACAAAAAGGACTTCCAGGAAAATTTGGAAGGACATGCCTAGAAAGACGTAGCGCTCAATTCTGAGAACCGTGAAAAAGGGAAAAAATAAATTCCAAAAAAAAAGGTTATGTTGCATCGGCTGAACCTTTTGTGCGTTTTTTTTACTCGTTCCGAAAATGTAATTCAAATTTTTCACTTCGGAACGGAAGGAAACAAAGGAGCGACCTAAATATGTTTCCTGTTATCTTTGCGTTGATGTTTCATGCCGTTGGCGTAAGACCTAATTAAAGGTTTGTAAACAATCGGAATTTTAAAAAAAAAGCTAAAATTTACTGGTGGATTCAGTCTGCAGACGATATTTCTTATGAAAAAAGGTTGTCTCACAGATTCTAGCACAATCCTAATGCATAAATAATAAAGAGATGTAGTAATATGCATCTTTTATTTTCAATCTGTCATTAAATCACCTTAATCATAACGAGAATGTTTAATTGAAAGACATTTTCTATTACCCATGCATTAAGATACACAATTCAGGTAGCAAAACTTTATACAATAACTCACAGTACTGGCAGTTATGTTATGCCAACATCAAATTCAATGATAGTTTTTCAATGCAGAGATAACTGTCAAAAATGTATCTTAAAGCATAGCTTCGTATTCGTCCACTTATTGTTAGAGCAAGATTTACGCTCACTAAACAATTTTTTCCGATAAATTTTAAAATGGAAAACATTTTTCTAGATCAGTGTTTTTCAACCTTTTCTGAGTGGCGGAACACTTTGGAGTGGAAAAAAATTGGCATAACACCTACATACTACATATACATTTATATATATTTACATATAACCTTTATTATATGTACTTAATAGAAGTACTTTCCGATTCTGCGATAGATGTAGTTATGACGTGAGAGCAAAACAGAAATACTTTCTATTTTTCAATTTATTAAAAAATCTAAATTTATAGAAAAATTATTTTCGGTGGTATATTTCGCGGAACACTTAGGCAATGCTATCGGAACACCAGTGTTCCGCAGAACACCGGTTGAATAACACTGGTCTAGATCCATATCTGTCGAGCGAAATGTATGCCGAAATATTTATTTCTAATCTATAATAAATAACGCTTTCGTCTCTTCGGATGCCGGACATTTTTATCCTGGATAGTTCAAGTATCCTAGAGAACCTATCCAACTCCCTGAATAGCGTCATTTATCAAAGGGACAAACTTCTTACCACGCAGCAGCGCACGTGGGAGCGAAAGACACTTCGAGGCGAGATAATAAATTATCCTGACCGGACGAAGGGCCGCGGGATAAGAAGGGTGGAAAAAAATGGGCTCGACGCGAACCAACTTGGTAGACGAGATCATTTATTAGAATACGAGTGACCCCGTGATCCGGACATCATCGGCAATGAGTTTTTTCCACGGCGGAAAAACTCTACAAGCGATTTGTTTATCGACACAGGAGAACTATCGGAGTACTCTTAAAAGCATTGCGATGTCTCAATTCGATTAAACGTATTAAATAAACATTATAAATATTCTGAAACTTCTTCGATATATTTATATTTTATTTATTCTTATGTAGCTCATAAACTTCACTTTAGGGTCTTCTGCAATGAGCGAAACGTATATTTAAAAAAAAGACGAAAGATGGATCCAAACCCTCGATCCTAGCATTAGAAGCTAGACAGGCTGACCAAACTTCTACCACGCCCGGCTGTACAAAATCTTTTGATCACACATTAAAATAAAAAGGAAGAAAACTTAATTGGAAAGGAAAATAAGCATTAAAGATTTATAGCTATATACGTAATTGAAGAGAGTTTTCAGAAATTATAATATTGAAAGGAATGTCTAATATTAATGAAAGCCTACGCTCAAAAAATTTTTAATATATTACCGTAAAAATAATGGCACATGATAATTTCCGGTATTTTATTTATAGGAAAGCGGAAATAAAATACCTATCCTTTACTTGTTTAATTCTCGATCACCGACATTTGTCTGATTTAAGAGTGGCGACACTATATTGCATACCTAAACTAAAAAATAATAAATTTTACGTGAATAAAACAACACATATTCTAAACAATCCAAAATCATTATTTGAAGAAAAAAAGGCAAAGCAAGCGAAAAGTGAAAATCTAAAATTTTATATGAGCGTGGTGGAATCGAATGCGAAATGTTGCGAGCCTTGCACAATTCCATACGAAAGTGCACGCGAAGGAATAACGCCTTTGTGTATCTTATTTTCCATCTCACAGGATAGCTCCAAACAACATCTACGCTAGCCTTTTTCTTTAAAATAAAAAAAAGAAAGAAGGAGAGCTTCACAGAAAGATGGCGCGTCGCGTTGGAAGAAGGCGATGGTCGGGAAGAAGGGAGGTGAAAGGGGGAGAGAGAGAGAGGGAGAGAGGGATAAAAGGGAGGGGACCCTGGGAAACGGGACGGTATACCCTGGACTTAGTAAGAAGTTGAACCTATCGATCATTCGCGTCATGGGATGGGGATCAACTGGATCTCTTCCTCGTAGAAGGGTGAGGGAGGGGGGGGGGAGGAGAGGAGGAGGAAGGAGGGGAAGAAAGGGATGGAGAGAGAGAGAGAGGGGTCGTGAGACCTCCACGGTTCACACACGGAATTCTAATACGGTGTCTCTTCTCTCAAAAAGAAAACCCCTCCTCCTACGTCCTTAACTTTCTTCCCCTGCAAAACGTCACCTCTTCTTCGCCTCCCCCCTCTCCCTGGATTCCGCACCTCTCCTCCACCCCGCCCTTCACACACCGCCATCCACCACGCCCTCCTCCATTTCTTCCCCCCCTCCCCCCCAATCTCAAAAAAAAGATGAGGCAAAATTTCTAGGAAGGAAAGGAGATAAGGAGAGTTAGGGGGGGAAGAAGTGGGGGGTTGTCTCGCGAGAGCCTAAAGGCGACGACGATATATAGTCGGACGGTCGTAAATTTTGAACTGGGCGTCGTCGGCGTCGATGTGACGATGACAAATGATGACCGGAATTAAGTCGCTCGAGTCCAAAAACATATTGTAGAATATAAACAAATTTCCCTAGGTATGCGCGCGCGTGGGTGTGTAAAATGGAGGGGCGTGGTTTTGTTTCCGGGATAATTTATGGGAGCGTATTTATCGTCGAGGTGTCAATGAAGAGAGAGAGAGAGGCAAGATTGGAAGCGTTCCCTCAGTCGCCGGAAGGCCTCCATGATGGAAAGAATATATTCAATATTAAAGGGAATGAAACTTGAAAAATTGTTTGTTAAAACCACGGCGGGACGAAAAAAAACAACTGTAATGCTGGATTTTCATGTTGTAAAATAAATGTGTTCCCACAGAAGAGAAATAATCAATATTTATAAGGATACTATAAAAATTTTTTTATTAAAAACCTAACGCGATGATGTAGTATATTGTAGTATACATGAAGACTTTTTTTATAATACCGGTGACCGTAAATGCGTTCGAGAAAAAAGTTCAATCGAGTAACTTGTAACGAAGCAATATCGAAGTTGGTTCTAAAACATAAAAAACGAAGCCCAAATTTACTACAGTTATAATTTTTTGTAAAGTAAAACACATTTTTGTGTATTAACGTAAATTTGACGACATTGAACAATGTCGCACAAACAAATGTGCTTCAAGACTGAGTAACAATATGGCTGAAATCACATTGATAATTAAGATACCTCCGAGAGCCATTTCATGGTTATATATCACCGATATTAGTAGAAGGGTAGTTAGTGTGCAAGGGTCGCTGGTTCGAATCCTGCCGAGGACATGGTCCCATGTGCTTGTCATATATCAATTATAACACTTGTGATTGAGGCAGTGCTCGGAATGAGCCGGAACGCCGCTCCGTTCCGTTTCGTCCGACATTTAGAAATACCGTCCCTTATAACAAGCGTTCCGTTTCGTAACATTTTTCCATTTCGACCACTGGATTGGAGTAATCTGTATGTGTTCAAGAACTTATTATTAATAATTTCATTATAAAAAACTCCCATTTGAGCTTAAAAGCAGCCGTCATAGATTGTCTATAAGGCTTCATAATATATCTTTTCTTTATTTTCTTTAATCTCAGGAAACTGCTTTTCGTCTTCAAATTTTTTAGCATAAGGTAAACATAACTTTTTCCCAATAGATACAACTTTGAATGCCTTGATTATTTATATAGGTAACAATTACTTAACTGCTAAGTTAAGGAAGACATTGCGCTGGAATTAAAACGGATGTATTTTTCGATGCTACGTACTGTTCCCGATTTTATATCAGTTCAAACATTTTAAAATTGACAGTTCTTATGTTCATTTCATATGCTGAGGGGTGAAATGAATCAATTCCTAACTTTGAGCCTCAATGCAGATGAAATGTCTGTCGCCGAATGATAAAAATAGAAGCTTAAATAATTGCCGTAAAATTTATCTTCGGATAAAATTGCATGGTGACTGAATCCTGTCTCGTCTCATCCCCATCCTCCATTATCTCTCCCTCTTCTCCGTAAGAGGCAGCACTCTAAACAAACAAAGCATCCACAAGGAGCCATCCCGCAGACGGGAGGAACCCGCCGCCGAAATTCCCATAAAATCTTCCCGAAACCCACTCTTCCGTCAATTATGAGAAAGTAAGAGAGACAGCGTGCGAGAGAGAGGAAATGGAGGGAGAAAGAGAGAGAGAGAGCGGTGGGATCAGGAGCTGAGGACCCCTTCTGTTGCACCCGACAAACTGCGCAACAATTTGCCCGCCAGAGTCTCAGAAAAGAAAAAATCCCCGAGTCTTACACAGTATGGAAATCACCGCTTTGCCTCCCATGGAAATCCCCCTCCCCCTCCCAGTCCCCACCGGAGGCAAGTGAGTGGGCGCTCACTCCATCTTCCTCCTCCGTTCTCCCTCTCTCTCTCTCTCTCTCCGCCGCACCGCGCAAAGACTTGAGCGTTGCCCTGACTCAATCCACGCCATGCGGGAGTAATTTACGAGTTGCGCTAGAGTCTTAAGTGGCACTTGCCAAATTTATGGCAACGGAGGTGAGTCTCGTCGTCGCGTTCTAGAGAGAGAGAGAGAAATAGGGAGAGAGAGAGAGAGAGGAGAGAGAAAGAAGCTTAGAGGAACTTCCACGCAAACGTAGACGCAACTTCCCAGCGATTGTTATTCTTTTTTTCCCCCTCTCCATCTCCACCAATTTTAAAGGGTTGTCCACTCGGTCGCCTAGGCAACCGTTTCCGTGGAAGACATTACGCTCAAGGGTATACTATCCGTTGCATCGATTGTTTCCGTCGCGACGACGCTAAGAACATGCACCACTACGCACAAAAGGTGCATTTGCTCTCGAGGCTAAGTTCTGTTACATAGACACCCAGAATGTCGCACTTTAGATCTGAGAAATATAGCAATGGATTCAGTTATTGTTGAAAGGGAGAAAATGCGCTTTGAAAGCAATTTGACCATTGAGGTGTAATTTACAGTTTTGTTCCGGAGACGCCTGCAAAATTAAACTTTATTTCATTTTAAAATTTATGCGGATGACAAATACGAGAATACGCAGAATCGTCTTTTCAATAAATAAAATTCATCACATACTATGGATAAAGATTCAGTTCTTTGTGCGAAAATCCAATTTAACAGAGCGTTTATGTGCGAAAGTTTTGTAGAGTAAAAATATAATTATTTATCTATCAAAATGAATAAAAGCGTTAACAAATTATTATAAATTATCACGATTCTGGTCTAATCGATCATTGATCGTTAATATTTTATGTAATTGTATTTTTTAATCATTTCACCACATTTTCTTTGTTCATTGTTAATTTGTTATATTCATTTGTTGATTTTATGTCCTATTTTTATCATGTTGTGTCAATTCCTTGTTGACCAAGCCTGCCGTAATTGGTCCTGTTCTGTAGGTGGATTCTTTCGTAATAAATAAATAAATAATTGACGACCCATTTAACTCATCCCTAGGATACTATTGAGTGAAAGGACGAGAGTTGAGTTTTTTTATATCCAGTACCAACAGAAGTGCCCGTTGAATTTCAACGGATTTAGTGAATCTAAAAGTTCGACCGTGTAATATGTAGTCATCGAAAGAATAAGATAGTACATACATAGTTTTAACCGTCGAATGAAGCAAAAACGAAGAAAATCGGTCCGCATTTACTTATTTGGATGAATGTAGGGAGAAAATCTTGTACTGATAAAATCAAAAATTACGTGTAAGCTTATGTAAAAATAATTATTGATTAAGCGTCCCCTCTCCCAAATTTTTTATCGCCTTGTAGCCAATGTTACCCGCATGGTAAAATTATATACCTATGTGAAGTTTCGTGGCGATATCTTCAAAGGTATGGAAATCACAATTTGTGGACAATCTACGTCTAATTATTTAAGTTACGTAATTTTATAAACAGTTTTCTTTGGAGAGCTCTACGCCAAACGAAAATATCACTAAAAAGCGTTTATTTTAATATTTCAATTAAAATCAAAAAATATTTGTTTGCCATGTAAACAAAGCAAAATCGCACACATAAATTGAAAAACGATATTACGTTAAAATTTTTCGCATTGGACTCTCAACCTCGGTTACAACGGGAGTTGCCATGGTAGCTTATAATTGGTACTGTCATAAAACTGATAAAATCACGTATTTTTCTCATTCTAAACGTATTTTTACGCTAATTCGATCAGGATTTGGATCCTGTCTACAATGAAAATAAACTTTGTTCTTTCCTTCATAGAACCATCTAAGTCTCAAGTTCGTACCATTTTTATAAGTAATTTTAAAATGCAAATGAAATATAAGCTGCACTCATCTCTATGTTATTCAGATGGAGAAAATGAAAAAAGAAAATATTTTTTAAAATCAGTAAGGTCAATTAAATCGGTATAAAAATATAACTACACCACTTCTCTTTATTCCGATTGAAATGACACCATTCTCTTGTTTGTACGTGCTGTAGTAGTTCAGTTATAAAAACATACATTCATACATACAAACAATTTACTTTATAGGTATCTATAGATCTACAGATTTAAATAATTATCTGTTGGATTACCAGTACTACACATTTTTATTAACCGTAATATATAAGTTTACAGGAGTTAATTCGATAGTTATTAAATCCGCGATTTTGTGAAAGCGTAAGAAAAATCTTCAGGCAAGCCGTACGTTTCGAACGATGCTTAGAAAACTAGCGAATCGCAAGCAATCGCTTCATCACAGTCGGTCCGAATACATATATTATCTCGGAGACCATACAGACTCTCCCGTTTAATGTGCTCGAGTACATTGCGAAAATTTTAAAAAAAGCGTGCTTCTCTCTCTCTCTCATTTGCCATATAGCTGGAAACATTCAACCTCTCGCACAACGGAATAAATGTGTATCAAGAAAACAAACACGGCGAAAAGCACACAATCGCAGGGCGCAAGCATCGCTGAGACTCCTTTCAAAAAATTTCCCGAGTCTCGCGTCGTCGAGCGGTTACAGGTCGTAAGCGGGACGGAAAAAAACTCCCTCTCTCTCCTAAACTGTGGACGGGAGAAGAAGAAAAAAAAGAACTCCTTACTGCGTCACCTTCACGTCGTGATTGTATATAATAAAAAGAGGGGAAGATAAAATAAACTAAAAAATAAAATCCACGATAGCGTTTTCATTTCATTATAAACATCGCAGGATGGCAAGTGTACAAAAATCCCATTGTTACGTTCAAAACAAACAAAACAAAACGAACAAACAAAAAAACGACCACTCTGGAGAGAAAGTGTCGCCCCCCCCCCTCCCTCCCTCCGCCACCGGCGAAAAATAACTCCATGGAAATGGAAAGCGTTGTTGACTAAAAACGCTGCTCTCTCTCTCTCTTTTTATTTAGAGAAAAACAACAAAAAGAAGAATGCGCGGAGATCGAGTGTGGGATGAGCCGATGCGGGCTCATTTTGTTGGCCTTGGGCGCTCCGTAGCAAACGCGCGCATCGCACGTGCGTGTGTTAATGTGTGCGCGCGCGAGAGAGAGAGAGATTCCCCTAGGCACTGGTGATTTGTTTGGGGCCCGTAAATGAGGCCACGGAATCAAACCCTATTGCGCCGTGCGAATGAATTATTCCGCCATATCTCCCTCTCTCTCTCTCCTCGGTTGAGGTGAGATTAAACGCTGCTCATCAACCTCTCTTCTTCCCCAGAACACAATTCCGCTTTCGGATGTGTAGGAAGGAGGGGGGGGGGGGGGGGGGGGGGAAGAGAGGAATATGGGGCGTGTGATATATTCACCGCGCGGAAGCGATTATAACGCAGGAAAATGTCTTTTGGAGGAGTGTGCCGTTTTTTTTACTTTCTCCATACGTAGTATGGGAAAGTATTGTATTCACGAAAAAAATCGACTTCGAGATTTCAACGGAAATACACGTTTTGACTATATTCGGAATGACGTCAGTGTGTGTGTGTGTGTGATTGTGCGCGCTCTAACTCGAAAAGTGCTTGCCATATCGTTACCAAATTTCATATATAACACTTTGGTATGGGCACAAAGAACTGATTAGTTTTTGGACAGTAACGGTTAAACGGAAGTCGAGGTTTATTCGAAACCCGATTCGGTTTCTGCGATATTTCTCTGTTAAAACATCATTGTTGTATATACAATTCCATACAAATGTTATAGAGAATGTAATTTCCTAAAACTTTTATTTGAAACAATTTCCAGTATACAGCGCCACCACCATGTAGCGGTGAATTATGTAAACATATTCAAAATATACCTAATTTATGTGTACATATGTGATTGTGGGCGCTCTAACTCAAAAAGTGCTTGCCATATCGTTACCAAATTTCATATATAACACTTTGGTATGGGCACAAAGAACTGATTAGTCATGTGTTGGCTACATCAGATTTTTTTAAAAATATGTGTGCGTTATGTCGAGAGAGAGAGAGAGAGAGAGAGAGAAAAGGGAGAGGAAAACGTTCCAATGGAATCAGCCCATCGCGAGTAATGAGTTCTTCTTTTAACCTTTAATCCCCATTCTTACTACACGACGCAATAAACTATAAAACTTATTATTTGATTATCGTTTTGTACTATTTACCAGAGGAGATTTTCGAGACGTTTTCACGCACGTCATTGATAGATTGGAACGATAAAGAGAAACATCGACCAAACAGCTGTCCGAAGGGCTTTCCTGTTCTAATCTGCAACGTAGGCGATGATGCACATCCAACGCTGAGAGATGAGAATTAAGGACAACATTTTTTCATCCCATATTGTACTATGTTTTCATCCTGCGTTTTGCAATGTTTATTTACTTAATGATCAAAGGGAACCTACACTTTCTCTACCGTGAACTGCAGGCGAAATGAAACTTTTTATCCTTGATTTAAGCGCTTTTTATATCTTAGTGTATGTGCAGTAGTATGTGATATGTTAAAGAGAAAAAGGCAGAGAATTCAGGCAAATTAAAATTGAAACATACGTATTTCAAGTTCATGCGAATAAATATCGCAAGCAAAAATTTGATCGCTTCATTTTTCATCTGTTTGTTAGCGGTATTTTTTACATAAAAGCTCAGCTTATGTATTCACTTTGTCAGTCCGTCTGTGCGACTCCGCAAGCAATATCTCTGAAACGGTTCAACCTAGAGAAACAAAATTTTCAAGGTAAGTTACTACATATGAGAGCTACAAGTGGCAAGAATTTGGTGGATCCTGAATTGGTTGCTGGGGATGGGCGGGGCCTAAAGGGGCAGGGCTTGTTAAAATAATCGCCTTATAATATCTGCTTTAGCAGTTCTTTTCCAAACTTTTTTTCTTAGAAGTCTTATGGCGCAATCGATTCTATGATTTAAGAAATGACCGAGCTCACTTTATGGCTTAAATCAAATTGCGGAAAATCTTATCATGGCTATCAGAGTAACAAATTTTCTATACAACCAATCAAGAGAATATAGAATGCTCCTTATTCAGGACTCCAGAGGGGAATGTTTTCTTAAGTTTTCAAGGAAATAAAATTTATCAGTGAATAACTTAAGCTCTCGTAAATATAAAATGTTCTTGTCTCCCATTTCTGTTGTCAAGTAAAAGGTTCGAAAACGTTTCTCAATGCTGAAGCCGTTCTTATCGCACCGTCACTCCATTCGGCCAACCATACAAATCCGAGCATCCGAATTGAGGAGGAAATTAGAAAGAAAACAGAGAAAGGGAGAAGGAAATACCTTAAATATCTCGTAAGAATAAAAAAAAACGAGGAATCCGCGGAAATCCCTTCTCAAACACACGACACGGTGGAGGCAATTTCGACTCTTTTTTTTTTCAACCCCTGAAGAGCAAACTCATTCTATCCCCTCCACGCACGAAAGCACGACTCATACCTTATTCCCCACCTACTCTGTCCCTATTCCTGTACCTATCTTCCACTCCTTACTCCCCTATCCCATCCATCCTTATCTCTTCATCGTATTCTCCGCCTCGTCTTCCTCTTCCTCCTTTCACTCCCCCTCTCTCTTTCCCCCTCCCTCTCTCTCCCTCTCTCTCTTTCCCTCCCCCCCTCTCTCTCTTTTTCCCTCTCTCTCTCTCTCTTTCCCTCTCTCTCTCCCCCTTTCCCTTTCTCTCTCTCTCCCCCTCTCTCTCTCCCCTCTCTCTTTCCCTCTCTCTCTTTCCCTCTCTCTCTCTCCCTATATCTCTCCCTCTCTCTCTCTCTTTGTCCTTATCCTTTTATTCCCGCTTCTCCGTCTCCTCTCCTTCTCTCCCCCTTCTCATTCATCTTCTCTTTCTCTCGTTTTCCATCACTCCCTCACCACTCTCAATCTCTTTTCTCCCTATATCTTTCTCTCCGCCTATCTCTCCCTCTCTCTCTCTCTCTCTCCTGATCCTTTTATTCCCGCACCTCTCTCCCTCTCTCTTTTCCTCTCCTAGCCGCTCTTTAATCCCCGCAGCCCTTTTCATTACTCTCTGTCGCGGAACTCGCGAATGGGCGCAGCATTCTAAAGCCACCCTCCGATCCCCTCCTTCTCACTCCCACGCCTTTCCTCCCGTTCCGTCGTCGCCCACTCCCCTTGTCTCGCCGCGAACGCTCGGAAAGGGGGTGGTAGGAAGGGGGTGGTAGGAAGGGGGTGGTAGGAAGGGGGTGGTAGGAAAAGAGGGGGAAGGGCCTGCATGCGCTACGTCTTGGGCTGGTTTCACCCCCGAAGACTGTTCTCGATCACGCCAACGTGCTCAAGACGGTGTTTGCCTTTGCTGCTCTTTTATTTTATTTTTAAACATAGATCACCATACTGTTTGTCCCTCGGGAGGATGAAATTGAATACATTGTCAGGTAGGTATCCCTTTTTATATATATTTTTTAAAAAACTCAAACGCAAGTATTAGATACAGGTGTGCTTCATTAATAAGGTAAGAAATGTTTTTTTCTTAGAGGAGCAAAAGAACATCGCGTTTGAATCTATAGTTTAATAAACAGTCCTTTTGACCGGATCGCATTTAAATTTTCAGTAGAGACGAACTTTGCATTTTTATTGTTAATTTTTGTCGGAATATCATTTTCGGCATAAAATATTTCTACCCGGTCAGAATTGGTGAAATTTAAATTAACAATATTGGGCGCACACTTTCATTTAATTGAAATTGTGAAATAAAAACATTTCTAAGAATGTGTTTCCGCTGCAATTAAAATTGAGTATTGGAATCAAACAACAAAATAACCTCGTTAAAATGGCGACAGACATACAGAAAATGCATCCATATTTACAGTTAATTTTGGTTGCATCATTTATGATTCGAAAAAGACCTAATATATGTTATGATTTTCAATAATTTCTTACCTTTCAATTTAAGTTTTACTCGCAACTGCAAATTAGCTTTTGACAAAAGTCGCTTATTTCTTAATAACACATTTTTTGCCTTTCTGAACAACTTCCTAACACTGAAAATAAAAACAGGCACGCATGCATGCGACAATAGCGGAGCACGACTGTATTCGAATGAAAGTACAATGATTCGTTGAACATATCGGACACGCCACGTAAGTCGTTCCGATTTAAGCGAAGGAATGATCATAACGAGAGAAGAAATTCACTTAAGAATAATATCCTTCGAATCTGGATCCACTACACGTCTCAAAATTTTCACAGACATCAGGATTTCGCAAAACACCAAGTAAATCTAGTATTTTTTTTCCCAACTTGAAACATTTCAGCCAATGCTACCAGAAGAAAATAAAATCCGAGAAACTAAAAAAAAAAATTAATAACAAAGACCAATATATATATTTTCCATTTAATCGTCGCTGAATTCACAGAAGTACTTTCCTATGCCTCGCTTCGATTGCTTTATCGGCGGAGTAATCGCGAATCCATTAGAACAGAGAATCGATCATCACCCGTCACCGAGAATGCCACCGAACCCATCACGTATATCATCGAGAGGGCGTTTTTACATCCCTCCTCCTCAGAACGGCCGTCGCAATACGGTCGCACGGATCGATCCAGTTGGAGTAGCCTTGGAATTCCCCGAAAGTAATCCCGCGTCAAATTAACAAACAAAAGTCGGAGCTAAGTAATCAACTTCTTCTTCTCCAAACAAAAAAAAAGAATAAACGTTTTCTCTATCAAAGAGATAGTGAGAGAGAGAGAGAGAAAGAGCTGTCCTTATCCTCTATAAAAAGGAGAACGTCGGACGGAAATAATGAAAAAGACAACTCTGCGGGAAACGCACTCTGGATTGTCTTGCTTATTACGCAGCTCATTCCTCTTCCTTTTCTCTCTCTCTCTCCCTCTCTCTCTCTCTCTCTCTCTCTCTCTCTCTCTCTCTCTCTCTCTCTCTCTCTCTCTCTCTCTCTCTCTCTCTCTCTCTCTCTCCCTCCCTCCCTCTCTCTCTTTCTCTCTCGCGACGTGGACTCACACAAAAGAGCAGCGAAAAACAATAGGGATCAAAAGAAAGTGGAAGAGAGAGAGAGAGTGAAATGAGAGGAGGGGGAAAAAGGAGTTTTAAAAAGGACGGTCCTCGAATAGGGAAGACGCCACACGCACACCCAGCAGGAGTATTCGGAAGAAGGAGAAGAGAGAGAGAGAAGATGAAGAAATTCAATAAGAGGACTCAGACTACTTCCCCAGCCTCCCCCCTCCCCCTTGCCCCCCCCCCTCTCCCCCCTCCATATCATTCCCTCTGCCGTCCCGCCTCCTTCATCCCTCTTTCCCTGCCCTCATGACTTTAAGGGATGGGAGGAGCCTGTGCCCCGAAGCTTCCACGGGCATTCATCACCTCTTCAGACCGTGGGCGAGCCTTCAGACGTAACCGATAAGAAATTTTCTCGCTCCGTGACGTCACACTGCGTCCACACCAAATCCCCCCTCTGTTCCTCACCTATCCTTTTTTATTTTATTTTTCACTATAATATTTACAATATATATAAAAGCAAAGATGAATAAATATGCTCGCCTACTCGTTTGTGACTAGTTGAAAGTTACGATTGCAAATTGTAAATATTGTATTGTGAATAAACTATCGGTGTTTCGATGGGCATTTTTATTGTCGAAAAGAAATGATGTAGGCGATGCTATCCCCGCAGTTATTGTAATTTTCGTCCACTGTGAATATTAATGGTTTTTCAAGACTACTGGAATGTACGCGCTTCATTATTATAGAATTGACGGTCTAAGGTTCAAATCTGTAAGTCAAGACAGCTCAGAACGCAAGTGGAGTATACAGCTGTGTAATAATTAAAATCACTGAGCTGTTAAATATTACTCTGAACTAACAGAGAAAATGGATTTAAATAAATAATAAATGGCATGATCCGAAAAATGAGAAGTCTCCTGTCGATTTTTAATTCGCCTTTATATTTTCTCATAAATCTTTCTCTCTCTCTCTCTTCCTTTGAGGTATTTTTCTCTCCGCTCCATTCAAGCTGTCATTGCGTCTCTCTTTCTCTTACGAGCATATCGCGGTTTTCTCCAAACCGATCCGCAGCATGCGGAGTGTGGGTAAAAAGGATGCCTTTTGTCTCCGTGTCGTGCCTTATTCGCTCCTTCCCTCCCCACCCCTACCTCCCCTCCTATCCCCTCCCCACCCCTACCTCCCCTCTCCTCCCATCTACGTATAAATCCCAGTGTGCGTGGCACTCGGCCCCTTCGTGATTTTCCCTTCGCGAATATTCGAAGAAAGCGACCTTCTTTGTCGGAGGACGGCGAAGCATTCATCAAACACGTCGTCGCTTCGATATCGCCGTCTTTTTTTTTTCTCCGTTTTCTTCAGAAGACCGACGATATTTTATTCCGCCGGTCGCTAAAAACAGAGAGTTTTAAACGTTTGAAATATTGTATAATATGAACCGGCGAAATGATAATCATTTCTCCAGCCGACCAAATGGGAAATTCGCGCTTGTCGAATTGCTTAGGACAGGGTTTGCCAAACAGTGTTCCGCGGAACCCAACGGTTCAACAGAAGTTAAATGGGGTTCCGTGATAGACGGAGGAAGATAACCCGATACGTTCTTCTTTATCTTATTTATAGCATAAAACATGCGCTTCATTTTTAAACTGTATACTGTAAGATACATGAATTATGTAAATAAAAATTACTATGATTATAAAGTTCATTTTATTGCGATTTGGCCTATCAACTCTTAGAAAAAAACAATTGAATATATGGGTTCCGTGGCTTCACAAAGTTTAGAAACTCCTGGCTTAGGCCGACACAGTGCTCCATAGTTAATTAAAATGAGAGAGAGGTCTTCGCGAGGTACCGCCTTTTTTCTACACGAGGCAACAGTTTTCCTGAAAATAAAGCCGACGACGGCCGCGTGACTCGATGCATACCGTCTTCTGTTCGCCTTCCCAACAAGCACTCCACTTGAAGAGTGTGAACCCGCGAAGCGGCAATCAGATACGATGAATGGACAGCGCCACACACGGTCGTCACGAGAGGAGAGAGATGACTCATAAGCCGCAGACGATGGCGTCTGCCCTCTCCTTCTCAAACCCCATATCCCCTTTGGTGAGGAGAGAGTGGCTCCCATTCAGGGCCGGCTTCAGACATTTGGCTGCCCTGAGGCGGGAAAAATATTGCCGCCGCCCCCTCCTACCGCAAGTTTTTTGTGGGTCATCAATTCATCATTATCTAGGAATTTAATGTGTAAAGTTTATATACGGATTTTTTAAATTTGTACTCAGAAAACATAATGCAGGTTATTTATTTGGGTATTTACAAGTATTTTATGGAAAAATATAAATCTAATTAATATATATTAAGGATATAACTTGAAAATGCTCTCAGGTATATAATCATAGTAAAAATAATGATAAATGCGATCTACTAAGAATTTTCATTTTAAAATTATCAGGAATTTAAATTTAAAATACTGAGCTATAAAAACTAGTCTTTTATTGAGCATTTTATTGTTGCAAATTCATCAATTATGGGGATTGGACTGAAGCCCCGAAGAGCATGATGGGAATGGACGACGTAGGATACGACGCATCCTCCTCTCGCGTTAAGAGTAAAATGTTTGCAGATCGACCCATCGGTTTATGCGACGCTTTCAAACAGTCGCGGCACTCCTCGTAAAATGTTACAACCACAACCTATGAGAGGGCGAAAAATCGATGGGCAGAAAATTGACCTGAACCACCTCCAATTAAGGCATATATATACAAGCTTGGATTCGTCGTGAAATCGGAATATAACATGTTTAGTGTCTATGCGCTTCATCCGATGTAATTAAATCGTATATGTTTTTGCTACAAGGGAGGATGTGTGCTGAGAAAGATAAAGAATTGTTCGAGTAAATGAAAATGTTCTCATAGAGAGTGGTTCCCGACCCGGTGCTTATTTTTTCAATATTTTTTATTCTCAAATGCTTATTTTATGCCTTGTTATTTATGCCTGTATTTTAAAAAAATATAGAGAAACAATTAATTAAAAACATTTTAATTGCTTATCATTTAAGGATTTAATGGATTGCTGGAAATTTTTAATTAAACTGGGTACCGAGAAAAATGAAAAGACGCATCTGGTAAATTCGCTTATGACCTGCAGCTAAATTAATCGTGTGCCAGATGTTTGATACATATAACATTTCAATTTCGGTTATCTCGCTAAAAATGTTTCCGATTCCCTCTCTCGCTATATAAGAGCACGATACTGCGCATTTTTTGCACTTTTCTTTAAATTTCGTAAAGTTTAAATGTATTTTTCTCTTCGCACAGCAACATCGGACGCGAGTCTTAACTTCATGCGCCGTCATAAGTTGTCGCAGGCTTATGACCTTCGAGCTGTCGTATATTGGTGTCTTCATCTCCGCCGGGCAATTTCACGGACTTTATCCTCACTTACGCACCTGCCTCCAGCACTTCAGCTTTCGTGTTCTGACGTGAATTCCGCGCACGCTATCTCGTTAAACTACTCGCTCCAGCTGGACGGAAGAAGACCTTATCCCGGACGCTGAAAGCAAACAATCACCTCCTGCCCCCCTTTGACCCTCTCTTCCTTCCCTCTCTCCCACTCCGCCGATCCATTTCGGCTTATCCTCAGCCCCGCCGACCCCCCTTTCCTTTCCTCGCACACCGTTCTCGACCGCAACTGGTCCAACAGTCCTCTGTGCGGTTGCCCCCTGGCTCTCCACCAAGGCAACCCGCAAAATATCCCATCATGGCAACATGTCGGGTGGCCTTATCCTCCTCCCCTCCGGAACGCCCCGACCTACCCTGTCGATTCCCCAGGTGTGCAGATGGCGGCAGCATAGGTTCGGAAGGTCTTCGATCACTTGCCTTATTCGGCCGTCATGTGTCCGTGACCGCCGTCAGGGATCGATAAGATTTTGTTCGGGTTAGTCACCGAGCCGATATTTCAGATGGTGCGGGGAAAAAAAACGGAGAATGACCTCGGCCCCTGTCAAAGCAAGGATGACTAAATATAGTCAAGCTTCGGCCATTCAATAAAAACCGCTCTCTCTCCTATTACGGGCACCTCTATCATAACGCGTTTCTTGATACCAGTACTATCCGATGGCCTTTCTATACAGCTGTTTCTTTCCTAATACGTATATCTCCTATAATATATTTTGAAGGGTGTGTTGGGTTGGTTTGTTCATGGAACTCCTCCTAAACGATAAAAGCTAGAATAACCAAATTTGGTACGACTCTTCCTTACATCCTAACTTAGTGAACGGTCAAGGTTTTGTTTCTGTCCGTCAATTTTATCCGAAATGGCGAACGATTTAATTATCGAACGTCACGTATTTTGCCGCGTCCTGCAACTGAAATACAGGGATGACTGTAGACTGCTATGAATTTGCACATTAAAATTACTAAAAATCATGGTACGAACTTGAGACTTGGATATTTCTTTGCGAGAATGAACAAAGTTTATTTTTATTGAAGACAGATTCCGAATTCTCGTCAAATTCGCGTAGAAATGCGGTTACAATCAATAAAAGCTTTACACGAATAAGAACTTGCACCTGAATTTCCGTATACATTAGTTCGTAATTCACAAAGACGGAACACGAAACGGAATGTAACATGAACTCCGTGTATGGGAACAGTGTTACAGAATTAGAGTGTGCTAATTTTAGAGATGAATATATTTCTCATGATACATAATATAACCCGAGTTCACTAAATTTCCTAAAGTACTTTGTCTGTACTACATACTTGTGATAAATATATTAAATATGAATTATCTTCTTTCGCGTGTCATTCAAAATCGCCTTGCGTGTAACTTTTGGCACGCGTACAGTAGGTTGCCCGACCGTTGGCTTAGTTGATTAATGCACCTAATCTAAAAGTGGGAGAACCTGGTTCGATTTCCGCTCAAGTTCAAAACTTTTCTCCTTCAAATTCACGTACACTCAAAATTTCGGCGTTTGAAATTTTATGCCCACGGATATTTTTTTTATTTAATTTTATCCTACACCGTATATTTAAAAAAAATTATATCTAAACAAAAACAAATGGTACATAAATCTACTCTTCAAGTTTCAGCTCTCTATTGTTCGTCACAATTTCAATTTAAGCAAGAGCACAGAGCGTACATATTTTTACCCGCTAGCAAATTAAATTCTCTGTCAGATGCGTTTTGATCCTTTCCATTAATACTCTATGTATTATATGCAAACTTCATAATTCAGTTATTCGAAATAAATCTATTTTACCGTGGTGTTATACAAAAAAATGTTAATGTTAAATAAAAGTTGTTCGTATATTTGCATGAAATTCTTTTGTTTACGAAATCTTTCCAAGAAGGACAGTTTTTTAAAACTCCATCTTTTACAGCAGTGTACAATGTTCAAAAATGTTTTTTTTTGTTGTTATTATGATTTTACGGGTCATTATTATTTATCGAGATACATACAGTGTAACCTATTACAAAAGTCTTTGCAATGAGAGTTATAAGCATATTGTAAGATTCAGTAATAAGAACAGGAAATACGCTTAAAAATTTTGTTGGCAAAGATGACTGATTTGTCGGACTGACTGGAAGTAGTCGCAATGACATATAGATAAAAAAATACGAAATCGCTGAGACTAAGAGTTTTGACTTGGCACTGTTAAACTCAACTTACTCTTCAACAATTCTAGAGTGGTGTGATACGTAAAATATTGGATTGAAATTTTCCACTCATTCATAGCCGAAGATTAAAGCTTTTCTGCGACGAATATTCTAGATCAGTGTTTCTCAACCGGTGGGACTTGAAAGCCGTCTAGGTGGGACCAGAGCCGGTGAAAACATTTTGGCACCCCGATCGGTTAGAATTTCTGGCATCTTCTCTTTTACGTAGTTAACAGCCTCAGGCTTAACTCGATGGAATTTCATCATGTTGTCGAAATAAAAAAGATTTACTTGGTAATTCCACAAAAATTAATTTTTTAAAATAAATAAATAAATAAATTTTTGTGGAATTACCAAGTAAATCTTTTTATGTCGTCCTTCTCCTTTCTGCTACGAATTATTGATGTACTACTTATGCTAGCTGTCCATACAGTTCCGAAGTTGGAGCGCTGTTGGAGTATTATGGTAAGAAGATCCTCCGCTGTCCAACCCGCGTCCCCCTGACCCGCGCGCCCCCGAAGACCTTCGCCCTGCGTTGCCACCGCCGCGAACTGAGGCTCGAAGCCATATTCCAGCTACCCGGGTGCCCCCCCCTCGCGCCCCGCGCGTCTCCTTCCGCTCCATTTCCCCTCAAGCGTGGCTGAGTGAAAGTTGAGGGGAAGCTTCGCTCGGGGCTGTGGCTCAAACACGCCTTCTCTTAATTAATATATACGTTGATGCTTATAAACGTAGAAATACATTTATTAGAAGAAGTGAATTTTTTCTTTATGTCATGGTGGGATCAGAGTTTCTTAAAAAGGCGGTATATGGGACGAAAGAGGCGAAAGGTTGAGGACCACTGTTCTAGATGAAATATTAGCGCTCCTAGTTGGAAATTCAGGTCTTTCGTGAAATTTGTTTTTCGCATTATATATGGATTAAATGCTGAATTTTAAAGATAAATTTTGACCACTTTTTCTGTGAAAGGTGAAGTTTTATAATCACTAAAGACAGAAAATCATAATTTATAGATTTATCGTAATGGAAGCTTTTTTCTTGCCACTAAAAAAATAAAAATTATAAAATTCACACACTTGTATGTTCCTGAATGTTAAAATAATTTCGGACACATATAAGTTTTCTAGCGCAATGCTTAACAAACAAATATTCATTAATAATTCATTGATGGAAAACTTTTGTATGCTCAAAACTATTTATACTTTGCGGAACATTCAATAGATGAGTTTTGAATTTATTGTTTAATTTTTAGTGCATTTGAAACTCGATTTCGATAATTCATTTTTATTTAAATTGCATATTAACTCCCTGCTTATTTCACGTACCTATATCAATCATTTTTTTAGGAGAAATGACTCTAGTTTTAAAATAACTAGGAACTCATCCAGCATTTTTTCTCAGATTACAAATTCACACGCATTCGAAAAATCCGCATAAATAGCGAAATGTTTGCACAAGTATTAACGTTGAGTGGCGGCGAATGAGCGAGTGGGTCTTATAAAGCCGCGATGGAGATGGCTCGCGACCCAGATACGCGCGCTCTCTCTCAAAAAATTCGTTAACGCTCAGGATGGACTTTTTTTTAACGCCTTTTTATGCGGCTCGGAATTAAATCTAGGAAATTGTGCACGTTTTCATCATTTCTAAGATAAATCGCGGATTTGAGTTCGGAAATCGATGAGCTCTTTAAAAAAGTCATTTCAGCTTGAATACCTTCAAAACTGTGAGCGATGTGCCAAATTGAACGTTTTAGAAGCAGAAAGGAGAAAAGTTCTGATGTTGTCTAGGCAGCTAGAAACGTAATTAAGAGTTTTAAATTGCTATCTTTATGCGGTCATTCTGACTGTATTCAAATTTCATTTTCTTTTATAAGAAATCGGTGACAGAATTTACTCATAGGTAGATTTTAATTCCAAAATTATGAAACAAAATAAACGAGAATTTCGAATAAATGTCCTGAAATTCGTTTGTAAAAGTGCGAAGTCTAATATCGCAATATCGATATAGACTCTAAAGCCGTTAAATAATATACATATATATTTGTAATATGGATTATCAATTATCAGTCGACAAAAATCAAAATTTTTTACCGGTTTTGTTTAAATTTTCAATTAAATAATCGTTTTTAAAATGAAAGCATATGCATTTATGCGTATTATATCACCACTTATTCACACTTTATCTGCTGCGATAATTAAAGATCAGTGAAGTATAAGTTATAAACACCATAATTGACCTTTACTTCACCCGAAGCTGCGTCTTTCCCATAAAATGCCTTCATAAAGTTAGAACGTTGTAAACCATAAATTTTACGGCGCGTTTCCTCGCATTTATGATCCGCGAAAATAATTGATGTTTTACGAGGTATCGATTATTTGCTGAAACATTTACATCGGCATATAACCCGTAACGGAAGGGCACGTTAAAACGAGAATCCTTCGGCGTAACAGAGCCATAGATCTTCAAAGGAATTCTCGACCTTTTTACATAAAATTCTATTATTAATTCCAAGGTCAGGAAAATTATAAAAACTCCGCTGACAACAGGAGGAGAATCTCTTCAACGCAACGAAAAGACAACGTTTTTAAGCAGTAAAAAAAGAGCCCATTTGGCAAATTTGAGCCTAAAAGTGTCCAGTCTATTTCAGAAATATCGTCATCCAAATAAAAGTTGTTGTTTCAGTGCGTAAATATTTCATTTATAATTTCATAGCTCATGGGTTCATTTAGTTTGCATAAAGAAATGTTAAAAATAAGACAATTGAAAACGTAAATAAGGACTCTAGGATGATAAACCTATAAAATTTCTCAGTCACATCGCAAGAGAGGGAAGCTTTCTTCCATTACCTGTCAGAAGAAAAAAACAGCTGACAGGTCAACAATATGGTCAGACGTTCTCGTGCCGCAATAATTCGCATTGTCAGAAAAGACAAATTGTATCCAGCGATTGCATCGGCTTTGTCGTCCCGACTCCACTAAACCCCATCACAGGATTCATCGACCTATCGATCGCACACAGAAAAAAACACAAAGCTCTCAGGAGAAACTCATTTCCAGGTGGAAGAAATGGACGATCGAAACTTGATTGATACGAAACCCATTACTCGGCCTTTTACAGCCTTGGCGATTCTATTTTCACGAGCAAAAAACCTCTCCCTCTCTCTCTTATCTGTCCCATCTCTTTCCCTCCAACTCCTTCATTCTCTCTCTCTCTCTCTCCTTCTCTCTATCCCTCCATCTCTATTCTTTCCCTATCTCACATTTTATCATCTTTTTTCTACCCCTCCCTTCCTCTTTGTGAATTCTCCATACTCTCAGCATAAATACACAAGACTCGCGCGAACAAAAATCCTGCCGTGTCTCTCCTCCCCCTACCTTCATCTCCCCTCCCCCCTCCTCATCTCCTCGTCTCATCGACGACATCTTCTCACGTTATCAAACATTTCCGAGATGCTTTCTCCTTCAAAAATATTCCCCTCTCTCTCTCGCTTCCTCCAAATTCCCTCCCTCTTTACCCTTTAGGCCTTTCCCTCTTCCGCCCTTTCTAACCTCCTTCACCCATTCAGCAAGGCGAAAAAACTTGTATGTTATTTACCCCCCTCGAGGGTATAGGGCACCACCACGTGAGCGTGCCTATGAACTAAGGGAGGAAGAAGAGCTTTTCGGTAGAGGAGATTCTAGGGCCCCGCGTGCTGTTGAATGAAAGGCCTTGAATTCCGAAAAGGAGTGGAGTGCTTGGGAGAGTGGTTCTGAAAGAGGGAAGATTCTGGAGGAGGGGAGAAGGAAGAGTTGGTGGGTGGGGGAGGGAGGGAGGGGGAGGGGGGGGGGGAAGAGAGAGGTTGGTACGGAGTGGGAAAAAAATATCGAACAATCTGGGGAGGAGCGCGAAATTGAGGCATTAAGGAAGATGGAGAGAAGAATGCAAGAAGAAATGAGGAAATAAAGAGGGAAGAAAGGGAGGGGGGGAAAGAGAGAGAGAGGAGGGGGGAGGAGAGAGAGAGAGGAGACGGGTGGGTGGATGGGGAAAGGAGAGGGTTAGGAAGAAAATGACGTCGAAGGAAGAACGGTTTCATCAACATGGAAATGGCGTAAAAAAAAGTCCTACGGGGGACGTAAAAAGAACCTCACATCACGGCCTGTTCCAGGAGTCGGGGGGAAAAAAATGAAGGCGCCGTTCTTCGCAAGGGGAGAATTTCCAAAAACTTTTTTTGTTTTTTTTTTAATGGCATGTAAAACTTAATAAGTTCTTCCGAAATCGTTAAAATTTTTACATGCCGAGTAAAATAATCTGCGTCGTAACGAAACCCTTTTCCATGCCATACTCGAGCGTGGATGAAATAATGATTGATATCTACTAGCTAAGTTGTCTTGGCTAAAATGTTACGAATGTTTAACGAAGCAGCTAACTTTCTCTGTAGTTTCGGTCCGGACTAATTGGTGTGAAGCTCTATTGAAAACTTTATTCGCATAAATTACAGCATAATTGTAGAAATAGAAATTGGAGTTGACATCGAACTCGTGGGACATTAGAAAATCAAGTTCCAAAGCGATTAATGTCAAAATTGATGTTTGAGCCGAGAATCCAATCAGCTTAATTTTATTTCTTACCGATCAAAGTTATATATATTCATATGAAAGCGCTCGGTATCCGGAGTATAAGAGAAGTATGGGCTATTCAAGAAACGGTTCCATGTTCAGTTAAAATGTATTCAAAAATGCATATACCAGTTAAAAATATAACAAAATTCCTCGCCAATTCGATTTTTGTAAATTCAACGCATTACATAAGTAAATTTATAAACATTAAATCGCGGAAATGGGATGCGACCTCCGTAATCCCATTAACAGTTGCTTATAATCGCTCATAAGCGGCAACGCGGGATTCCCACGGCGCTCGGCGCATCACGAAATCACGCATCGTTCTGGGAAATTACACCTCGTCTGCAATAAATTAGGCTCAGTACAAAGCGTGGAGCTGAAGGACGTTCTAAGGCGGAGTCGCCGTGAATCCGGGTCCTAGTTACGGAGAAATTCCGAACGGTGCTCGTGCAAGCAAGGGAGAGCACATTAAGTGCAGTATCACGTACATAGCAAGGCGCGCCAGACCATCGCGACCCCTTGACGACCGTAGTTGAGGGTAAGCTAATTGCGGCGCAAGGGTACTCTCCTTCTGCACGGCAAAAATGTTCCGGGGAATGGATTGTTATGCCACCATTCGGGAGGACGTAAGTCGCCTCTTTAAAAGACTGCAGCTGTGCTTCGGTGCATATCTGATTAGCCACCGGAGAGCACCGCATGCCTTTGGAGCTAACAACCACTGGATTTCGGAATAGATTCCATTTGAGGAAATACACGATTAGTGCACGAGAGAGCTGATACGTTTTAGATGTAGAATTTTTCGTCTTCTTTATAGCTTGGCAAAAACTCCAATATAATTTTATTCTTTAACTCTACTCACATCTAAGGAAAGAATAAATTTCTTCGACCTTTCATCTTTAACGTTAAAGGAAAATAAAACTGCGCATTTTCATATCTCGAAAGTCTCGTTTATGTATCCCATCATTTCTCGAAAGTACTTGAATTCAAAATCAAAACGATCAGCAATCGGAATGACATTCATTGCGAATGCTTAAAAGTGACCTAATTCCCAATATTCGTCGATTAAAGAATACTTTTACTGCATTGATCCAAAACAACATTTTCATCTCCTAAATATTTTTTTATAAATTTCTCTCCACTTCGTTAGAACATCGTTTCCGATAGTGTCTCCCTCTCCCCCCCCCTCCCCCCATATTTCTCCCCCTCCCACCCACCCCCACCACCATTCCCCCTTCCCCTCTCCCCGTTAGGCCCTTAAACTTGATCATCATCGTCGTCACCACCGCCATCGCTAGCCCGCCACCACCCGCACAGCAAGCCCGCAGCAGTAACAACCCATTTACTTGCCTCTTTCCCTTTTTTTTATCACTTCATTCAGTTTATCCCCCTCTCCCATTCCCTCGACACCCCCTCCCCCACACAAACACACTCCTACTCCTACCACCCCCGTCACGTTCGCCATCTACTTTTCCTCCAGCATCCCATCTACTACTCGTACTGGGTCGCGTCACTAACCCCCTTTATTCTCACTTCACCTGCTCCTCCATTTTCCCCCTCCCCCGTTCGCCCCCCCTCCTCCCTCCCTCCTCCCCCTTCTCCCGCCCTTCCCTTCTCCCACTCCACTGGAACTGAACGACAGATGCAATATCCTGCGCGGACGTCTCGTCTAGTTCCACAGACTGATGATACTCTTCCTAATACAAGGGGCAATTGTTGTCTTTCATCCTCGTAAGAAACTCCCCAAAATCTTTTGATGTCGGTTAGTTTTATAGGACGAGGTGGCTATCGGTTATGGGCTTCCACGTCGTTTATTTATACATATAAAATCCTTATACAAAAACCGGAATTATCCGAAAATCGGAAAACTGAAAAAAATATTCCGTTAAAAAATTCCGTGCTACGTAGTTGCGGCAAAAATATTCAAATGAATTTGGTACCAGACTTGTCCTGTGACTAACCGCTCTGTTTCCGCGATTAACCGCTGTTTTCGAGCCAGACTGCTCAGTTTCCTTTTTTAATTCAGCTGTGCTTTGGTTTTCATTGAGTTATGCGGCGGATTGTAAGCATTTACTGGTTGTTTCTTTGCACGGGTATCTGACATGTCCAAAAGGGACGCAGAGTAGTGTTGAAAAGAAAACTCGTCATTCTCTTTCTGCTGCAAGGACTATTGATTTAGATCGTCAAGTGTTCATCATCGATTCATTGACGTTCATCAGAAAATCATTTATCTTACTATGAAACAAACAAATCCCTTTGAACGGACTTTCGATGATTTCAAAAGTTTCTGTATCTGCTTTGAAAAACAAAAAAAGACATAATTGCGCATCGTAGTTCTATTCGTGATGAGAGATCCATAGTGAGTACGTTTAAAAAAAAAAGGAGTTCACCCTATGAGCTTTGTATAGAACAGGTATTCGCCGCAACTAGAGATTGTGATTTCTCGACTTTTTTTCATTCTCGAGATTTCTCTTTTTTCCCAATATTTTTTTTCTCGAGAATTCGAGAATTTATTTTCAGTCTCGAGAAATCTCGAGTGCGAAAGCAATTGCTCGTGAAATTTTTCATAAAATATTTTTTTCTTAAAAAGTGGCAATGGAAGATAATAATTCTGAATTTAAAAAAATTAATTTTAATTAATATTTCTCGTACAAAAGTGAGCTATTTACTATTTTCGATAATTTTCTTTAGCGTTACAACAGAAATAATTTCGAAACGAATACCATATTTTTAGTCTTTAGATGATGTTTAATTGAAACTCAATAACAAACAAAGGTAATATGACTTAGAAAGGTCAAGATTAAAATACAATTATCAGTGCATTACTTTTTATCACATCTTAGGAAGTAATGTTTTAAAAAACACAGACAGTCTATTGATTTGTCGGAAAATCTTGCCCTTCTCTTAAAGACCAGATTTCCAGAAACAGTGAAATTCCTTTCGTTTTGGGTCGACGTTGGTTTAATTGCACTTAAGGCATTTTTCAGCTTTTCCAAGTTGGTTGTAATTTTTCCCGTTGCCTCGTACACGTTCATTTCTTTTGATAACGAACGGAAGTCATCGTCAATTACTTGACTTGGCATCAAGCATTTACGGATCGATTCTTCCAATTGTTGATTCAGGCTCAGACTATCACCTTGATCCGTTTTTAAGTTTTCATCAACTGGTTCTTCAGCATGATTCAGTGTAGTATTCTTTTCATATGAATAATGGTATAGTCTGTTCATGATTAATTTTGCTGTTTTGACGATTTCATTTTTTGGACTTAGCGCAAAGAAATCGCCTTTTTTACATAGCTGTAGGCATTTTGGGTCTTGAAGATAGGTACTTATCAGAGAAATTAAAGGCACATCTCTTCTGTTGGCAATTTGTTTTTTCAATGCAACAAGGAGATTCGCACTTATTTCAGAGGTGTTCTCGCCTAATGGACGGTTCATTCCTATGTCTTGCAGAGAATCTCGAAATCTCGAGAATTTTTTTTCGAGACTCGAGATTCTCGAATATTAGAAAAAAAAATTTCTCGAGAAATGAGAATTTTAAAAATAGGAATTTCTCGAGAATTCTCGAGACGAGAATTCTCGAACACAATCTCTAGCCGCAACCTGGTGCTCTCGAGCACCGCCGTGCTATTTGCTAGTGCGACCATACATTTCTATGACGCTTAAAATCTCCTTTCCTAGCACCGGCCTTATTTACTTCCTACACGTTCGGAAGGACATTTTTAATAACTTTGAAGTTAGATTTATTTTATATATGATCATTCCAATTATTAAAAATTATATTAATTATATACTTAACTAATTATAGTTAATGCTCGCCATGTTGAAAAGGTTGCGTACCGTTGGTGTAGAACCGAATAAGAATAAGTAAGCTATTTTTCCGATAATGGATGACATGGCATTTCGAGACATGTAAAGGCCTGCAGTAAACGCCTTTCTAACCTTATTTTGGTAACGATTCAGTTGATTTGTGTCCACTCCTCGCACATCCGTATTAAAAAGCTGGAAAAATCTAAACTGCTGAATCAAACGGAAAAATGTAGGAATGAATAATTTAGATGGCCTTATAATAGTTGAGGCGTCATATTTTTTTTATAATTTCCCAAAATTCGCGAGTAACGGAAGAAGAAAACAACATCCTTCCTGGATATTTAAAAATAAATTTCAATTAACATCGAGGAATGATGGTGAGATTTTTTTCTCGTTTCATCATGAATATGGAATCCAACATATGACATGTGTGTATATATATAGACCAAACTGCAAAGGCAAAACAGATGTTAAAAGTTCTTAAATAGAATACATTTTAGTTAGATGGCAGAATTCAACGAAGCGAATTACCGGATCAATCTCGAAAGTGAAGGAATGATAAACGTATAAACTGTCTCGTCTCATAAAGTGGATCCTATAAATCGCGTTGGCAATCCTTTAAATCAGTGGTCTTCAAGGTGGGCGATAGCGCCCACCAGTGGGCGTTTTTGGATTTTTGGTGGGCGTTAAAGAACTCACCAAATGCTATTCTAATTGTTACACTGAAAAATAAAATTCTATAAAAAAGCACATATTCTGTACAACTATTACAATTGGTTTGTCGTTAACTGTAGTATCATATCATACTATACTAGCGACAAAATATCCATGCTGCGGTAAAATCGAAAGGCCCATGAGGGTGGTCGGAGTCTCTCGCAAAAGCAGCGAAGCGTTTAAGTTTAATTTTATCAAATATATAAAATCATAAATTTTTAAACACTGTTATTACCACTGAGTGAGACCGTATTCGGTAATCTCATCTAACGACAATCTCACTAGTATTAGGGTTACCATACCTCCGTAAATCGCTTTGCGACTGGGGGTGCAAAATTATTCTTTGCCCCGGGCGCCAGAAACCCTCACTACGCCACTGGGTGGGCGGTGAACTTATTTCAAAGGACAACATATGGTAAAAGTGGGCGGTGACTCAAAAAAGGTTGAAAACCACTGCTTTAAATTGTAACAAGTGGTTGAGTAAACTCGGGAGTGCTCGATCGTTTCATAGCTACAGCAGTTTTCCTATTAAATCATCTATTGAGTATCGATGCGCCTCTAGATCTCTCAATAGACGCAGCAACATGAAGTACCTAATTGAACGTAAGCGCCGCTGACAGCTAATCAGTTGATGGCAACACAGTTAATGCGAAAGTGAATTCTGAATGGGATAATTGGGAAAGGCAATCCGTTTCAATGGATTTCACGAAATCGCTTACTGTGCCTCTGCGAATCAGAATACAAACCGAGAGGACGCATCTAGAGTGTTAAACTGAAAAAAAAACTAAAACAACGAAACATATCGTCTCTTTTATCATTTAGATACCATTTCAAAAACTAAGAAAAGCGATAATTTAGGATGGCTCGAAACTTTTGCATATGAAAGTTATTTTTCAAAATATGAAATTACTTTTATTCCGTGTGTCAATAATTAAAGTAATGAATTTCCGTGAAAATTATTGATTGCATGATAAAATAAGCAAAAGTTCATCTAGATGTACGTGTATGACGGACCTAATAAAAAACCGATTCTACAGCAATGCAAAATACCAGGCAAATTACGCGTTCCTCTTACGACGATAAATAAAAGCGATGTTCTTATTGTTAGTCGTATACTATTGTGAATTCAGCCGATGATTCCCTAACAACGGCCAGACTCGTGATGGAACCGTTTTTTTTACCCGCCGTCGTTACGTCACAGGCGCCATTCGAGATTTCCGCAATTACTCCAAGTGGGGATTGGAAGGGTGCCATTCGGTGAAACGTCTAGCCATCGGCCATGATGACGGTAATCTCAACGCCGTTCCGAAAAACTACCACATACTGACAGAGGGTTACGAACAGGGTTACAATTCCCTTAGATTTCAAAATTATTAAATATAGAAAGAAAACGTATGTCGCTTAATAAAAACATTTTTTTAAAGAAGCTAAGAAAAATTTTACTTATTAATTTAAATAAGTATCTCAATTGAAGACTCAAAAATTATCGATAGAGTTCAGCTGAGGTCCTGTTTCAAATATTGACACAAACAATACATATCCTATTCTAATGCCACGAATTACAACCTAAAAATGATGTTTTTTAATTGTGAAACCAAACAACTATTTTAATATTTTCATAAAATAATTAGAACAGATAACTCAAAAACAAAGTTAAAATTATGAGGTACATCCTTTTACAACTGATTGTGAGATATTTCTGCTGATCTTTATATAATAAAATGACCTTCGCAGAAAAATATAATTTCTCTTCTGGAGCAGAGATACTAGCACAGACGTAATACAAAATGCAACCTCCTTTCTCCACCTCTTTCGAAATTCCAATACGACGAAAGTGTATGGCAAGGGACTTCATCTCATAGCGTATGTTGAAAACATCCACCAGCTAAGTATTTCTCAACCTTTTCCATTAAACGGAATACTTGCATAAATTAGAAAATATTGATGGCACACGCCGCCTTCTTGTTTCTCCTGCTCCTTAACACAAGCACACGCGCTTTCAATGCGAGATCTGAACTTACCTCGCTTGCTTCATTCTGACAGGAGTTAAATAAAGTGAAACTGATGTTACTTTTCCTGCTTACACGGGTAGGCACGATCACAACGATAAAATACGAGAGATCGACCGTAGGACCGAGCGATATCAGGGTTTATTTTTCCCCAAGGACCGTACGGGGTCATAACAGGAGAGTGATTCCCGCGAGAGAAGTAATTAGTCAGGCTTTGGTGCGCTGCACCCCCTGCCACCACCAATCTGGTGATTTGCAGGGTATTATGCAGATGTAGACAGACTTTAAGAAAATTAGCACTGCCACATTTCCTATAGAGGGCTGCTGATTCTGCAGAAGGTCGCCTATACAAGTAGGATAAGTTCTGCTCTACTCCAATCCCTACAACATACTTCTCGCAACTCCATTTCCGATGGGATATTCGTAAAATACGACGGATCGGTCACTCCTCTTTAGCGTTAGCTTATACCTTCGCGATTGCTCCATAAAAACGTGTAACTTTTCCAAAATTCCGCGGATCTCCTGTTTATTTCTGACGCGCACCGTTTCGGATACGTATCACTGGCTTGATCTTCTCTCCTCTGAGAAAAAATGTCCATTCCATTTATATTATTGCTATTTCTTTACAAGCATATTAATGGATATTGCTAATAACTTTAAAGATGCTTTCATTTTATTTATGATTATTCCTGTTATAGCGTTGCTTGCTTGATATTCTAGAAAATAACTTGGTACCGAAAAGACCGGGAACCGTTGCAGTATCATAACGAGCTATTCAAAGCAGAACCATTCCTAGATCCGTAGGAAAGCCTTCCTTAAAGGAGAACGGGAAACGGCATTCAGAAAACGAATGCGATTTCCTTCAGGATCGATGGAAGCCTTAGAACTATATTGGAAAATCTTTTAACTTTATTCCTCAATGATATTAATCCCGCCATCAATGTTAAAGCGGTCTGAGAAATGAATTATGAAATCAAATTCTGCTAACGATAATGGAATTTCGGCTATTGGGAAGGAAACCAGGGCCGGAGTTCCAAAGACTTTTATTGCGACGAACACCAACTTGTTTTTTTTTTTAGGATATTAAGCGTTCAACATTGCACTTTCGCAAGAATAGAAATGATCGTGGATGAAATCAATGCAAATTTATTACTAAGTTATTCGATACGTTTAGAAAGAAAACAGCCGATAGCATTAAATTACTGGGGTTAGGGAGAGAGGGAGAGAGGGATAGAGAGAGTGTGTGTGTGCTCAAGAGCACGGCGATGTTCGTGAGCACCATGTTGGACATCCCTGATCTAGGGCGATATAGTATAACTCGCCGTAAGCACAGTGGAAAATCGCCCTCCTACTTTCGAATCGGTTCTGATTATTTATTACAATTACAAAAGACGATAAATTCGACAAAAGGGTTCCTTTTTTTAGCGTTCGAATCACGCCTTTGGGATTTATTTTATCGCGTCTGAGTACATGGCAAATCTCTGAGATTGAACCCCAAACCCTCTCAGGCCAAGGGTCGTAACTCTGAAACCCTCTCCAGTTGATTATTCATTGCTTACATTTTTCGGGGGTTCAAGGGCGAGCGCTTAAATCTCATTTATACTTTAAGGCCAATAAATTCCCGCACGCGACCCCAATCGCGATTTTTATCACGTCGCCAAACAAACAAACGCCTCCTCCGATGTGGAATTAAGATCGAGCGGTCAGTTACAAAGAAAAAGGCGTGGACCGAAACGTCGTCGCATCTAGCCTTTGTGTATCTCGTTAGGAAGCCACCACCTAGGCAGGGGCGGTCGCCGTTGGGGCTAAAAATGTAAAACCGCGTCAGATTCGAAGGCATAAACGATCCCGGTGACGTCACGCTACTTTTCGATGCTCGAAAGTCATCAAAACGTCCTTCGTTGACGCAAACAAAGCGTTCACCACCGGTTTGCAATAACAAAGGTCGGGATTACCTCCTCGTGATCTCTTAAAGTATTACGCATGAAAAAACACAACAACGCCTTTGCCCTTTTTCCTTGTCGAGAGTTTGTTGTTGAGGGGTTAAGGGACATTTTACGACTGCAGGAAAAATCGTCCGTTAAAGAGCGGTTCTCCCGTTCCGAACCGTTGCCGCGACGCCATTACTGGACCCTCAGGGTGTCGTTAGGTTGCGAGAAAGACTGTTCCAACCTCCTTCCCTACGTCTCCCCCCCTTCCCTCCCCCCAAACTACAGCATCCCCATCGCCCCTCCCTCCGTATTCTTCCTCCCTCCCTCCCATCTCTCCCTCTCTCCGATCTCCATAAGGATCGTGTCATAAACCCGAGGCGCAAAGAAAAGAAAACATTTTTTTAAGACGTGATTATCCGGATGATCAGGTGTTGCTGGAGGGGCATGCGACCTTGCCCACGGATGCGATAAAAACGGGGCGAGAGGGTGCGAAAAGGGTTTTTTGTGTGCGCGTTCCGAAGCGAGTGGTAGTAGCATTTCCTCTCGCATTAAGGGATGAAGCACACACTCGGAATGGTGTTGTACACCCTCCTTTGATTGTTATGACGAGAGATCGCTCCCGAAGAGAAAAGAGCCTTTTTCGCAAATTTCGACACAATAGCATCTGAGAATTTTGTTTCTCATATCAAAATACAGACGCATTCGACATTATCTGTTCTTCTAGGTGAATTGCGCTTTTATTTAAAAAGTACATGGAGAACTGAAGACATGTATAGTACAGTCCAAGAATGCTCTTCCGTTTTTCTCAGCGCTTCTTTCGCGGGAGCTTTTCATACTTGGGAAATGATACAAAATGCGCTTCTTATATGTGCGATGTCCAATTTTTCAAACTAAAACCTGCTCCATCTTCAACCATATCCTGATTATAAATAAACTAGTGTAATTCCCGTTGAAATATCAACGGAAGTATTATAGATAGATTATTATTATTATTTTCATTTTAAATTCAATTGCCACTGATAATACCTTAAAATGATTTTGTAATAAAATATACCTTAATATAGTTAATCGTCCACTGACTGTTGTTTCTTCTAAAATTCCAAGGGGCAACAGTTTTAAAAGTCTTTTTAAATTTAATTAACCTGTTTATTTACATTCGTTTCTATGACTTCGGCCATATTTACGAAATTAATAGGAGGAACAACAATGTTAATTCATAATTCTCCCATGATCTACACAGAATTTAACGTAATAATGTTTTTTATTTCCAATTTAGCTAAATTGACACCGTTGATAGTTTTAAATATTTTTTATATTAAAATTTCCCTTAATATACTTATTTGCTTCCTTCCCTCCCTCTCTCGTATAAAAAGCATACAAAGCACATTACATCCATAAGGATTGATACAACAATAGGATTTTGAGGTCTAACAATGTAATTGGTAGCCAAGGCAACATTCCGTTAAAATGGCAATATTTCCACAAAATTTGTGAATCAAACATATAACATGAGCGATTTCGAATTGTATGCGGAAAAAGATGAACAGAATAAGAAACTTTGTAATTTTTTCTTCAAAATGGTTCAAATCCGAAGATCGTGGGTTAATTCCTCCTAATTTTAATTTCCAATACAATAAAAGCCTGCACATCAAAATATTGATTTTTACGTTACCTTATGGAAAATGGAAATGTCTTCATTGGAGTCGAACTCAGGACATTTTTGGAGATTTATTTTCGTCATTACCTTAAAATATGTTAATCAAGCATCCTTGCCAAATTTCAATCTTTTACCTATTGGGGAAGTTTGTTAAAACGCTCTATATCGGCCATCGTGAAAGAGTGACCAACCAACAAACACCTAGTCCTTATAATAAAAAGCAATTCTCTGTCTATAACGCTAACTTTTTTGTCTATAATGCTAACTTAAACGCTAATAACTCGAGAAGTAATGAAGATAGAAATTCGAAATTTGGCTGGGATGCTTGATTAACACTTTTGCAGGTGATGACGAATTTAAATCGCGAAAAAATTCCTTGGTTGGACTCCAATGGAGGCATTTCCATTTTCCATTACTTGACATGTAAAACGCGATTTTTTGACGTGAAGGCTTTTATTCATTTGGAAATTAAAATTAGAAGGAATTAACCTACGACCTTCGGATTTGAACCATTTTTAAGAAAAAATTATAAAGTTTCTTATTCAGTTCATCTTTTTTCGCCCACAATTCGAAATATCCCATGTTAAACGTTTAATTTACATATTTTAGGGAAATCTTGCCATTTTAAGGGAATGTTGCCATGGTGACTAATTATATTGTTAGACCTCAAAATCCGATTGTTATATCAATCCTTATGGGAATATAAGTGCGCTTTGAATGCTTTAATACGAGAGAGAGAGGGAGGAAGGAGAAAGAGAGGGGAGAGTGAGAGGCAGAGAGATGGAGGAAGGCAATAATATAAACTTAATTAAAGATAGTCTGTAGTATTGATGGGCTTTTATACTATTTATATTACTACGTTTTAGAGATATTTTTGCATGGCGTTGTGTTCTACATAGCAAACCGTTTTTAAAACTACGTAACTCAAATAATTAGAATTAGATTGTTCACAAATTATGATTGGATAAATCGTTTCATTAACTCCAAACATTTCTTAAACGTTATGTATTTACTTTTTTGTTTTTCGTTAAATTAATTAATTTCTTTTGTTCATTCATTTTCTGTTGATCATTGCTTTCTTGAGGGTTTTAAACTCAATTTCTTTTTTTTAAATTATGATATAATAACAAAACGTTTTATTGTATCAAACTCGAGATCAAAGACCCGGGTTCGACTCCAGGGGATAATTTCCATTTTCTACAAGGTAACACGTAAAAATGGACATTTCGACGTTCAGACTTTCATTCCTTTTTAGATTAAAATTAGAAAGAATTGACCTACGAAATTCGGATATGAACTATTTTGAAGAAAACATAATGAAGGCTCTTATTCTGTTCGTCTTTTACCGACTACAGTTCGAAATCGCTCAACTTAAACGTTTAATTCACATAGTTTGAGGAAATCTAGGCATTTTAAGGGGATGTTGCCTTGCCTACCAATTCCAATGTTAGACCTCGATATCATATTGTTATTTCAGTCCTTATGGGTATAAACGTTCTTTGAATGCTTTTAATGCGAGATAGAGGGGGTGAGAGGGGACACAGTTTGGGAGGGAGGATGAGTGAGGACAGGAGAGGGATGTAGAGGAATGGAGCGGGAAAGGAGAGAGGGAATGAAGGAGAGGGAAATGACTTTCAATACAATTTATGTTTTTGATGCCACTTTGATCTCCATAAATAGCTTGAACAATCGAATTTTTACCCCCGTTGATATTTCAACGGGCATTACACTAGTCATCATTATAATAAAAAGCAATTCTCTGTCTATAACGCTAACTTAAACGCTAATAACTCGAGAAGTAATGAAGATAGAAATTCGAAATTTGGCTGGGATGCTTGATTAACACATTTTCAGGTGATGACGAATTTAAATCGCGAACAAATTCCTTGGTTCGACTCCAATGGAGGCATTTACATTTCCCATTACTTGACGTGTAAAACGCGATTTTTCGACGGGAAGGCTTTTATTCATTTGGAAATTAAAATTAGAAGGAATTAACCTACGACCTTCGGATGTGAACCATTTTGAAGAAAAAATTATAAAGTTTCTTATTCAGTTCATCTTTTTTCGCCCACAGTTCGAAATATCCCATGTTAAACGTTTCATTTACACATTTTATGGAAATCTTGCCATTTTAACGGAATGTTGCCATGGTGACTAATTACATTGTTAGACCTCAAAATCCGATTGTTATATCGATCCCTATGGGAATATAAGTGCGCTATGAATGCTTTTAATACGAGATAGGGAGGGAGAGAGAGGGATGGTAACGCAGGCGGAGAGAGGGAGGGAGAGGGAGTGAGGGAGAGGGATAGAGGGGAGGGAGGGGGAGAAGGGAAGGAGAGAGTGGAAGGGAGGGGGAGGAAGGGAGGAGGAGAGAGGAAATGAGGGGGAAGAGGTGGAGAGAGGGAGGGGGAGTGAGGGGGAGAAGGGAAGGAGAGTGAAAGGAAGGGGGAGGGAGGAGGAGAGAGAGGGAGAGAGAAAGAAGGGGAGAGAGGCAACTATTTTAAGGTTAACTAAAATATCCCGTCATATTGACGGGCAATTATGCTAGTTATAGTATTAAATAATTCCAGTGTGACAGTGTTTTATAACTCAAAAATTGTTTATCGGAAAATTTTCCTGCATACAACACATCTACATCTGCATAATATCATGCAAATCACCAGATTGGTGGGTGGCAGGGGGTGCAGCGCACCAAAGCCTACCTAATTACTTCTCTCGCGGGAATCACTCTCCTGTTATGATCCCGTATGGTCCTCGGGAAAAACGGACCCTGATATCGCTCGGTCCTACAGTCGATCTCTCGTATTTTATCACCGTGATCGTGCCTGCCCATGTAAGTAGGTGCCTCTAATATTCCTGAGTCCTCCTCTAATAGAACTTCCAAACTAAATTTCTCCAGAAGCCTTAACCTAGCGCTAATTTTGCGGTCCTCTAGCGACATCCAATTCAACTCCATCAAGAGTGATGTGACGCTTAATTTTTGCTCATATTTTTGCTCAACGAATCTGTCTGCTCTGCGTTGGATTATTTCTAACTCAAGTATCTGTCCCTTTTCGTATGGATCCCATATGCTGGAAGCGTATTCGACCTGAGATCTGACCAATGATAAATAACACGTTTCTCGTACCTGTTCTGTGCTACTTCTTACTGTGATGGAGCCAATCAAACAAATTGTTAAAGAAAAAGGGAAATCTTTCCCTGAACTTGAGGACGCTCAGTGGTTAGTAGATATGGCATTTTTCACAGATGTTGTTCAGCATTTAGAATCATTAAATGTATCTCTGCAAGGACAAGGAAAACTGTTGTAGGAGTTGAATTGGATGTCGCTAGAGGATCGCAAAATTAGCGCTAGGTTAAGGCTTCTGGAGAAATTTAGGTCGGAAGTTCTATTAGAGGAGGACTCAGGAATATTAGGGGCACCTACTTACATGGGTAGGCACGATCACGAGGATAAAATACGAGAGATCGACTGTAGAACCGAGCGATATCAGGGTTCGTCATTCCCAAGGACCATACAGGATCATAACAGGAGAGTGATTCCCAAGAGAGAAGTAATTAGGTAGACTTTGGTGGACTGCACCCCCTGCCACCCACCAATCTGGTGACTTGTAGGGTATTATGTAGATGTAGATGTATGTTTCAGGATTAAATTAATGATAGGGGCCCCATAATCGAATTTTGCACGGGGGCCCCATAAGAGTTTGCTATGCCACTGGGCGTAACGTATGCTAGTTTCCAGTCTTTCGGAACGATACCATGCGCAACGGATTTTTCGAATGTTATTCTTAAATAAGGTGCGATTACGGAGGCTAGCTCTTTTAACACTCGCTCGGGTATGCACTCAGACCCGGGAGACTTCTTTTGTTTAATGGACTCTAGCTGGTGCGCGATACCTTTTTCAGAGAATATCAAATCCTCTTGATTTTATTTTTAAAAAACCGATCAACCATAATTATTTGATAAATCGGAAGTATCAAAGCAAACTCCCCATTCTAGATTATGCGCAAATGGATAAATAAATGCATCATGATAAACGCACGTGCAGGAATAAAAGCGTATTTCGTCCACATTTGTGTCTCACTTGCAATGTAAATGGCAAACAAGTAATGCATACCCATTTGACTATTCTCCTGAGCTCTTCATCCCCGCCTGGTTAAGCCCAACTCCACTTTCTTGCCGCAAAGACGAAATCTCTTTCGTGGAAGACGAATGCAAGGTGCTTCCTGTTGGGAAACCCTTTTTAGTTCCGAGTGTAGTAGTACCGAGCTTGTCACCTACCTCTCTCTCTGTCTGTCTCTCTCTCTCCTGCGGTTCATCCTAAGAGCGATGCAAATACTTAACCAGGTTAAAGATTGCCGAGGGTTACGGATAATGGCCTATTGGTGACTAAAGCCGGTCGTTAAAGAAGAGAGGCTGCCCTCCTCCCCCCCCCCCCCCCCCCCTCCCTCCTCCACGTCGTCTCCTTACAATTGGGAAAGGTATGCGCGTCACGGAGCGCTGGTAAGGACTTCTCTCAAAGTGGCACGACTCCCCCTCCTCCCCCTCTCCTCCCCCCTCCCTTCCTCACCTCATTCCACTCCTCCCTCTTTGCACCGATCCTCGTCTCCCATTATTATTAATTACACGAACGAAATTTTCCGAAAATAAAAGCTGTATATTTCAAAACGCAAATACACTATGCTGTGATTAATTCTGTTTATTTATCCTGAATGTTCTCGAATCTTATTAATAGAGGTAATTAATTTCTCGGCAGATTAAAAGCCTCCAGCTCTGAGTCTAAAATTTAAAAAGAAATTTTATGTGGCCACCAACTGCACAATTGAATAAGAAAGGGTCTTTAAAAACTACACCAAGGTGATTTGACTGAAGCCACGGAACTTTATGATGGCGTATTTCCCCGCGAAACATTGTTTTTTGATAGAATTGGCCGATGGAGGAAAATCTCTGACGGCCCGAAATTACTGAGGATGATCTTAAATTTCAGAGAAATTAAGCATACCCTGTTCTCCTTCCCACCCAATGTAAATAATGCATAGTGTTAATTATAAAAAAACTAGCTGATCCAGCGCAAAGAATGCGCGATGAATTCTAAAATTGCTTTATAAAAAATGATGAAGTATGTAAAACAAGTTGATCTCAATAATTCACATTTAACTCTAAAAATGCATTTCCTTACACAGTAATTGATCGCGAACTTTTATGTTTTTCTTTTTATTCAAATATATGTCCTTTCTTTTTTATATAACAATCAATGCAACCGTTTATGTAGATTATCAATGAAGAGAAGATAATCATGTAATGTGTTTAAAAAATGACGTGTGTCCCTATTCTCATTTAATTTTAAATTTATGCGTGAGCCTATTTGCGTCAATAAACATTATGGATGTATAATATAATGGTTCTATTTACAAAGAGATAAGATTCCAGCATTCAAACGATAATATGACGTTTCAAATGCTTTGATTAAATTGTTAGAAACGCTTCCCATACGCAGTTAACTGAATAATTATCCGTAAATATTTGTTATGTATAAATGTTGACATTGCTACAGCAATAATTTCGATGCCTAAACAAAGTGCGAAGCGAATAACGCTATTCTTTCACCTATTTGAAGGTTTAATTGGCATTAATTGAATCGGAGGCAACAATGACGGTCGCCTTGACAACTTCCGGAAAGAGTACGAAATATCCGTAAAATTTCGAAAACAATTGCGTATTTCTGAATGATTCGACCGTGTAACATGTGAAGATCGCAAAAATAACATAGTATTGAGTTTTAGCCGTCGAATAAAGTAAGAACGAAGAAAATCAGTCCATATTTACGTGTTTTAATGAATGAAGGAAAAAAACCTCGCACTCTGAAAAATCGAAAATCCCCTGAAAACTTAGGGAAAAATATAATTGTCTCCTGGATTCGAACCCGGGACTTTATGAAAATGAGAATAGTTTTCCTAGCTTGTAGAAACAAAACGCAGTTTACTGCATATCTCTAGGACGAACGGCTTTTGAGATACAGGGCGGGACGGACGGACATCCGGCTATTACAGATATAGATGAGTTTTTGACTGGGCGCCACCAATCACGCCTTTTATGGCACTTGCCGATGGAACTAATCGCTGAAATTTCGTGCACGCATTCCTGACAGATTTGATTATATTTGTAACGAGTATTTGATATATGTATTTAATTCACATTTTTAAGTGCCGAGAATAAAATGAAATTTATTTTTATCGCTAAGAGAGTTTCAACCCGTTCCCTAAAATCGTTAAATGTTTACAACAAGCTGTTATTTTTCTTATTTGCATCTATATTTCAATTTAACAATTAGCTAACGTCTCCATCTTGAAATTTTAACCTTATATTCTTGTGTTGACAGTAGTTAATTTCCTTTCTAAATTCAATTAGGCAACAAAAAAGGCTAATTCAAAAGATAAAAAACATTACATAAACGCTTCCTTCGCAAAAAAAAATTTAAGAAATGAGCGCGAACGAATTTTTAATTGATCGCATTAACGGGCTTGTTTTTATACGAGAATAACGTCACTTTTTACCTTTCAAAATACAAAGCTAAAAGTCTGCAATCGAATGCAGCTACGGAACGCTTGATTGGTCGACTTCTGCAGATTTGTTTCTCGGATTGGAGCTGACTTCGCCGGAAAATTTTTTCAATTAAGGTGATTTAGGCAACGCTGGCGATAAAATCACTTATATTCCCCAGGCTAGTGAAACCTCATTAGTATAAACTTCTAACATTAAGGACACGCTCCATATATGGGGAATGATTTAAAATTGAACCGAAAAAAAATGACTGAACTTTATAAAATAACTAGTGTAATGCCCGTTGATATATCAACGGAAGAATTATAGATAGATAGATAGATTATTATTATTTTCATTTAAAATAAATAATATCACACTTTACATATGAAATATTTTGTCATATACAACATTGCTAGTGAATATTCTGTTGTTGACGGGCTATCTTTAGTTAAACTTAAAATAGTTGCCTCTCTTTCCCTCCCTCTTTCCCCCTCTCTCTCTCCCTCCTCCTTCTCTCCCTCCCCCTTCTCTCCTCCCCATCTCACACCTTCTCTCCCTCTCACACCCTCTCTCTCCCTCCCCCCCTCTCTACCCCTCCCCCACCTCACACCCTCTCTCTCCCCTCCCCCTCTTTCCCCCTCCCCCCTCTACTTCCCTTATGGTCTCCTCCCCCCCTCTCGTTTTAAAAGCATTCAAAGCATGTTTATACCAATAAGGATTGAATTAAGAATATAAAGAGGTCTAACAATGGAATTGGTAGGCAAGGCAACATCCCCTTAAAATGGCAAGATTTCCTCAAACTGTGTAAATGAAACGTTTACATTGAGAAATTTCGAAGAGTAGGGGGGAAAACACGAACAGAATAAGAAACTTTATAATGTTTTATTCAAAATGGTTTATATCCGAAGATTGTAGGTCAATTCTTTCTAATTTTAATCTAAAAAAGAATGAAAGCCTGCACGTCGAAATGTCCTTTTTTACGTGTTACCTTATGGGATATGGAAATTATCTTCTGGAGTCGAACCTGGGTCTATGATCTCGAGTTCGATATATTAAAACTTTTTGTTGTTATATCGTAATGCTATCCTGAAAATTTCATCAGATTCGGTTAAGTCGTTTGCAAGATATTAAGCTTCAAAAGGATTACATGACAAAGTGACAAAGAGACATTGTCATTTATATTATAAGATGCACGCACACATTTTCCGCGACTTTTTTTTTTGCTAAAATAAAAGGAAGAGAACTAAGCGGTTAAGCCTCGGCTCTGAGAAGGCAGTTCTAATTCTGTTATTCCTTGCGTTGTTTATGATCGGTAGACTTCAGCGCCAGCCGCCATTTCCGCTTTGTCTCAACGGGAGACTTCTTTTTTGTCTCCCCTATCCCCATCTACCCCTTCCCCCCTCCGCCCCTGTCCATAACCCACCTCGCACTTACGTCACGCCCGGATAGGAAACTTTTTCCAAGAGCGGGATTTTTCCGGCGTGGGTGGTGTGAGGGCTGAATTAAAATAAGTTTCGCCTAAGATAAGGCGAAAATATTGAGTTTTCTGGAAGCTAAACACGGGTTACTTAATGCGACGAGTAGAAAAAAATCATCGAGGGGTGAAAGTTTAGCGAGCGGCAAAAAAATATTGCTGTTGTTTTATTTTGTCTTTCGCGAGTCTGGAATGAAAAAACGTTTCAACGAAAATACAATCTTATTATTATTTTAAGGCAGTCACGGCGGTATAACGCTTCCGAGTTCAAGTGACCATCACGTAACGCGCGGTTGTTTTACAATTTAAAATCCCTTCGATTGGCAAAGAAAAAGGTTAAAGTTGATTTTAAAAAAACGACGATTTCAACGATTATCTTCTGTCAAAAATATCTATTTCAACGAAGAAAGACATAAATGTCCTATACAGTAAAATAGAAAGGATTTCTCAATCGCAAATTTATTAAAACGCCAAGAATAAACATACGATCGCTTCTTATCAAGAGAATTCCAAAGATAACGTACTATCCGGCATTTTTGTTTCTGAATCTTAATTCCGTCAAAGTAGACTTGTTTTACTTACAAACCTTTCATTATCATTTCAAGTATATTATGATAGCCACAAGAAAAATTATTGACTTTAAAGTTTTAGACCTAACTTTATTGCAAAATACGAGTATTTTAAAGAATTACAACTATCATTCACAATTATGGCCTGCAAAATAATTATCACAACCGAATATAATTAACTATTGGCATCTATTTTCTCTTTAAACGTGGATTCGTCATTCGCGGATTTCGGGTATTCGTACATTACTGTTTCCGACCGATTTCAGCATTCGCGGCCTATAATTTCCGCATTCGCGGTTTGAAACGTTGACTTTTCCTTTTTTTTGAAGCAATATTTTGTAAATTTTAATAATTACTAAGCGCGCAAACCCGAACCGGAAAAGCGCGCGCGTGGGACTGCGTAGTGCACACGCGAATTCCGAACACGTGACTGTGACAGTCTCTGCATAATGTGAAGATTGTAGGAGAGGCCGCATCTGCTGAGAAAGTAGCAGCTGTAAATTATCCGGATGCGTTTTTAAAAGTTTTCAGGAAAATGGAAAAAAGCCCGAACAGGTTTTTAGCGCGGACGATATGGGTCTATTTTGGAAGCATATATGTACCTACAAAAATATACTTCTCAAAACAAGAAGGTCATCAGGTTTTAATGCAGCAAAATATAAGAGTCGCACAGTTACTTTGTGCCAATGCATCAGGCGATTGTGTAATGAAACCGTTAATATTTCCCGAGCTTTTAGGACAAAAATATAGACCAAATATTTCGGCGCTCGAATGAATAAGTTTGGGTTACTGCTTCTGTCTTTCTTGATTGATTTAATAACGGTTTTGTCATAATTATTATGTAGAAAACGGAATCCCTATTTCCCTATACATTTCTCCTTTCCGTATTCGCGTTTTGCGTATTCACGGTGCTTTTCTGAAACCTAACCCCCGCGAATACGGAGCTTTTGCTGTAGCATATACAACCACACATGAATGACGATAAATGGATAAACCTCATGATAACCACAAAAAAATTAACACATGAATGCCTACGCATTTTTTCAGCTCAAAAAGTACAGAGACAGGACTTCTCATACCTCTAAGAAAATCCTGGCGATGGCATCGGATTGTAATTTTGCGCATGCTGAATTTCACAAGCATTATCTACCGATGTTATATCTTTAAATTGTTTTTAAATGAAAAAATCTGGCAAAATATGTATTGAATTAAACATTCTCATATACGTACGCGTCTGGTCTTACCACATTCTTTTCTGACTGGAAAGATCTCCTACAAGAACGATAATTTGGAAGACGCTTCATATTGTTATTCTTACAGAAACGTGGTTTATTCAGTACGAGTACATATTGTTTACTGTCCAAACTGTAACTGAGGGAATTTCAAGGAAAATCGTTAGAGCCAGTTTTGATTAAATCGAATTTTTCTGAAAATCAAAAATGACAAATTAGGTGGTACCCTTTATTGTTGCACTATATCGTCCATCTACTCAAAGTTTTTATTCTAAATAATCATATGGCTAAATACGAAATGTCATTCGATTTCATTTAACCCTTTAGGCTCTATATCTCGGAGAGGCAGACAGATAGCATGGCGAAAACAACTTTTCTGGACTCGAGGACACCTTAAACGTGTATGTTATTCCCTCAAAATCACGAACTCGATCTTTTCCGCGATTACAAACCTTTCCCTATATACAGCGTATATGAGAAAGTAAAAAAAAGACGAATAAAACCCTTGAATGTCTTATACTAATTTTGTTTATTTTAATAAATCCTGTTATCGGCGTGCAGAAACGTCTCACAGTTTTTAACACGTCGAAGAAAAAACAAGTTAGGAAAGTATCACAAACGGGCGCGTTTCGTGCAATGGAGGTTTAGAAAAAAATGATATAGTACCTGTACGTAAGGGAAATATCGTTTTAAAGTTCTTTTCTTCATCATAAATAATCCATTTTCTTCGTATTTAATAATACTGCTTCCACACGTAAGAAAATTAAACGTTTGTTTGTGAGATTGTTTATGTTAGCAACAATGAAGGAGTAACCATGCAAGAAATTTTCTTTAACTCGAATTAAGGCATTCTTATTTGATTTTATTGATAACGACTACTCCTACGATAAAAATGTATAGAAAAAGAAATACTTTAATTTATTAGTTCTATAAGTTTTATTTTAAAAATATTTTGATACGAGCAATATTTTATGAGATATGACGGAAAGTTCATTTTTTATCACCAGTAAAGTGGTACCCCTGATTGGTTTACGTGATTCGTTTTTGCGGTTTTCTTATTATCATTGATAGTAAGTCCTTAATATCATTTTTTACGAAAATCCGTTGTGTAGAAGCCTAGAACGAACATGCGGACGGACGGACGGACAGACAAACGGACAGACCGACGGCAACAGGCGCTCACGCTGGAAGAGAAATACGCCTAAAAATCGACGGGAGTTTACCCTTAACTGCAATTTATTTTCAAAATTGAAGTTTTTATATTTTAAGAAGTCGTCCAGCACGAAGATGAAGAAAGTCGACATAAACGAGCATCCTGTCAATATTAATTACTTTCGAACAGTTGCGAAAGGTTTTTTTTGGAAAAGTAAACAAAGAAGTTGATTTTCTCCATAACGGCTACTCCTACTCCTAGCGTACGTGATTCATTTTTGCGACATTATTTTTTATAATAAGGCTTTAATATCATTTTTCATGAAAATCCGTTCAGTACAAGGCGAGAACGAACATGCGGACGGACAGGCAGGCGGGCGGACGGGCAGGCGGGCTGGAGGGAGGGGAGGGCGAGGCGGGCGGGAGGGCGTGAGGGTGGAGCGGGCGGACGGGCGGGGCGGGCGGGCGGACGGACAGACGGGCGGGAGGGCGGGCGGACGGACAGACGGGCGGGCGGGAGGGCGGGGCGGGCGGGCGGGCGGGAGGACGACGGACAGACGGGCGGGAGGGCGGGCGGACGGACAGACGGGCGGGCGGACGGACAGACGGGCGGGAGGGCGGGCGGGAGGGCGGGCGGACGGACAGACGGGCGGACGGGAGGGCGGGGCGGGCAGGCGGACGGGCGGACGGGGCGGGCGGGCGGGCGGGAGGACGACGGACGGGCGGACGGGAGGGCGGGAGGGCGGGGCGGGCAGGCGGACAGACCAACTATAATAGGCGCTCACGCTGGAAGCGAAACGCCCCTAAAAACCTTCCTGAAGCGTGGCACACATGGTGTCCACTCTTGTCGCTCCAAAGCGGAGAGTGAAGCTGGCTTTAGAAAAGCTGCGATATTTATTATGCGTCGCTTATTTTTTCGAAAAGTTATCTTTCTCGGAGGAGAGATTCTTTGGAACCCATCGATTTTGAAAAAGTTAGTATCCAAAAGAGAGGCCTTTGAGGCGAAAAAGTCTCTTCCGAGGAGGACTCTTTTTCTACAACTCCTAACTTGTTTACTTTGAGGAAAAAAAACCTCTCGCAACTGTTCGAAAGTAATTAATATTGACAGGATGCTCGTTTTTGTCGACTTTCTTCATCTTCGTGCTGGACGACTTCTTAAAATATAAAAACTTCAATTTTGAAAATAAATTGCAGTTAAGGGTAAACTCCCGTCGATTTTTAGGCGTATTTCTCTTCCAGCGTGAGCGCCTGTTGCCGTCGGTCTGTCCGTTTGTCTGTCCGTCCGTCCGTCCGCATGTTCGTTCTAGGCTTCTACACAACGGATTTTCGTAAAAAATGATATTAAGGACTTACTATCAATGATAATAAGAAAACCGCAAAAACGAATCACGTTACTGGTGATAAAAAATGAACTTTCCGTCATATCTCATAAAATATTGCTCGTATCAAAATATTTTTAAAATAAAACTTATAGAACTAATAAATTAAAGTATTTCTTTTTCTATACATTTTTATCGTAGGAGTAGTCGTTATCAATAAAATCAAATAAGAATGCCTTAATTCGAGTTAAAGAAAATTTCTTGCATGGTTACTCCTTCATTGTTGCTAACATAAACAATCTCACAAACAAACGTTTAATTTTCTTACGTGTGGAAGCAGTATTATTAAATACGAAGAAAATGGATTATTTATGATGAAGAAAAGAACTTTAAAACGATATTTCCCTTACGTACAGGTACTATATCATTTTTTTCTAAACCTCCATTGCACGAAACGCGCCCGTTTGTGATACTTTCCTAACTTGTTTTTTCTTCGACGTGTTAAAAACTGTGAGACGTTTCTGCACGCCGATAACAGGATTTATTAAAATAAACAAAATTAGTATAAGACATTCAAGGGTTTTATTCCTCTTTTTTTACTTTCTCATATACGCTGTATATAGGGAAAGGTTTGTAATCGCGGAAAAGATCGAGTTCGTGATTTTGAGGGAATAACATACACGTTTAAGGTGTCCTCGAGTCCAGAAAAGTTGTTTTCGCCATGCTGTCTGTCTGCCTCTCCGAGATATAGAGCCTAAAGGGTTAAATGAAATCGAATGACATTTCGTATTTAGCCATATGATTATTTAGAATAAAAACTTTGAGTAGATGGACGATATAGTGCAACAATAAAGGGTACCACCAAATTTGTTATTTTTGATTTTCAGAAAAATTCGATTTAATCAAAACTGGCTCTAACGATTTTCCTTGAAATTCCCTCAGTTACACTTTGGACAGTAAACAATATGTACTCGTACTGAATAAACCACGTTTCTGTAAGAATAACAATACGAAGCATCTTCCAAATTATCGTTTTTGTAGGAGATCTTTCCAGTCAGAAAAGAATGTGGTAAGACCAGACGCGTACGTATATGATAATGTTTAATTCAATACATATTTTGCCAGATTTTTTCATTTAAAAACAATTTAAAGATATAACATCGGTAGATAATGCTTGTGAAATTCAGCATGCGCAAAATTACAATCAGATGCCAAGGCCGGTATTTTCTTTGAGGTATGAGAATTCCTGTCTCTGTACTTTTTGAGCTGATAAAATGCGTAGGCATTCATGTGTTAATTTTTTTGTGGTTATCATGAGGTTTATCCATTCATCGTCATTCATGTGTGGTTGTATATGCTACAGCAAAAGCTCCGTATTCGCGGGGGTTAGGTTTCAGAAAAGCACCGTGAATACCCAAAACGCGAATACGGAAAGGAGAAATGTATAGGGAAATAGGGATTCCGTTTTCTACATAATAATTATGACAAAACCGTTATTAAATCAATCAAGAAAGACAGAAGCAGTAACCCAAACTTATTTATTCGAGCGCCGAAATATTTGCTCAATATTTTTGTTCCAGAAGCTCGGGAAATATTAACGGTTTCATTACACAATCGCCTGATGCATTGGCACAAAGTAAGTGTGCGACTCTTATATTTTGCTGCATTAAAACCTGGTAACCTTCTTGTTTTGAGATGTATATTTTTGTAGGTACATATATGCTTCCAAAATAGACCCAATATCATACCTGTTCGGGCTTTCTTCCATTTTCCTGAATAACTTCTAAAAGCGCATCCGGATAATTTACAGCGGCTACTTTCACATTATGCGGAGACTGTCACAATTTTTTTGTAGAAAACGACCGTTTATTTTCGATAAATTTAAGACTTAAGCCTTTAAAAAACTTGCTGCAATTTCGCGTTTTGTATCTTGGTTAAATGCAGCGTTTAGTAACCATAGCGATAAATATTTCCATCAGCTAGTACTAAGACCAAAATTTTGAGAGAATTTTAGTAGCTTTAATTTGAACACGAAGTAGCTGCAAACATATATGTAAGACCAAATTTCGGCCATTCTTTTCGAGCTTTATTTGAAAAAATATCTCAACTGATTAAATTTCTGAAAATCATTCGCGCGGCGTATGCACCGCAGCGAGTCATTGGTTTCCAGCAATTCCGTACTTCCATATATACGTAGTTTATAGCGCTCTTTCTAAGGATAACAATCGATTAACCTAAAAATGATTAAACTTTTAAAATGTCCACGAGAAACTTGAACTTTTCCCTTAACGAATGCGACTTTAGAAAAAACTTCCATTGTTTAGCCTACGTATGGCGCTTCCAATTATATTTCGAGTATTTCCAAAGTCGACCGGTATCGATGCCGATCGATAGATCGTTTGCCTGCGCGAGAGCTTTCCCACTGTTTAAAACTTTAAGCGAACAATAAATTCGGGTCGTTATTCCTAATCACCTAACTCCTGCCCGCGGAAGAGAAAGATATACGATATATACATATATATAAGCAGGCATTATGCGCCATTATCACAGTCATTAAATCCTCGAACTTCTATCGCCGGTCCAAAAAGGGGAAGGGTGGAATCTAAGCCAGGCGCATGGACTCATCCATCACCGTTAATTATTGGAAGATTACCACCCCTTAATTGGGCCGTAAGCAGCCCCAAATGGAAGACGAAAGAGAAGAGAAATCCCTAAAGCAAACTCACTCGAGAAAGAGAGAAAAGTTTCGCAAATTTTTCGTCTTGGAGGGTGGGGGAAAAGCTAAAGTATGGATTGCACTTCGCGTCATATTATGCGCAGGAGGACAAATTTATGGCGTAATTTTGCTCTCTTCTCCACCTATGGACGAATATTCATTCTTCTATTTGTTATTAAACGTTACCAAGGTATCGCTCAAGCTTCAATGTAGCGTCAAAATTTCGCTGGTGTGAAATTAAACGTGTATTTGTTGTTCCACTCCTCAATCATAAAAATTCACACGAAATCGGCAACAATGCTGTTCATCTTGAGGACGAAATATTTTCAGGTTAAAGCGCGTCAGATTTTCGTCTCAAAAACTGATTTATGCCCCGATTCGACGTATATTTGAAAATCTACGCAGTAAAAAGGAAATTTCGCCATTTCAGGCGTCCTTTGTTTCAAGTCCCGATTTCCTACGATCAACCCAAGTAATTTAATATGAAAATTAAAAAATCACGCTGCGTTTCTTTCCTGTGTTATTCAAATGGAGCAATCGAACCCGGTTCACGATCGTATGCGAAAATTACGGGCCAGCTTGAAGCATAAACGTTAAATAACTATCGCGAACAAGTAATTGCTGAGATTGCGTGATTTTCGCTAAAACTCTAAACTTCAAAGTATACGTTGATCAAATCTTTACAGATAAGCGGTGAAATTCACATAAAAGGTATAATAAAGTCTATCCAAAATACTCATTACTCTGCATCCGTTCCAGAAAAAACGACACTACAAAGGCCAACGACTCGCTATGACTGATGGAGGGCTAAAAAAGACAGAATAAACCATGATTCGACTCGCTTAGAACCGAATCAGTAGTCGTGAACGGATTCTAATGTCATCCGTGCAAAATAAACTTAATTCTTAAGGCCATGTGATAGTCCTTGTGAATCAAGATCGGCTTGAACCTGTCTGGATGTGACGGCAGAAACCCCTCATGTCAAACTCGAAGAAGTATCGGGGTCGCATTGGAGTAACGGATTTTATAGAAGGGCCGCATAAGTAATACTGTTGTTTAATTAGGAATGTTCACCTGTTGTGTTATTTAAAACAATGATTCAGACACCGCGTTCTATTGCACCTCAATAACTACGAAAAAGATCTCGAGTCGTAACCACAAAAATAAAACATTTATATAAAATCTGGTATTAGCATTTGGGCCGCAGTAAAGCAGAGAAAGGGCCGCATGCAAACGCCACTCAATCCCTTCAAATTATTTCAGAATACATTCATCCGTTCTTATGTTTAGCGATTTTACTTAACAAAATGATTAACTAGTTCAATTCGAAACATATGACAAATGGTGTCATTAGACGAAGACAGAGGTAAAACGCTAAATAGTCACTTCTTAACATATCAAAAAAAAGAGGCAGAAAGGACCCTCGCCACCGAAATGGCTGACAATTACCCATTTCTCTCCGAGTAGACATCCAATCAGAATCCGTCTGAGAAAGAGAACAAGGAAGTGAGTCTCTCTCTCTTTCTTTCTCTCTCTCTCCCTCTCTCTCCTAAGGCACATGCTCACGAGTCTCTCCGAAAAAAAAAACTTAATTTTTTTATTTATAGGTTGGCCACTTAAAATTCTCCCTCCATTTTGTCCCCCCCTCCCCTTCCCTACCAACCCCAACCCCCCCCCTCTCTCTCCCTTAGCAACCACCCTTAGAATTTTTGTCTAAAACATCCATATTAACCTCATTTATTAGGTCGACCCAAATTATTATTCACCTCTCGCGCGAGGGAGAGAGTTAAGACCCCTGGTGGAGGGGGAGTAAGGGAGAGAGATAGAGAGAGAGAGAGAGAGGGGACTGTATTCTCACCTCGTTTCAAGGATTCCGGAGAGCGCATTTTGTTGAATTCTCTATCTTTCTCTCTAACTTTCCCTTGTCTTTATGTCTCTTTCTGTCGCAGACTCCTCTCTCCTCGCGACCTCCTCCCACTTTCTCCTCCCCCCACCCCCTTTCCCCCTCCCCCTTCCTCTTTTCTTCCCTCCTTTAACCATATTCCAGCGTCAATCCACGCGGAATTTCATTTCGCCCCTATTATCTCCTCCCCTCCTCCTCCTCCTCCTCTTCGCGAAAAGTCCCCTCCTCCCTCGTTCGCTTTCCGCCTCCATGGAAACCAAAATGGCCGGTTTTCTTTAAAAAAATATATATATAAAGGAGCATAAAAATACGCTCGCTTTATTGTTGCGTGAAGAAAGAAAATCTCGGTTATCGCGAGACGGATAAGGATAAATGGGTCGGGATTCTTTATCAAGGAGGAATTTTTTTCCTCGCTCTCTGTGAACAGAAATGTTTTAAAATTTACATGGCAGTCTTTAATTAAACGGATGTAATTACCAAGGTAAGACGAACGGAATAAGCGCGTTGCGATAATTATTTCATCCATCAATTAATTAAATGTGGAATTTAATTGCGTCTTGCTGTAAAATTTTTTGCCTACATAAACATTCGGGTTCAGTTAAAATTTCAATTTCAGTAAGTGCGTGACCGGAGAAACAAAAACGAAACTACGAGGGTTGATAAATAAGGAAAAAGCGCTCAAAATAACTGATGTACGAATGCGCAATTTATAGTCCAATTTACGCTAAAGTCGTAATATATGTAACAGATTGTAGGCAGCCCAAGGCATTATTTAATTTTTAAATAAGTTCTGAATGATATTTTAAATACGAATTTTGACGATCATAGGACCAATAAAAATGACGTTCAAATTCGTTTTTCTTACTAGCATTATTAAAATTAGTTCCGAATGACAGAAAACTACTTATTATAAAACTTCTATACCTTGTAAATGTAATTTTAATGATCACTTTACTCATTTTTGCCGAATTTGAGACTGTCGACTGATTGTAAGATTTATTCTCTCCTAACAAAAATGAATTAGATTAATGAGAAATTATTATTAAATCTTGAATTAAGTCCGAATCGAGAGAAACTGAAAATATACTGACTGCATATTAATGTATTTATTTACTCTTATCGAGCATGAGCGTCCAATGTACTTTTTCCTTCGACCTTGAAACCATTAGCTCGGATCTTTTCCAACGAAATCACATCAAGGAACGACTTTTGTGACACATTTTTTTATAAATTCTAATATTTCCAAGGAATAAATATGATAGTATTTGACCTAGTACCGTATAAAAATTGAATTCTACTGGAATAATCATTCTCATAAACTTCGACATTCTTTTAAAATATTTATTGTTTCCCATTTTCACAGTGGCCAAACACGTTTTTTAACGGCTTTAAAACCATAAAAATTATAGCTGCCGCCAAAACTTTTCGTTTCTAGCTCATGAGAGTAATGGAGAATTAACTCTTCGACTTCTGCATAAGAAATTTAACCATTTTTACGTAGTCGTGAGTTAAAACGAAAAACGATCGGGACCAAGTGGAAAATGTTTCAATGCGCCAGCGTCAGAATAAGACAAAGAATGAAATACGTATTACTCCATTGGGTAAGTTCGATGGATGAGAGACGCTGACCGGAATATGGAGCGTCGGTCGTCAATGCACGTAATCCATTTCTTTGCAAATTTATTTCTGTTCGTTCCCTCGTATCTTTACAAATAGGTTTGCGTGACAAGGAGCGTTGGGCGAATGCGGCACGGAAATAAAAATGAACTAACGCTTCAGTAGCAGCCAGAGGAACCTTGGCGAATATTTTTATCGACCACATACACTTTTCGCAGTTTTTACCCATGAATTTTATTATTAATTCAAATTTGGACATTTCCGTTCCATCTTCCCGTTCAGTATGACATAAGGATTCCAAAACCAGACGAGTTATGTTTTCCGGATGTTCGAGGATGCATGCGAATTTAAGGAGCGCTTGTTATCTTGAACGTTAGAGTTTTTTCTCCCAAGAAATACCTTAGAATTTCTCCTGTCCTCTTATTTATGTATTAAAAAATAAACTGAAATCTACGCTAGACGTTTTTTTAGAACCGGTCAAAAAGTAGTCTAGTATGAATTTAAAATCTACCCCAAATACATTCATAAAATTTGTGAGAGTCGGGCGATCAGCATGAATATTTGACTGCTTAATGTATAATATATTTTAATAATATTTTAAAAAATTCGTACAGAATAATTTACGCTAATTTCCACGTTCATGTTTTTTTCTGTAAAAAACTAGTGTATGATAAGCTTAAGTTTTTCTAATTCTAACGCACTTCTTCTAACGCGCTAAGGCTTTTGGTTTCAAGGTTTTAGAGATTAACGTAACGACGGCAGGCTTTAATTCAAAAGGAAAACCGTCAAAAATCAGTTCCTTGAGAAGACGTTGCGACTGACGCCTGGAAACACCTTACCGCAGCACTGAGCAAAATTTCTCGAAAGGACCACCGGAAGCAATTTTTTTCTTTCTTCTTTTTTCACCTTTACGCGTACTTAAGGAGGTTATCTTCGAAGAGAGGGAGAAATGCGAGTGAAACAGTAAACCAATACAGAGCACAAATAGCTGTTTTCACTATTCTTTTCGTTAAGAGTGGACCTTCCTTTAAAAAACATAGGAGTAATTCTTTCCGCAATGCAATGATTTGTTACAATAGATATACTAAAGTCACCAATCTTAAAGCATTATACTTAACATGTTATAATTTTTCTCAGAAAAATTCCCATTCGAACATTGATTAATCTCTGCGCTTATTAAATTTTACATTGCGCTTATACAGATCCGGGCCAAGGGCTAAGTGAACAAGGTACCTTCCCAGGGGGCAGTGCAATTAGAGGTGCGACAAATGAACACTTGAACTTCTAAGCGTAACGTTTTCTATAGATATATATAATTCCGCAATTACAGCACGTAGAAACAAGAGGAAAGTGTCATTTTAATCGGAATAAAGTGTTAAGTGGTGTAATCAGGTTTTTATACCAATTTGATTGACCTTTCTAATTTTAAAAAATATTTTATTTTTTTCATTTTCTCCATTTGAATAACACATGGATGAGTGCAGCTTATTTTTCATTTGAATTTTAAAATTACTTAGAAATGTGATACGAACTTGAGGCTTGGATGATTTTATGCAGAAAAGAACAAAGTTTATTTTTATCGAAGACAGAATCCAAATCCTGATAGAATTACCGTAAAGTTCGTTTAGAATCAGAAAAATACTTGAATTTATCAGTTTTATGATTTCCATAACTTTTAAAATATCGTCACGAAACTTCGCATAATTTTACCCTGCTGATAACATAGACTATATGGCTATAAAAATTTTGGGAGGAGGGAGAATTTAATCCAATAATTATTTTCCCAAAAGTTTACACGTAATTTTCGATTTTTCAGAGTGCAAGATTTTCTCCTTTTTATTCATCTAAATAGGTACTTGCGAACCGGTTTTACTCATTTTTTCTTTATTCGACGGTTTAAACTGTTTACTATGTTATTCTTGCGATGTTAACAAGTTACACGGTCGAAGTTTTAGATTCACTAAATCCGTTGAAATTCAACGGGTACTTTCGCTAGTATATTATAAAATATATTTTATTTTACTTTCAATGCATTTTTTGTAATGATTTGAGAGATAAAATTGTAGACTTTATATTTTAAATAGGAGGGGAGCATAATTTTCAACCCTTGTCTAGGGCGTAAACGTGTCTTGTCTCTGCTCTGTTCCTATATATGCATGCTTCTAGAAGTAGCAGAATTATCTGCTCCCCCAAATTTGGCGAAAACATTTCACAAAATAATACTGATGATTTTTAACTCTGCTCTGAATTGCAGTTTTATAATGCGCTGTTCCCTGGCTGCATACACACAATATAAACTGAGCATATGTAATAATCCAATAGAACGACAAATGATATAAAATATTATAGGAATTCAATTCGACCAAATCTATCCTTTGAAACCTATTCAACTGGACAAGTACATTTTAGCGATTAGTTTGCTACGGGAGGATTTCTCAACACAAAAAAGAAGAGGATGGATTTCGATGAACCGATAAAGAGACAGGCAGACAGACAAACACTCGCGTCCGACTCTCTCTCTCTCTCCCTTTCTCCCAAACGGAAGGGTGGGAGGGGTAAAAAATAAGAGTTGAAAAATAAATCGTCTCTCAGACCATTTCATATTCACAAATGCGGGGATGAAAAATGAGAGGATTGTTGAACGTACTAGTGCGGGAAAAAAACGCACGGGAAAAATGGCGGAAGAGAGGGGAGACGACCGCTTATGTGACCACTCGCCACAGGTCTCGGAGGAGAGGGGAGAAAGGGAGAGAATGGATGGGGGAGGGGAGGGAAGGAGAGAGGGAGAAAGAGGGGATAAGGAGAGAGCGGAGAGGACTCGATTTTTGGCATGCGACCAAGGACGTCGCTTGCATCCCATGAAAAAGGAAGAACGATTTCGATAGACATATAATGAAAAGAGAATATATAGTAGATCACCACATTTTATCCCGACATCCACGATACCATAAAGAGCATCTTAAAGGCAGCCCACCCAATCCTCACTTCCTCCCCCAACCAGGTCTCCTTCCCCACACCCCCAATCCTCTCCTTCCGCAGATCTCCCAACCTAGCCAACATCTTGTGGAGAAAAGAACCCCCATCACCCACTCCTCTACACCCTGCAGGGTTCAACCCCTGCCGCAGACCCCGATGCCTAACATGCCCTATAAAGCCACCCTCCAACTCATTCTCAAACCCCACCACCAACATCATCTACCCATAACTTCCCCTACCAACTGTGCCACCCGCAACGTCATCTACCTACTAACCTGCACCCAATGCCCCGCCTTTTACGTCGGCCTCACCAGCAATTCCCTCAACATTCGCATGAACGGCCATCGCAACTGCGTTAGTCTTAAACGACAGCTACCCGTGGCCGTTCATGCAAATAATCATACCTAATCTTAGTTTCAATGTTTGTTTCACGGTGAGGGCCATCCATGCCCTCCCAGACGACGCTTCCGCCCCCCAACTCTGTCAATGGGAACTGGCCCATATCCAAATCTTAAACTCTTCCTCTCCTCCCGGCCTCAATATCCGTTAATATTTCCTTATTTCCACCCTCTCTTTCCCTTCCCCCCCCCCTGCATCCTCCAATCCCCGACCTTTCCACGCTCCATTCCTTTCCACCCCCACACCTTGACCCCAATGTCACCGCCAAATCAGTTCTGTCTTTCTTGTGCTCCAATAACTTCTACAAATGTGTCTCTCCAACACCACAGCGGCTCTCCTTCCGGTAAGTGCTCATTGGGTTTCCTTCAACACCTAGTTGCCCTAAATATCCTCATTTATCTTTCCTCTTCTGTAAGTTTATATATATATATATACATATTCCTAGGCTGCTGTTGGCGATCGAAGTAATATGGCCTCGAAAGAATACGATATCGATTTTTTATTCGGATTATACAGAGAAATAAGAATAGAGCTATCGATAAATTTTCTCGTTTTTTCCCCCTGAGCGTTTCATTCAACATTTTCATTCCAGACGCAAACTACCACTGTTCAACGTATCTCTCTGAAATGGATAAACTTCTTCGCACATAAAGAAACAACAACGCTAAGTAAACCGGATAATTAGCGCTGTAGTAGCAATTTAATGACTTCGTTGAAGTATTCAATTTCACTTGCTTGGAGGCAGCGACAAAAATACAAAATGTAAATGATCTCTCCTTGATGGAGGGAAACATTTTTGATCGAGTTAAATCGAACACGAATTTTTTTGTCTATTTTTTATCCGTTGCCGAGGGTTATTTCTTTCATTATTTACATGCAGTGCCGGCGATACATTCCTTATGAATTTGTGTAGCTGCAAAAGTGACATAGCATCCCGATAATAAACTATTATTTTAGCGAAATATCTATTACCTAACACAGTATGATGGACAATATTAGTGGTTTATTTTGAAGAACTTTCAGCATTAAATTAAATGCAGAACTCGATCCGTTTCGGAATAATTTATATCTTATTTGTTATAAAAATTAAACTGGTTTCACTGAAGGAAAAAGTAACTTCCGTGTATTTACTGTAGCTTCCAATAATGACCTTAAAATAGTGATGAAAAAAGCAAAACCAAAAGAGACATAAATACTTAATTCGAGTAAATTAGATGGATGAAATTAATAACTGTTATTGGTACCCCATTTCTTCCGTCAATCAGAAGGAAAAAGCCAATTGTACACATTAATTTGAATATTGACAATGCAATGGGTTGCGTGATTTAAACACTCCATTATCGCCGTCAATTCGGACACGTTCTATTAAACTACACAAATTAAAATCAGATGGCGTGTGGAGTTGAAATAAATGATGATTATCGGATTGAACCATCAAGAGTTCATCATTTAATTCGCACGAATCGCGTCTGAAAACTCGTATTTTCATGCGAAGCCATCAATTATATCAATTAACTAGCCTACGGCCATCTCTTGCATTGTTTGTTCACTTACGAATTCACGCAAAATTGCCATTTTTTCTCGATTATTAAATTTTTATCGAAATATTTATGCATCGGAGTGAATCTATGCTGTACATAAGTTGCCATAGAAATATACACATGAAAATTTAACTACAATCGGAACTATCTATCTCTATTTTAACACTATTCTATAAATAAATACAATCGCATCAGTTCGTTCTTCTTAAAGATGCATCCTTTTCACCTAACATATGAATTTCGGAATACAATGTAAAAGTCCTTTAATTAAATATGAGTTTCCATTAGCTACACTTGATTGAAGACATTCTCATGCATGTGACAATGCGAAAGAATTTCGTATTATGATTAAATATGAGAACTTGATAGAAATAGCCAAACGTAATACGGCATATTAAATACATTACGCAAATCTTATATAATAAAATTGAATGTCTGTCCGTGTGTTCCTTATACATTTCCACGCCCTTTGAGCTATCGGAACAAAACTTTGCAAATTGACTTCATATGACTCTACGAGTAACATAGGGTACCTGAGATTTCCAAAATCGATTCCAGGAGACAATTTTATTTTCCCATAAGTTTACACGGGATTTTCGATTTTTCAAAGTGTAAGGTTTTTTCCTTCATTCGTTAAAATACGTAAATATGGACCAATTTTCTTCGTTTTTGCTTTATTCGACGGTTAAAACTCTATACTATCTTATTCTTGCGATGTTTACATGTTACACGGTCGAATCATTCAGAAATACGCAATTGTTTTCGAAATTTTACGGATATTTCGTACTCTTTCCGACGTTGTCAAGGCGACCATAATTGTTGCCTCCGACTCTATTAATGCCAATTAAACCTTCAAATAGGTGAAAGAATAGCGTTTTCGCTTCGAACTGTTGTTTAAGCATCGAAATTAATGATGTATAGCAACGTACATAGTTAAGGATAATTATTCTGTTGACTGCGTATGGGAAGCGTTTATAACGACAATTCATCGTGTGCATGCTGGAATCCTACCATTTAGTAAGTAAAACCTTTATATTATACATCTGTAATGCTTACTAACGCACATTTATAATACTCTCCATAGAAGTCACTCGACATCAGTTTGTGGTTGTGAATAAAACGTCTAATCTACACAAGTTTTTCTAGGACGCCAACATTTCCCCAGAAAGTGACAAATGCTTCTTTGGTTCGTAAATGACACACGTACCGCACAGAAATATATGGGGCATTTGCTGTAATTAGAAGGTAAGTACGCTTTATTAAAGATTCGATCCCATTTTGAATATCCTTACAAGTTAAAATTCTTAAGATTTATGGATTACAGTGTAAAGGCGACTTTCTCTTGGTCACTTGGTTACGTGTTTGGCATAACCCGGGCATCGCCGGGTACTTTCAGCTAGCATATACAATAAATCGAGATCCGTTATACCTTTTTTAAATTCTGAAAATGAATAAATGAAAACAAAACGTCTCGAGAACTGACGAACGTTTAAAAAACTCTAAATTCAATGAACGGGAAGCGCGTGTTTGATCTATCGAACCGTTCAGGAAAAACGGTAATACATCATTTTATTTCAAGAAAAAATATATAAAAAATAAATGATGTATAGCTTAAGAAGGATGCCCTAGAAAGGCATCATTCATTCCTCACCGCAAGATGCGAACACACTCAACGAAAAAAGAAATGATAGAAACGACTGCGTAAACATACTGAGGAAAAATCTTCCGAAGGCGCCGGAGGAAACGGAGCGAACCCCATGAGCGGAACGAATTCCATATGGGGGAGAAAAAATATGAAACATTGCGTTATGTGCATTTCCCATTTTAAAAAAACCAGCCTCAGGGATAAAAAGAAGAGCCTTAGCTCGCCTTATTGTAAGTGGCGTTCGTTCGGACGAGAGAAGGGCTCGCAGCACGGGGGTGGGGCGCGTAATTTGTCTCTCTAGGGACCTCCGAGGGCTTACGCGTCCTCGTGCACGGTGCGTCTGAAGTGAATTCGGGAGGCTGATGGAAAGTTCTGCCGAAAACGAGAGAGGGGGAGAGAGAAGGGAAGGGAAAACAAACGAAAAGCGACATAAATTTTTCAAAGGGCATTTCGTGTGTCATTAGCCTCTCGAGTGTAATTAAGGCCCCTCCGAATGTCCCGCCCCTTTTATTGCCGATTAAGTCGAGCTGAGACCTTGGAGGAAGAAAAAAAAGTAACTTTCGGCAAATGCGTACACCTGACGCCACGATCACCGAGTTCGCTCTTCGTTTTATCTCTTTAATAAATAAAGTAACAAAACCAAGATGTAAAAATGAAAACTTTACGTAAATTTCAGTCATGATTCGTCGGAAAAGATACTACATACTTAGACTTTCTAAAAGTAGAAACGGAAAAAATAACGCCAAAAAACAATGGCAGAGCGTAAAACAAAACTTAAAAATACTTGCGGAAAGAATTTGTAACTGTATTCGGTACGGAAAATCTCGAGGATCTAGGAACCGAGTTTATCACGCCATCGTAAACGAAAAACAAAAGCGAGGCAGAGGACGATTTTCTCTCGATGGAATTTAATTTCGGCGAGGACTTGCTTTCCTGAGTTAAGCGGAAAAGTTCCTTCAAGAGGAATCGCCGTCGCTAAATATTACAAAATAAAAAGAAGTCCACAGTGTTGCCGCGTGTCGTCACTTCCTTCGCAATCTCCGTGATCGACCTCGTCACTCAATAGGAGGACACGCTGAAGGAACGAAATTTAGTATTGGATGGAGAAGGAAAAAAACAAAAGAAAACAAAATCACCAGTGAGAAAAGAGAGGGAAAAAAACAGAAGTAACCCGCAAAGGCGTTTCATGGCGGGATTTATTTCTCCGAAGGCCATGTGAAAGCGATAGAGAGAGAGAGAGAGACAGAGTCTTCAGTTACGCATCATACGACCTCCAAAACCTAGACACACAAACTAGGCGAGAAAAAGAGAGAGAAAAGGCGAAGAATGAAACATATTAGAGAGACCGTAAGAGAGAGAAAAAATCCTTTGGGACGCGTGTCTTCAGCTGTTCACGTGCGCCTTAAAAGATATCTCGGATTTGAACCGCGTGGGAGGAGGGAGTGAGAGGGGAAGGAGGATGGGTGGGAGAGGAGAAGAGGGAGCGTAAAAGGTAAGGGAGGATTTTTTTCTTCTCGATCCGAGCTTTCCACCGAATCGTATTAATCATTCAGAATGATACGCCTCCATAAAATTTGAAAACGCCGTTATAGGAACGGAAGACAAAACACACGCGATCCAGCTACTTTTTTATTTCCCTTCCAAACGCCCGAGCGATTCAACATCCACAAGATAGAGAGAGAGATGGCGGAACGATGGTGAGACAGAGGGGAAGGAATATGAGGAAAGGAGGAATGGGCGGCGTTATGGTATGGCCCGGAATGGAAAAGAGAGAGGGAGAGAGGGGGAGAGAGAGAGGGAGAGAGAGGGAGAGAGAGAGAAAGGGTGATCGAGCGAGGAATGATGAGATTTTTTTCGAACAGAATGAGAGAGAGAGAGGGAAGGAGATGGAGTAAAATGGGGCGTTGGTCAAAAGTGTACACAGTGGAGAGAGAGGGGGGGAGGGAGGGAATTGAGGGAGGAGAAAGTAGGGAGGCCGTTCGTGACGAATGCTGCTGCGAGGTAGACCCAGATGGGAGTGGTAGATAAGGGAAAGAGACGTAAAGGGAACGCTAAACACGCAACTTTCGAGAAAACTGGAAACGCAGACCGAACCGGCCGCCCCTCTCTTTACGAAGGTCCGATTTTGATCGATTGCGACCCGCGTGTGTGTGTGTGATGCTTGCGTTCGCACGCACGCACGCCACTAACTGAGCCTAGGAAGCCGGAGTTCGCGGTTTTTGTTTTTTTTTTGTTGTTTCTTTGGAGACGGAAAGCGACCGCTGCGACATCGATTGGAGGTTTTTTTAATTCTTTTTTCCGCAGGCGACGTGGCGTAAAATGATGATCGCGTGACCGAAGGAGAAGAGATGGCTTCCTCTCGAGGTTGTCGATAGCCAATTACGACCCATACGGTTCAATTACCTCTGCTGTTATATGGTTCATCTGTATTTATTTAGTGCAAAGACGTTTTAGATGATCTGTTTCGTGAAACTCAAGCGAAACAAATGATAATCTGTGTTATGTCAAACCCACCGAAGAGTTTTTCACTTAAAATGATTTTTATGTTCATAAAATAATATTCGTACGATTTTATAATGATAAAGAATAATACCTGCTAGGTGCCTGTTGCGGCAATTGCTGCAAGCTCTAGGTTCTCGTTGTAAAACAAATGTTTTTATGCTGGTTCGGAATAAACGTAGCCCTTCGCCTAACGTTATTGTCATTTAATCCGAGTCTAAGGCTATGGTCGCTGACATTATCTTATTCTCGGTAGGAATAGTGTTTATTAGTAACTATTATATAAATCGGAAAATAAATATTGCTATCATTAATAAACAAGCTTACTGTAATAAATTTATCTTAAATACCTAAAGCGGAAATTATACATTATTTTAATTAATTCATCACGAACTTTTGTTTATAATTTTTTTTCTTTTTGTTGGAATATATGCCCCTTCTTTTTTTATATAACAATCAATGCAACAATTTATTTAGATTAGCTGCGAAGAGAAAAGATAACATGTAACTTTCAATAGGTTAAAAAAAAATAGCGTACGTCTCAAATAATTTTAAATTCTTGCGTGAGCCTATTTGCGTTAATAAACAATACAGATGTATAATATAATGATTTTACTTACAAGAAGGTAATATTCCAACATTCAAACGATGAAATGAAGATTCAATTGTCTTGATTAAATCGTTAGAAACACTTCCCATACGCAGTTAACCAAATAATTATCCGTAAATATTTGCGATATATCAATAATTTTGATGTTTAAACATAAATTCGAGGCGAATAACGCTTTTCCTTTCGTCTGTATGAATGTTTAATTGGCACTAACTGAATTGGAGGCAACGATGATGGTCGCCTTGGCAACACCAGGAGTACAAAATGTCTACAAAATTTCAAAAACAGTTGTCTATTTCCATAAGCTTTGACCGTGTAACATGTAAACATCGAAAGAATATAATAGGATAGAGTTTTAGACGTCGAATAAAGCAAAAACTTAAAAAATAGTTCCATATTGAAGTATTTTGATTAATGAAGGAAAAAACCTTGCACTCTGAAGAATCGAAAATCCCGTGTAAACTTACGGAAAAATATAATTGTCTCCTGGATTCGAACCCGGGACACTTTAGCAAACGAAAATATTTTTCCAGGGACCCAATAGCTAGTAGTAACAAAACGCCGTTTACCGCATATCACTACGACGGACGTTTCTCGAGAACTATTCCGCTGTACCGCTTCACGTACTTACGATTAGAATTTTAATATTATAAGAACATATGATCATGACCATGAATCGTAACCGAAGCTTAAGTGTACCAAAGCAGTCCTGCAGAGCAGATTAGGTAATGCAGTATCTCAAAATTTATACTGCACAAGGACAGGCGATAATTTAGCGTAACGTGTTTATCCAACAATAGTGTCATTATATTAAAATCAAGCTACGCATGAACTTAGCTTACATAAATAGCATACCACTATAGGTCGAAAATCGGAGGAAAGGATAAAATAAGCAATACTGATATGAGGACGTCTGAACATTGCGGATAAGATATCAAATTCTGTCGACATTTTCTATTTTCCCTACAGAAAACCTTGAACATCCCAATATTAACAACAGTGAAATGATGGATTATAATGGGATAAATGTGGGGTGTTTTCCTCTGTACCTCAGTGAGGACATCTAGTGTCGTAAAGTTTACTACTAAGTTAGTCCTTTCTTCATAGTAAATACAGTAAAACTCGTTTATAACGATCACGCCTAAAACGAAATCTCGGCTATAACGAAGAAATGTCTCGGTCCATTGAACTTCTCCATAAGGGCATTGGTTAAATTTCTCGGATGTTACGAACACGCATTTTACGAATTCTAGGCTATAACGAACAAATGTTTGGTCCCGTGGGAAAAAATTCACCATATATAACGAATTTTGGGGAGCAGAGCGATAAGTAATGAATAGTTTTCGCCCGTTTACCGCGCACTTGTTCATAGAGGTCCCCTTCCTCCATCTACCCCTTCCATACGATTTTCCACGCTCCCTTTGTTTTGAAATTGTTATTAAAAATGTGAAGTGTTTATGTAAATTAATGACCATAATAATATTAATTGACCATTTAAAAAATCGTATGTAATAGCAGTCGAACATTTTACATGCCGCGAAGTTGATAAGCATCTCTTTGCATATATAAGTACGGCATTGAAGTCGACACACTGCAAATACAGTAAAAGCTGTGTTATCCGGCTATCTTGGGGACTGTGGAAAGCCGATTAGGAGAAATATCCGGTTAGGGGAGCGATTTTCGATTTCGGCATCGCAAATTTAGCAATAACCAAACAAAATTGGGCTTAGGTTCACTATCGTACTCCCTAAACATAACTATGCATGGGGTTTGCATTTTCCATTTTAATTCTTCCACACCTAGTTAGATATAGACACTATTTACCCATTCTTATTTAATACGTTGCTACGCTCACATGCAAAACAAAAAGGCCATTGAAAAGTTTAGGGCGTCCGGGAAGTTTGGGGATTACGGCAGTGAACCTGTTCCCAAAATTGAATTTATTGGATTATATCTTTCTTATTTATCTTTATTTACTCTATTAGAAAAGGACGAAATTATTTAATTCTTCTGAACATTACCGTGAAAACCAGTCATAGAATATTTTATCCAGTTCCTCCATTTTTGGCTTATGAAGCGTATGATGTTTATTAATTGATTTACTCGTCTCAGAAGATGACACAAATTTCATTAATTTAGCATTATGAGCCTTGATATCGTACAGCATGGAAGATCCGATGTTGAATTCTTTTGCTATGGCTGCTCTATTTTTTCCTTTTTCAATTCGTTTGATCAGCTCCAGCTTTTGTGTTAGCGTTAAACCAACCTTTTCTCTCCTGTTCTTTGATTTTAAGTATTTATTTTGATGCCATATTCAATGGCTGGGTAATTTTTTAAATAATAAAAAGCGATAAAACTGGAAATTTTAGAAGTACACCAAAACATCTAGACAATGCAAATGGCATACGTCAACAAAAACGCCATGCTTATTCGGCAGCCACAGAAGTATACGGAGTAAATACGTAATATATACATATTATATTTTAAGAAATTTTAAAGTGGAAGTTGTGGTATTACACATATACTATTAACAGAAAAATTCATAAAAAAAAGAAAAAGAAATACAAAATGAATGTATTTGTGTAATTTCTGGTATCTAAGGCTGGCCGGTTCTAAATAGCCGGATAGCGCAGCTTTTACTGTATGTGTATGCGTGTTATACGGGATGTATAGGCTAAAAACCATGTTTCTCGTATATAACGTAGTCACGCTTATAACGAAGCAATGAGTCGGTCCCCTCAAATACGTATTAAACGAATTTTACTGTACCACTATTCGAGAATACAGAATGTCTGGCTTGGTAGCTTATTTGGTTAAAGCGCCCATCCGGCAAGTGGATAGGCCCGGGTTCGAGTCCCGGTCAAGTTCAGAATTTTTCTCCTTCTCAATTTTCACATCCCAATATTAAATGGTGCACGAAACTCTCTTCACTCCAGAGCATTCGAGCGATCGGACCGTAATAAACACGTGTCTGACGCGACGTTTCATTTGGAAGCGTCAGCGTGACACGGTTCTCGAACGAACGAGAGTTTTCCGCGCCTCGTGCGAATCAGGTCGGGAAGACACACACCATTTAGCAATGTGTTCCTCGATGGAGAGATGGTTTCTTGCCACCCCCGCGGTTTCTGCTTTGCTATTCCACAAAATGGGATCACGCGATACCACGCCCGGTCTTTCGATCGATGCGAACTAATTGACACCGAAGACCCAAGGTATTCCTTTCTTCTTTTATTTTTCACTCTCTCATATACGAAGTATATTGAGAAAGTGTTGTTATCGCGAAAAAATTCGACCTCGAGATTTTAACGGAAATATACGTTTTTTTAGGTATAGCCGAGTCCGAAAAAGTTGTTTTCGCAATTCTTCAATAATACCAAATAGTTCATATTTCTCAAAAAATGAATATAAGGCTAGTTTATTCTAGGCAACTTGAACAATAATTTGATTTTCTCAAAAACGGCTCGAACGATTTTAATAAAATTTCGTAGAGTTATTTAAGTTGATGTTTATAACGATTCTACATAGTTCATATTTTTCAAAAGATAACTAAACAACGCATTAGTATATGACAAAGTTTGTACAATGTATATTGTACCGATTTTTTAAAATGCCGATGCTTTTCCGATGGTGGCGTTTTATGTTTCCCAAAAATGGCGAAGAAGAAGATTTTTTTTAAATAGCCCTTTTCGCTATTCTTCCGCCGGCTCTCGGAAGCCAGGTAATCCCGCTAAGGAAATTAGGCTGAGAAAATCGCACCTTTAAATCTCCTTGCATGAAATATATCGGATGAGTAAATTAGAACGTGAGGACAACTTGAGTTTTAAATGTGTTTTATGATTATGTTAACTGTAAGAATCAATTTTTTTTACTTGCGTGTATTTAATTAAATTTTCAGGACTGAATTACATTTTCATAAAATAATCGATGTCATTTTTATGTTTATGTTGTTTTTTTTACTTTCTCCATATACGTAGTATAGAGAAAGTATTGTTTTCATGAAAAAGATTTCAACGGAAATACACGTTTTGAGGTCCCTATAAAACGTTTTGACTATTTTCTCGATGTTGTGTGTATGTGATAGAAATTTTTCGAAAAACCGATAGCTTATTAGATATTTTGATCCCTATAACACGTTTAGACTATTTTCGGAATGATGTCTGTGTGTATGATTGTGTGTATGTCACTGTTTCCCAACCTGGGCGCCGTGAAGTGTTCTGAAGGGTGCCGCAAAAATATTCTGTTTTCCCACTTTTATCCTCATATTGCATCGTCGGCTTTCAAAAATGCAAGCCAGAGTTAAGACGACCATTTTGTCGCAAAGGCACTTTGAAATGAAAGGAGATATGGAGATTGGAGTTAGGGGTTCAACTTCACCACGATTATTACTGATGTTGGATAGGGAGGGGTGCCGCCAAATTCTGAAAAGTCACTTAAGGGTGCCGCGACTCTAAAAAGGTTGGGAAACACTGGTGTATGTGATTTTGGGCGCCCTAACTCAAAAAGTACTTGTCATATCGTTACCAAACTTCATATATAACAATTAAGTACAAACACAAAGGGCTGATTAGTTTTTGAACAATAAAGGTTAAATGAAAGTCGAGGTTTACTCGAAACCCGTTTCGATTTTGGCGAAATATCTCCGTTAAGACTTCATTATTGTATATACACTTCGTTACAAAGGTTATAAAGAATGTAATTTCCTTCAACTTTCATTTGTTACAGTTTTCCGTAGCAGTTAATGTTTAGGAATCATTTTTAAATAATCGGTTTTTTCGGTCAAATATCTCCTTAAAAACGTCGTTATTGGTAATCTTTGTAAGGACTAAAGTTATAGAGAATAATATTTCTTCCAAGTTTTGTTTGAAACAAGTTTTCGTAGAACCATCCATTTCGGAGATATTTAACTTATTCGTAATTTCCTGTATACAGCGCCACCACCATGTAGCGGTGAATTCTGTAAACATATTCAAAATATAATTTACGGCAGGGGTCCCCAAACCTTTTATGAAAGGGCCACATTAGGCTTTATGTACTACAGCGCGGGCCACTTAAGACTTTTCAAATGACTGATCGGGCAGTGCGAAAACTTCAAGTTTCGAAGGGGAGGGGGGGGTAGGGTAAGGCAGGCGGGCCGGATGTGGCCCGCGGGCCGTAGTTTAGGGACCCCTGATTTACGGCAATAAGGGCGACTGTATTCTTTTAAGATACGAAATAATAATTTTGCCTTATAATGCTATTCATAATAATTTAAATATCTATACCCCAAATGTGGAGAAAGTCATGTGGGTGCCACATCAGATTTCTTTTGAATGAAGCATAATAATCTGATAAAAAGTTATTCTTCCTCGCCGTAATTTCACAAGTGACGACATGACAACTTTTATTGCATAAAAGACGAATTCACATAAAAGCAAGATTTCTTTTATTCAGGCAAATATATTTCCACTTGCTAATTACGATTCATCGACTACAGTCGATTCATACAAAAGATTCTTAATAATTGCACTTATAAAACAAAGACGATATAAATTTAATTGAGGTTTTTTTGTGGTATTCCTACCTCTCTGCAGGTATCTAGCTCGCTTCATCAAAAACATGAGTCTTACTTAACCTTAGTAAATTCCGCCGCATTTACTGCAGATTACTAATTTCCGGGAGATTTCGTTCTCCCAGGCAAGGTCCATCGGGAGCCGGGAGAGACGTGTCTACCTACGCCCGGTTCCGGGAGAGCTTTCGACCCTAAATCTCACTCTATTTTCACTCTGAAGCCAACACTAACTAAATAGCGTCAAATCTTCCGCTGATTTAGTCATTAACTTACATTAGACAGTCTTTAAAACAACACAAAACAGGCATCTAATCCCTCTTACTTTATGCGACCCAACATACACATGTTCCCCTTAAATATATACCGCAAAACATGCACCTATCGCCCCTGATGTTATGCCATCCATCAGACACTAACCTGCCCCTGAAATGTATAACACAAAACAGACGCCAAAAACCCCCTGATTTTATGCCACCAAACTTACACGGGTTGCCCCTGATTTTATGCCACCAAACTTACACGGGTTGCCCCTGATTTTATGCCACCCTACCAACAATGACTTTCCCCTGAAATGCATACCACCAAATAGTCTCCAACCTCCCCTCCCCCCCTCTAAATTTTTCACTATCAAAACTTAAATCAATAAGATAAGATAAATAAATTTTTGTGGGTAGGTTTAAATCCGGTTCTCCCGTTGAGAAGCACCTAAGTTATCGTCTGTACGATGTTGTGTAAAAGAATACATTTTTACTTTCTCCATGACTAGTATAGGAGAAATTATTGTATTCGTGAAAAAAAATCGAATTTGAGATATTAACGGATATACGCTTTGAGATCCCCTGAGTACGTGTTGCCTATATTTGCGATGATGTCTGTATGTGTGTGTGTATGTGACAAATTTTTGTGGGCACTCTAACTCGAAAACTAATATTCAAGACAGCACTAAACTTTCTACCTGCGATTTCTTTTAGGAAATGAAGATCTGAAAAGGTTTTTGCTGAAACAAGTCAACCGGAAGTGGAGGATTATTCTTGTCACTTTTCCTTTAAAACTCAATTAAATAATTTGTTATTATAATAATTGTAGACAATGTACTTTTCTACATGTACTTGAAACGTTTTCATAAAGCCGATTATTTTAGATTTTTCTTTCAAATTTATGTTAAATACGCCGTCAAATGATACAATTTTCGGCTGCTATGATTCAATTTTCTAATTGTTGATATCCTTAATCCCGCATAATGCAAGTGTAATTTAATCCCGCATCGATATTTTATTATCTATCTATTATTTACACGTTAATAGAGAAATTAATCTGCAGATTACTAATTTCCGGGAAATTTCGGCCTCCCGGGCAAGGTCCGTCGGGAGACTCCCGGAATTCCGGGAAAGGTAACAACCCTAGTTGTCATGGTAGCTTATATTTGGAATTGTCATAAAACTGATAAAATCACGTGTTTTTCTGATTCTAAATGCATCTATACGCTAATTAGATCAGAATTCGGATTCTATCTTCGATTAAAATAAATTCTGTTCTTTCCTTCATAGAACCATCCAAAACTAAAGTTCGTACCATATTTCTAAGTAATTTTAAAATTCAAATGAAAAATAAGCTGCACTCATCACTATGTTATTCAAATGGAGAAAAATAAAATATTTTTTTTAAATTAGAAAGGTAAATCAAATCTGTATTAAAACCTGACTTCACTGCTTAACTCTTTATTCCGATTAAAATGACACCTTCTTCTTGTTTATACGTGCTGTAGTTGCTGAGTTATAAACAACATACATACATATATACATACAAACACTTTATAGATATCTACTATCAATAGAGAGATATATAGTATATGATCAAAAAATATATACGAGTATCAAAAATTTAATAATTTGCATACGTGAGTATATGAGAACTCGCGCAGACATTAATGTATACACTCGCTGTAGTTTACTGACGAGGATAACAATAAGCAAAGCAAGGAATGAAAGATGGCCTCAATATCCGCTTCGGCAATTCGCGCCAAAGTGGCGAGTTCGCTAAAAACTTCAGATCAGCCCGTTTCTTCGAGAAATTTAAACGAAAGGGAGAGAGAGAGGCGTATCGCTCCAGGATCTGAGAGCTCCATAGCCGAAGAACTAATAGCTTCGAGACCACAGGACCTTCTCCCACCCCTCCACCCCTCCCCCCCTCCCCTCTCCCCCCTCCCCCCCCCCACTTCCCACGTGAAATTTCACCACTTTTCCTCCCGGAGAAACAGCCTCAAAGTCCTTACGGCTCCATTCTCCTCCGTATCTCTCTCTCTTTCCCTCTCTCTCTCTTCTCTTCCTACCTTCCTCTATTCCTCCAACCTCAACACTCATCAGTTCCAGCGCCCTCTGGCTCTCTTGCGCTTTCCCTTTTAGCCTACTCTTCCTCTCTCTCTCTCTCATCCCTCTTTTTCAGGCGTTAAATCTCTCTCTCTTTCTCTCTTCCTTGTTTTTCACCCCCACCTTTCCCGTTTCTCTTCCACTCTTCTTCTACTCACCTCACTCTCAACGGCTCTCGCCCTCCGTTGCATTCCCCCCCCCATATATTCTGCATATTTTAACTTTATACTATATAGATACTATTATGTATGTGTAGGTATATATAGTTCCTTTGTATACCGCCGCATACTTTTTATGCGATCTCTTTCTTCATTCTCGATAAATTTTCGCATACATATATACGCATGATACCAGTTTCTTCGCTAAACCTCATCTCGCTTCGTTCCCTATTTACATTTTTCCATTTACAACCCGCATGATCTAAGGAGATTGTGTACTTTTGCGTGCGCGTAATGCGCATTCATAATGTCTTTACGTAAAAGAACAGGTGTAAATTTATTGCTTTAAGCCTTACAGTTATTATGCCGCACATTATTTTGAGTCGTTGCATACCTTGGAACATTTTTACTCGGCTATCCCGAGATATGTCACGAAAATTGTGTCGTCAAGACTGACTTCTTTAATGTCGACCGAAATAAAATAAGCTATACTTCTGGATACCTTTCATCGTATTTTGTTTGCCGTGATCGAAGGTGGCGGCTAGATTATGGCAGTAAAAATATTATGACTGGTGGTTAGAGTATCTGCCGATAGGTTACTAGCATCGCGGGCTTCGAATCCCGCCCGAGGACGTGGATGTTTGTGTTCCTCAGGGTTATAAGTAGATATGTAAGAATGGACATTATTGTCTTAAATATCGACCTCAATAAAGGCATTATTATTATATTCGTTTTATTTAAACTCCCAATGTCAGGCATTCCATGAGTCAAAATTAACACAATTTTTTCCCTGAGACATTCTTATTTTCTTGTTTCTCCCATCCATGTATTCACCTTTAATATCCTCCTCTATCATCTCTCTATTCCTCTCCTTTCCTCTCCTCTCTCTCCCTCTCTCATTCCCTATTCTCCTTTCCACTCTGACGCACTTTCAATCGCATCCTAAAACACTCGGTCCTTTAAAAAAAAAAAAAACCTTCCTTCTTCCATCACCCACGCACTCCCTCTCGCTCGTTTTTTTTTACTAACCTCCTTCCTTTGCTGTTCCCTTTTATTTCAAAACGTGTTCATATCCATATTTTTCTCTCCCTTTATTCTTACATTTTTTATATTCAAATTCCGCGCCACATTTACGAAACGTACGGTATCGTAAAAGGTTCGCATGCAAGCTTCAAAACCTCACCCGATGGAGTCGTTGTTTTTTTCTTTCTTTCTCTTTTCTTTTCTTTTCTCATCAACGTACTTCCTACTCTTTCTTCTTCATTTTTTTCGTCACTTAGCTTTTTCGTTCGCTTCTCCTTATACGTATTTCGTGTCGTCGAACCTTTATTTTAAAACACACTCCTGCATCTTTTCGTCGCGCTTCCGAGAATTAAAAAAATCCCGTTTGTTTTTACGTCGTCCTGAATTTATGCTCTTTTCTCTGTCTCTCTTTCTCTCTCTCTTTCTCTCTCTCTTTCTCTCTCTCTCTTTCTCTCTCTCTCTTTCTCTCTCTCTCTTTCACTCCGTGTTTCCGAACCCCGCTGTGAGAATAGGCAGGCGCGGTTACAGTGTACGAAGGACGAAGGAAAAAGGGGAGAGAGAGAGAAAGATGGGAGTTTCGTTAAAGAGGTCATCGCCATAAGAGTCTGTTGAGGAAGGGAGGGATAGGAGGGGGAGAAATATGGAAGAGAGAGAGAAAATGAGAGGTGGAAAGGAAGGGAGCGATGAATACGCTGCGGCATTCCGCCCAAGAGGAGAGAGGCTTTTAGCAAGAGGAAAAGCGAGAGCGGTGTAAAAACCTCTGTAATATTTAAATCGGGCGCTCCGCGTATATATGTCCGCTAAATGTAAGTCTGGGAATTTGTTTGCATATCGATAAGTAATTTCTCGTGTATAAACTTGAATATTGACCGCCATGCATTGAGAGATAGGATGTTGTCCATGTTTTTTTAAAGCAAACGGACGGAAATTGCGTTTCATTTTAAAAAATCTAACCTCGATAAATTAATTTTATCTTCTGTTTAATTTTTTTCCTTAATTTCATTAATTGGATACTTTTAAAAACTATTTTCCAGATTGTCAGTAATAATTTTAGCATACAGAGAACACAAACATGGGCAGCTTGTCTTTAGATAGAAACGGAACAAAGAAGACGATTTGGTCAGAGCCTAAATTTGGTAATAATGCTCGAGTAAACCATGGTAATTAAATGCCTGGTCGTAAAGGACTTTAAAGGTGATCCTCCTCCATATTCGAAATAAATGTTCGGTCTAATTCAAGACAGATTTCAGCAACCCATTGGAAGAAAAGTCAACTTCATTAATTAATCTTGAAGACACTTCGAAAAGAAGTGAAATCTAAGTCGCAATGTATTTTTTTTTAACCAACTATAATTTGATAACGTTTAAACTTTGGACTGAATCGCATCGTTTAGGTCACGCAAGCGTCTAACTCGCATATCGATTGCAGCGTAATTAAAAATGGATATTAGATGTTGTCTAAGTCCTTTCCGGAGCGAACAAATGGAGCTCCTGAAACCGAACAATGATTCGCCGAAGAACTATGATAGGGTTCACGTTCTTCAATGTTTACATTTTTAGCTATCGCATTCATTATTGTAATTTGTGTAGATACTCGTAAAAATGAAGGGCATTCGTGTATAAAGCACTAAATTAAGACGCTCACTTCCCTTTCTCCCTTCCTTTTTTCGCTTTCTCACCCATTCTTTCCTATTCCCCGAGATTACATGGATCGCAAACGATAAAAATACCATTCCCCGTCACATTTTATCTCAACGGGTTTAATGATTCTAAAACTTCGACCGTGTAACATGTAAACATCGCAAGAATAACATAGTACACAGTTTTAACCGTCGAATAAAGCATAAACGAAGAAAACCTGTCCGTATTTATGCATTTTGATGAATGAAGCAGAAAACCTACCACTCCGCCTCTTCCCAAATTTTTATTTACCTATGCGAAGTTTCGTGAAGATATTTTCAAAGGGGTGGAAATCACATTTCTTCTAATTATTTAAGTCACTTACGTAATTTTAAAAACAGTTTGCTTTGGAGAACTCTACACAAAAACATCATTAAAAACAGTTTATTATTAATATTTCAATTAAAATCAACAAATATTTGGGGTCCATGTAAACAAAGCAAAATTGCATACAGAAATTGAAAAACGATAGTACGTTAAATTTTTTCCCATTCGTATATGCATTGGACTCTCAACTTCGGCAACAATGGGAGTTGTCATGGTAGATTATAATTGGTATTGTCATAAAACTGTCGTATATATATATATGTTGTCTGTTTATTGGGAATTAATGAAAAACCGAGTCGTTTTTAATTTGAGTTGCCTTTCACTGTGTCGCGAGGCAAGAATTGCAATCCTCTCGAGGATAAATCTCTTATCGTTCGAGCGATGAGACCGCCGAAGCATTTATCCATCGTCAAGAGTGCAGAGCAAATATATCGAATGGCAACGACATCAACGCGATCCTCGAGTTCACTCCATCCTTTCTACCGGACAACTCTCTCGTGGAGAAGCTCGTCTTCCCTCTAAGATCTGCGCCGGATATTTCGTTCCTTTGTTTCCAAACTCTCTGTTCAAACTCATCACCCGCCATCTTTGCCCAGGGTCCTCTCCGCCTTGTTTATTCTACGGCTGTGATGGGCAACGACGGTTCCTCCCCCTTGCAGAACAGTGTAACAAGAACTGCCACGTTTTAACAAGAGCGCTCGGCACACACACTAGGCCAGAGGTGGGGAAACTACGGCCTCCGGGCCACATCAGGCCGGCTGGAGCATTTTATATGTCCCGCGATGCAATTACGAAAGCAAATAATGAAATGTAACACAGGCAATTTCGTATTTTTTGGTTAAAATTAAGGCCGGAAAGCCTTCTCTCGCTAAGTTAAGACGTAAAAACGTTATTAATCATCAATTTTCACATATAGAAACCTTCGAAATCTCTCAAGTAACTTCCGATGTGGACCCTAATGTGGCACGCCAAAGCCACATTAGGACGCAGTGCTAGTAAAAAAATTTAGTGAAAAAGTTTCACGAATCACGCCTGATGTTAATCGTAAACACATGGCTGAATGGCCGTCTTTTTCATTCGTTTTAGGGGGAAAAAACGCCGGTGTAAACCATCCAGAAGTTCGTATTTTCTTCACTTTTAGGTGCCATTATTATTTGGCCGAGAGCGAAGCATTATAAAACGTTCGTTTTCGCCAACGTAAAACGTCTTATCGCAATAAAATTGCGACAAACTGTCAGAACATTTGTCAGCACAAACGAAGTGTCGCGAAGCAGTCTTTCCTATCCGGCGAAAGGACAAAAGGGCAAACATAAAACTGTAACGGATGACGTTTATGAGCCGGATTACGATCGTTTCCATGGTTTCGAATCTCGATCCGGGCGAGCCGTAAACTGCCGTCGGATGATTCCGGGATTGGACGTAGATTTGACTGGGAAACTTTCAACAAGTATCATTCCGGATAAATCATATCACCGATGAATGTTTCCATTAAATGTTATTTGCGAGGAAAGTTCTACGTTACAAATGCAAGCACAAGAGGTCTTAAAATGTCATTTTAGTGTTTATCCAATCCCATATTCTTAACACTCGCACAATAAATTAGATGTTTCATTCTGTATAAATGAATATTTCACAAGAGAACTTTCCATTTAATCGCAAAAGCGGTGGGGTTAAATTGTTTATGCGCCAAAGATACGAATCCGATTAATGTTCATTTTTTTTCAAATTGTAATACCTGAATTGGAGAGAAACAGAACTTTGAAGGAGTAATCGGTGTCGTGCCACAGGGAGTAAAAATAATTGAATAATAATGAATACAAGAACATAATTGAATGCAAAGCAAGAGTTTTTCCAGCTGTCATGAGGTATAGTCAAAACATGGAAATGCTAAATGTTAAGAAGAGGCTATTGTAGGAATCGTAAAAGTACTTTTCGTAAAAATCCCGTATTTTTATGCAAGTAAACGTTTCTTTAAAAATTTAATATAATAATAGCCGTCGTCTGTTGGTTGGTTGGTTGGTCACGCTATGCAAACGGTAATAACTCGAGAAATAATAATGATAGAAACTCGAAATTTGGTAGGGATGCTTGATTAACACTTCTTCAGAGAATGACAAGTTTAAATCGCGAAAAAATTCCTTGGTTCGTCTCCAAGAGAGGCATTTCCATTTCCCTTTACTTAACATGTAAAACGCGATTTTTCGACGTGGTTTTTATTCATTTGGAAATTAAAATTAGAAGAAATTAACATACGACATTCGGATTTGAACCATTTGAAGAAAAAGTTATAAAGTTTCTTATTCCGTTCGTCTTTTTTCGCCCACAGTTCGAAATATTCCATGTTAAACGTTTAATTTGCATATTTTGTGGAAATCTCGCCATTTTAACGTGATGTTGCCATGTCGACCATTATCATTGTTACACCTCAAATTACTATTATTGTATACATCCTTCTGGGAATACTCGTGCCTTGAGTGCTTCAATACGAGAGAGAGAGAGAGGAAGGAAGGGGAGAGATTGGCGTGTTTTGTGGAAAATAATTATATTAACGTAAATATAAAAAATTTTAATTATCAACAGTGTCATTTTAGAAAAATTGGAAATAAATAGCATTCTTAAATTAAATTCTTTGTAAACCATACGTGCTTACGAATTTATATTGTTATTCCTCGAATTAATTTCGTAACAATGGCCGAAGTTTGGAAACGAATATAAATTAAAATTCAATTAAAATTAAAAGGACATTTAAAACTATTAACAGGCAATTTTCGAAGAAACAACAGTGGATCTTTTAATGAATTGATTTGTTTTTATAAAAGGAATTTTATGTAATACAGAGTAAGTTCTAAGGCTTATAATCCATTTAAATCTAATAACAGTGGTTATTATAGTTTAAAGAAAGAACTTTATTTAGTCACTTTACAGAATGAATTAATTTTAGGCTAGCATTGCTTATTATAAAAGGAGTTACATACTTTGGAATTTACAGTATGTAAAGTGGAAGTTGTACTGAATTGACTCAAGTATATTTCAAAGCAAAAATCAATTTAAAACTATTGAAAGTTGTTGTTTCGGAAACTGAGAAGTCCAGAGTGGTGAGCGGACGCTAAACGATATTAAGGTACATTTTATTCCAAAATCTATTTAAAGTATTATCAGAGGCAATTTAAGATTGAACAAATTTTTTTCTTACCGGAATTCTGCTTATTTCTTGAAATTGAAATGCTAATGCATTAATCCGTTAAAATCTGTTAAGAGTGGATATTTTAGTTGAAAGAAATATATGTACATGGTACTTTTGTTGACTTTTCAGAATGAGTGAATTGTAGGTTAGCATTGCATATTATAAAAGGATTTTCTTTGGAATAAGAAGTTTGTTATGTGGTTATTTTAACTGAATTGAATCAAGTTCTCTTCTAAGTTTGAAATCCATTTAAAACTGGTGAAAGTTTTTGTTTCGGAAAATGAGAAGGCAAGAGTGCTGAGCAGAAGATAAACGATATTGAGGTACATACATTATATTCCAAAATCTATTTAAAGTATTATCAGAGGCAACTGAATATTGAACCAATTTTTTGGAACCGGAATTCTGCTTATTTAATGAAATTGAAATCCTAATGCTATAATCAATTTAAAACTAATAACAATGCCTATTTTAGTAGAAAGGAAGGTACTATTTTATTCACAAGGAATTTCTGTGAGATTTTAGTTAATTAATTAAAACAGACTTATAATATAGAAATATTCGATGGTTAAAACAGTGCACAATTTTATTCTTGCGATCTTTACATGTTGCATTGACGAAAATTTAGATTCGTTAAACCCCTTTGAAATTCAACGGGCACTTATGCTAGTAAATTATAAGCTGTAAGTGTATAATTAAAGTGAGATGCTCGGAATTTCATAAAGGTGCATAAGCAATCGATATATTTTACACATGTACGGAAATGTAATTCACACGCATCTCTAAAGTTGAATCTCATAAAATGAGTCCATGAGATGAGAGTTACAGACAGAAAGATGAACGCGACTTCCCCTATAAGCATTCATTTCATACACTGTGTGCAAAATAACTCATTGACGCGGCAAAGAAATTTTTTATGTCGACGAAAACAAACGACGGGAACGCAGCCGCAAACGCGAAATTTCAATCCTTTTCCTATAAAAATTAATGGCAAAAATGTTTCTTGAATGCACTAAAGCATCCACAACAAGGTTCGAATCCGTGAAATTCGTTCACCATCCATCACCAAAACAATATTTTCTACAGTGTTTATTTGGACACTTAACAAACTACTAAGCGAACAAATTTATAGCAACGTATATACATACGTGTTCTTTGCGACAATTTGGTTTCTGGAAGAAAATAAATTTGAGTTGGAATTCTATATATATATAAAAGATTCGCAATGCTGCACAAAACTGAGGTACAGGCAATGCACTCGGACATTACATATAAATCAGTTACGTTGAAATTGCGCCAAATGAAACACATAGCGGCGAAACGATCAATTATAGAGGTTTACACACTTTTGAATTACACGCGAGATGAAGCTGTCATAACGCGCCTCGTTAAACTTCGAGTTCTGTCGCATCGCGGGTAATGTCCTGTCCACGGGTGAAAAGAAAAATCACGGGCGTGCCTCGTTCACAAAGGCATTGTACGGCGGGTTGCCTACAACTCGGGCGAACCTCTCTCTCTGTCCTCCCCCCTCCCCCCACCCAAGGCGCCCGCTTTACCACGCGTTTTTATTTTATCTTAGGATATAATCGATAACTTTTAGATATTCACACATTCCTTTAAATTTCATGGCACAAAAGTTTAAGGTGCCGTTTCTCGTTTATTATAAATAACGAGCAAAATAATCCATTATTTATGCCCGTACAATGCAACTGCAAAAACTAAAACTCAAGCGTCTTTGTCCGAAATAAAGTAACTCCATGATTCGTTAGTAAATTATCTGGAACAAAACAATAAATACTTTCAACAGCTACAGCATATTTTTCACTATTAGCCTGAAACAATTGCATGCTTTTATAGTATACTTATTTCAAGCATTAGATGAGAACTTATAATTAATTTGTATGCAAAAAATTATCACCTTAAGATGGTTGAATGACTGATTTGTAAACGGCACATTCATTTGTGATGATTATATTTTTTAAATTGGGTGTGGATTATCCATCTATCTATGCATATCTATAAAGTAAGGTGTTAGTATGTATGTTCTACTAAGGCTCAGAAACTACAACACGCAGATAAAAGAGGAATAAAGCAAAATTAACCGGAATAACGAGTACGGTGGTGTAGTAAGATTTTTATATCGATTTTACTGACCTTTCTAATTTTAAAAAATATTTTCTTTTTTCATTTGAATAACATAGGGACGAGTGCAGCACATTTTTCATTTGAATTTTAAAATTACTTAGAAACGTGATACGAACTTGAGACTTGAATGGTTCTATGAAGAAAAGAACAAAGTTTATTTTTATTGAAGACAGAATCCGAATCCTGATCGAATTAGCGTAAAAATGCATTTAGAATCAATAAAATACGTGATTTTATCAGTTTTATTACAATACCCATTATAAGCTACCATGACAACTCCCATTGTCGCCGAAATTGAGAGTCCAATGCATTTATATTGGAATATTTTTAACGTAATATTTTTTTTCAATTTCTGTGTGCGAGTTTGCTTTGTTTACATGACAACCTAATATTTGTTGATTATAATGAAATATTACTAATAAATAGTTTTTAATGATATTTTCGTGTGGCGTAGAGTTTCCCAAAGCAAGGTGTTTTTAAAACTACGTAACTTAAATAATTAGACGTAGATTTCCCACAAACTGTGATTGGATAAATCGTTTCATTGTTTCCAAAGTATTGTTGATGTAAACAATAATCGTTTTCTTGTAACAGAACCAAACAGAACTCGTGGATGAGCATGAACGAGCATCAATGAGCATGGATGAGAGAATCGAGCTAATGGTCTGAGGGTGATATTCACTCGGTTATTCTTAAACGTTCTCTATTTAATTTTTTGTCTTTCGTAAAATTAAATCATTTCGTAAGTTCCTTTGTTCATTTATTTTTTGTTGATTATTGTAGTCTTGCTGGTTTTACTTACAGTTTTCGTTTTGAAGAAATCGTCACGAAACTTCGCATAGGTATATAATTTTACCCTGCAGGTAACATAGGCTATATGGCGATAAAAATTTCAGTGTGGCATAGAGTTCTCCAAAGCAAACAGTTTTTGAAACTACGTAAGTAACTTAAATAATTAGACGTAGATTTTTCACAAATTGTGATTTTCAAACCTTTGAAGATAACTTCACAAAACTTCGCATAGGTAAATAATTTTATAACATAGGCTATATGGCGATAAAAAATTTGATCATAAGTTTACACGTAATTTTCGATTTTTCAGAGTGCAAGATTTTCTTCTTTCATTCATCTAAATAGGTAATTGCGAAAAGGTTTTCTTCATTTTTGCTTTATTCGACGGTTAAAACTGTGTATTATTATATTCTTACGATGTTTACGTGTTACACGGTCGAAGTTTTAGATTCAATAAATCCGTTGAAATTCAACGGGCAGTTCTGCCAGTAAACATATGAATGAAAATTTTTTAAACGGAGTTAATCAGCTCGTCTCACGGGATCAATACAAAGCAATGGAAAAAATTTACCCCTTCATCCATTATATGTATGGTTGAGTAAACCTAATTCACACTGTAAATAATAATCGTTATCTTCAACGTCAATTCACCAATTTTAACGAAAGTTACTTTGGGAACTAAGAATCGATGAATAACCAATGAAGACGGCTACTTTGCAGTGGAAATGCGAATCTGGTTCATCTAAATCATTCACTTTCTGTAAATTTTCTATAAACATCGACACCACTGGAAATCATATTCACATTGGCGGGGAATTTCAGATCGATAATTAATAAAAGGAACACTGTCTTTAAAACTCGGGCGAATTGGTCGATAGTAAGTGTAAAACGAATTCCTCACTTTTACAGGAACAAAGAAAGTGACTAAGCACAGAATTTATTTTCGCTGCCTCGTCTCCAACTCTTTTAAGATGTACCTACTTAGTTCAGAGAAAGGACCACGGACATTCCCGAGGCCATTTATGAAGCAAATAAAGAATTTCGGGCCTCTTATCCTAGCAACGAAACAATCTGAACAAAAAAGTTTTAAAAACACTCAGTTGAAAACTTCTAACGATTATGAAGTTTCCCAACAGCCTATTTTTTCACTATCCCTCAGAAGAGAAAGTACCGGAAGAAGTATGGATACAGCAACGCTTTAAACGAATTGCAATTGAAATCCCAAATAAAATATCTGCAAACTATATTCTGATAAATTCAGGACGTTCCTGAACCACCGCGTGATCTCAAAATTTAAAATAAATTTTTAAACGGAACGTCGCATTCGCGATACAACAGGGAAATTTTTTACAATTCGCGGGACGCTGAAATTCCACCGAAATTCATTACCACGAAACAAGCAATAGTCAAAAAAAAGACAAAAAAAAAACCTTTACTGCTTTAATTTTTTCCTTTAAAATTAAGCCTTTCGGAATCAAATCCATTTACGTGACCGTGCTTTTCCCGCGTCCTGAGCACACGGACGAATATCCGAAAATGAACGTCATTCCACGCGCTCCACTATGTCGCAGACAAAAACCGCGCAACTCCTCGATATCGACGACGTATTCTCGTATGATCGTATAAAAATAAAAAAATCGTCTCACTCACCCTCGCAGCATTCTCCTTCCGAGCGACGCGTCGCTTCTTCCTCCTCCTCTTCCTCCCTCTCTCTCTCTCTCTGTCCGCTTCTTCTTCTTATTCTCCTCTAACCGCAGTGGTGAAAACCGCGCTCCCGAAGTCTTCTTCTGTATCTCCACAGCTCGCTTCCTTCCTCCACGAGAGGCAGTCCGCGACTAATGCCGCTACGCCGCCAACGACGGGCCACTACGGGAGGCCGGCATATCACGAGGGAGGGAGGGGTGGTAGCGTAGTGTGGGGAGTAGGGGGGGGGGGACTCCCTTGGGAGGGGGAGAGAGAGAGTGAGGAGGGGAGGGGGCGGAATCAATGTGGAAGCAAGGTTCACATCGATCCCTCCCCTCCCCCCCCCCTACTCACCCCAGTCCCCGTGGCGCGGTCTTCTGCCACCCCGACCACCACCACCCCACCCAACTCCACTCCCCTTTCACTATCAACCTCCTCCTCCGAGAAGGAGGAGTCCTCCTCTCTTGAGGGGAGGCGGAGATGCGACCATTTTCCACACACAAGACGACTGGGCCCGGGCTATCTCCCTTTTCCTAAGGAAGAGAGAGGGGTGGAAAAAATGAAAGAGGACGGAATTTATTTGTTTCTCTTCCCCCCCATTACGTCTAGGTGGCGAAGGGCTGCAGAGTTTTTTTTTACTTTGACGTAAGGAGGATTTAAGGAAGGAGGTCCGCGGTTCCGCTTGTATATTTTTTTGAAGAAGAAGAAGGTGATTAAATATAAAAATAGCAATGAAAACGCGAACAACGGGAAGTATTAAATAAAGGAAGGGATGCGTTCCGAAAGGTGGTCGTTGCGCATTTTACGTAAACAATGAAAATAATTTTGAAATTCAAGTCCGAAGATTTTTCGTGTTTTCAGCAAAACGTTTTCATTTCCAGCGCGCTGTGTACCTTCAATTCCCTCGTGAAACTCAACTGCTTTTCGACCCGATGCCGTTAGTTCGCGCTGCGTGGCTGACACGTTGATTTTCAGCTCATTCGGAAACTAATTGCTCCGAGCTGTGGCGACTTTAGCATTTCTGGATTTTCTTCGCGTTCTAGAAATTTCCAATGTGAAATAAAAAGGACGGACTTGTTCTCTGGAATCACTGTTTAATACTAAACCACTGCATGAGCAAGTGATATTATAAATATTGTCACCTGCTTTTACCTGTGTTAATGGAAGAAGAAAACATTAAAATTAAATATCGTTTTGAAATAAAAATAAGCGACATCGTAGGTACCATTTATAAAGTTTTCAGCAGAGCATTTGTTGTAAATTTTTCTGAACATTTCACCATAAAATTTATTATTTTTTATACCAAAACGTAATTTAAAAAGTTAATTTTGCATATATGTATTAATTCTATTGAATATTTAATTCGATATATCCTAATCTACAAATATAACACGCACTATAAAATCTAATTTTTTAAAAGATTCCATGAAATATCATAGAGGGTGATAATTATGAGAAGTGTCGCTGTCTAATCCCTAGCCCTTATGCCTCTAGGGCTAGTTCGCTACGATTTTTCTCCGTTGTGGTCCTAGTAACCTCTTTCAACAGAGGGCCTCTTCCCTCAAGTTCCCCTCTTTCATAGGCAGGAGATTGGTCCTTGCCTTTCCCGGTGACAGCCTATACCAGGACATAAGCTCCGAGCTTGTACAGCTCCGTAGGTTTCTTGTGCATCAGAGAGTCGTAAAAGACCCGTTTCTTCATCTCCTCTTAGATGAAAGGGAACTTGGCAGAAGCCAGGAGAGTATTTCCGTGATACGCAGCTCCTTCTCTCCGGCAAAGGATGGTTCCAATCGTGGAATACTTGGAGGAGTCTGAGGCAGCCGCACCGGATCATGCTGACCTGAATCCTTAAAGGCAGCCACTCGTCCAGAGTGACCCCCTAGTTAGATGGCCACCTCCTGTCCCTCGACATCGAAAAGAGTTCGGTGGGTCCAAGTGACGACGGTCGCGGAAGATCATCGCCTGCGTCTTCCGCAGGTTGATAGTAATCTTCCATTTCCTTCTGTTTTCACAAGCAGGGAGTCTGACTTTAACCCTCTGCAGGCAGGTTGCTTCCATGGGGATCTTGGTAGGCCTCGGGGAGAGATAGGGAGGAGCCGTAGATGGAACTTGGGTGCCGTCAGTGTGACCATTCTTCGCATGCCGACAACGCAGTCGTTTGGGCATGTCATGGGAGACGCCCGTGGCTGAGTTGTCGGAGAAACAGCCACCGAGTGAAGAGGCTATTTTCTCTGCTTTCTCATGTTCACTGCATACAAGAGACCAGTCGTCCTCTTGAAGGCGTAGTCCTGCGCAACCGGCGATCTTATGAAACACTGCAGTTTCGGACGCATATCTCAAAAACTTCTTTGCAACTCGAACACTCAAGATCCGTTACTCAAAATTTTTTAAAATTCTGAAAGATGAACCTTAATAATTCGATAAAACTATACTCCTTTTTAGGCGCGTTTCGCTTCCAGCGTGAGCGCCTATTATCGTCGGTCTGTCCGTCTGTCCGTCCGTCCGCATGATCGTTCTCGGCTTCTACCGAACGGATTTTCATGAAATTTTATATTAAGGACTTACAATCATATATAATAGGAAAATCGCAAAAATCAGGAGTACCACTTTACTGGTGACAAAAAATTAAATTTTCCTCATATCACGTAAAGTATTGCTCATATCGAAATAATTTTCAAATAAAAGTTGTAGAAATGGTAGAGTATTTCTTTCTCTACATATTTTTATCGTAGGAGTTGCCGTTATCAAGAAAATCAAACCAGAATGTCTTAATTCGAGTTGAACTTTGAAAATTTCTTGCATGGTTACTTCTTCATTGTTGCTAACATAAACAATCTCACAAACAAGCGTTTAATTTCCTTACGTGCATGCAAAATTTTGAAATAGGAAGAAAATGGATTATTTATGATGAAGAAAAGAACTTTAAAACGCTATTTCCCTTACGTACAGATATATAATTTCTTTCTAATACTCCAATGCACGAAACGCGGAAGTTCATTGACACGTACCTAGCCTTTCGACTGTCTAATTTTATTTTAATAGACAATGTATTGTGTGGTGACTTTATTATGAAAAAATTGTGGAAAATAATAACATGCGCAGAGGCAGAAATACCTTACTCGCAATTACATTAGGATTCCTTTAATAATGAAATTTCCGAAAAAGTTCACCTGTAATATAAGTTGTCGAAATCGGTTAGCGAGAGACGCACGCATTTCCCAACGATGCAATTGCATTTCATCAAATCATGTAGAGCTCATTTGTATTCTTAACTCGATCCCCATGTACGAATAGAACAAAAAGGCAAAACGCTACACCGTCACCAAAAAACCATCAATTAACTCCCGAAAGGTCATTAATACCGGTGAATCCGTCCGATAGGTAATGTGATCCGCCATTTATATCGACCAATGTCGAAGGCCAAGCATTACGAGGTGATTGTTTGATCATCTATCAAATCCACAGACGAACAAGTGATTACGATTCTCGGCATCGACGCTTGTGCGGACGCAAAGTTTTATCTAATTAAAAAGCGCGACTGCCACGACTCCGCCATTTTAAGAATAAAAAAAAACCCTTTCGTCAAACATCCAAGTAATTACAATTTAAGTCCATCACTCGAAAGTTTTAACGGGAATGATTTTTCTTTCATGTATGACACATGCTTTGAACTCATAACTACGACTAATATAATTAAACGTTATAGGCACTTTACCTTTTACCGGAAAAGGTTTTGAAATACAAGAATTGTTTCAATATTTTCGGACTTGGTAGAGGAGCGGTTAGCGTGTCTGGCTCCCAAAGGTCATGGTTTCGGGCACCTTTCTGATCTCGTGTTGACATACGCTTTGTATAATAAAATACATAAATGAGTCAATTAAAGTTTTTAAATAAATATTTTAAATCATACCTTAAAGGAAGCGAGCTTAACAGTAATTAATTTAACCCTTCGACAGTTAACGAGGTATTTTTTTCATTTTGGCAGCATTGGAAAGTTATGACAAAATATATATCTCATAATTTTAATTAGTCACATATATACGTATATGAACATAAGTTAGGTATTTTATGTCACTCTCGTCATTTTAAAATATACTAAGGAGTACGTAATTATTTTTTTAACGTTCAAAAGAGGAATTAAGAAAAAAATGTCTAACAATAAGACAGCTACTATATGAATTGAAAAAGTTCCCGGTGTCGTTAAGGCAGCTTTGGATAAGGAAACAAATATTCTTTTCCTCTTCCTAATACCCAAAGGTGAAAATTTCTCCAAGTCGTTGCTACTCCATAATCCGGCAGAAGATTTTTCATCTTTACTAAGTAAACGTGTCGGGTTCAATTTCCTCCACGAAAAGGGGTCAGATATTCAAGCAAGTTGGCGGAAAATTGGGGGGATGTAGCCTCTCTCCTCTCACTCTTGACGTATGCCCCCGAATCGGGATATTTTTCCCCCTTTCAAAGTGATCAGATCGGAGCCGCAGGGTTAACGGACGGGGTCAGCGGGTGGTTTATGCTCTTCGCACGCCGACCCGTAAACATCGACACACTTGGGCGGACATTTCGGTTGACCCCTCTGGCGTTGATCTAACGCCACGTCCCCGAGACCAGAGTGGCCCTTCCATTAAACAAACGCCTGTCACTACGCGTCGCTCGATTCCTTCCATTACAACACACACACAGGAAAGAGAGGAAACGTAGAGGTGTAGTTTTAACTCAGAAGAAATGCAATGAGAATCAAACGTTTCTGGATTTAGTTATATGGCGTCAGGTTAGATTTAAGAGTACATTGGAAAGAAAATCCGCCACCAAAGAAGATAAAGAAGCGTTTCTTCGTGTTTTGCGCTTAGCCAACATAGCAACATAGCGGTCTCCATCCTGCGACCCGGCACCGCTGCTGTCATTTGACGCTTAAAATACAGCCCATTTTAACTGTTACATACGAATTTTTTGTCAAAATTATTAAAGTAATACTAAATTTATTTATAAGTAAAACGCTTCGCGGTTTTAATATGGTATATTCACCTCTAGGTAGATTTGGAAAAACCAACGGATACGGAAATTTTCCAATGGGGGAAAAACGTTGGAGACCCCTGATATAGAGCAAAGCCGTCCATTAAAACGTTTAAATTTCGCGTTCCGACAGAATTCGACTTCTGTCGGAATGGAAAAGAATATTCTAGCAGAAGTCTAACTTGAGCTCTGTCATAAAAAAGGGTACGGAAGCGACGTCGCCAAATCACGCGCACCCTCATCGCTGTCAGAAAAAGATGAGAGACATCTCTCATGAAATCGATGTTAAGTAATTAGCTGGATTTTCCACAGTCTTTCTCACAGAGGCGGTCCTACGATCGCCGATTCAAAGTAACCCCTGAGGAAGGATGCTTTGCAACCGAAATGCGCGTCCTGTTTATCCCAACCGCTTCGTGTACGTTGGAGTAAATCTTCATTAATGTTTGGATTCCAGCCAAGAGGTGAGATCGATATTTAATTTTCGGAGTCGCCGTTTTTCGTCAAAAGGTATTCCGACGAACAAACACGCATGGATGTATCCGTATGAGGCATTACAGCATTAAACAAGCATTCGAAATAAAAACCACGACTTGGTATCAAAGGGACTACGATATCCGTTTTTAGAGAGATGCGAGAATAAAATTTGAAAGGGGGGAACTAATAATAGGTGGCGCCACATCAAAAACGAGGCGCGAACCAAGGAACTCGGCGGGAGCTATGAAGAAAACCAGGAGATTGGATTTCTATTATGAATGAGCGACAGGAGGTGTGAAGGTCAAAGGAATAAAGGAACAAAGGGAATCCGAAATTGTCTGAATTCTTAGGCGTGTCATTTTCGATTCTTTTGATTATGAGGGGGGGGGGGGGGGGGGGGGGGAATTTTGGCAGCGAATTCCGTTTTCGAAACGGGTAATTATATTTTCCGTCGTTGACGTTCCTTTCGAAGATATCCATTTCGAATCTAGAGGCAAACGAGAAAAAAAAATCACGCATAAACAAGTAGTAAATAAATCTCCATGGACGTACACAAAACAATCTTGCGCGTCTGATTCAAATGTGCCTGCACAGGCATGCATTGCATTTGATTTCATAATCTCTAAAGGCGTGTTTTAATAATCAATTGATCGAATGAGTGCTTTGAATAAAAATCAGATGTTCGCTCGAACTAATTCGTGAATAATTGAGGGATCTTTCGCCCAGCGGAGCGCGCAACAGCGTGTTCGCTATCTCTCCCAGTTGAACACGAAGCACGCATCTGCCAACGCCGAGGCTCAATATTTAACGAGGCTCGGGTCAAAAAATCAGAGGTGTGCGGCAACGTCCTATACATCTCATCGCGTGAATGCGTGTGTGCGAATCCCTGTGAACTATACCGCAGTCCATTTTCAACTCAATCCTAATACATCCGCTGCTTCTTTTAAATAACAAACTTTATAGTTGATTAAACATGTCCCAACGCGTAAATCACCAGACACATAACTAAGAACGGTTGAGTAAGTATAATAATACCGCAGAGTCCAAGACCGAAGGAGAGACGACAGATTTAGGAAACCTTTGGGGTCCATATATATATATATAATACAGTAGCAGAACAACTCGTTCTTTGTCCGGGTATTTATGATTAATACCTTAAAAAGCTTCCATAGGCAAGTACCAATGGTCTTTCATGGCTCCGAAACCATAACTTTATCTTCTTTGACCTCCATAATTTTGAAAAATTTGCCAAAAACCTTTTTACAATACTTTCTCATACATTATGTTGGCGGTCTTTTCACTTGCTAAAAACATACACAAATTATTTTGGTTGCTTATGTACTTTTGAACATGCTATGTAAAACTGGACATGAGAAAATTAATAGGCGCGCAAGTGTTCATCGCAAAAGAAGAAACGTTGAGCGGAAATTGAAGACGTTTGAATTCGAAAGGGCGGTCGCTATGAATTTATAGGGATACGTGGTATAAAAACAATCGGACCTTCTGTATATCTATGCTACATTTCAACCACAACGATATATAAACATCAAACATGAATAAAATATTGATATAATTTGTCTTTTAACATTCGAAATTCAAGATGGCATTTAATGCCACTTAGACAATTAATAAACATACCCTTCTTCTTTATGTATTTTGGATTATGCGATTTTCTTAAACCGATACCAATTTGATTGTCACGACGGCGAAATTTTTTCGATAAAAAAACGCCGTTAAAAGTTTAATTTTGGAAAAATTCTGTCCGTGTTGGAAATTTCTCCATAGGAAAATGATACTTCATTCATTCATTAATTTGCCACCGTCGAGCTGATTACTCCTGTTGAAAGAAAATCTAATCGTCTCCATGGTAACACTCCAGTAAAATTCAATTTAAAACGCCAAAAATGCTATCGTTTACCACAAATTCAAGGAAATACGGCCGATTATCAACATTTTGGGATAATAATTGAAATTTAATTTCTTTTTTTCCTTAAAACAGTACAAAATCCATTTCGATAACACGATTATGAGATATTTTTAAGTGCCAAAGAAAAATCTTTTAACAATGAATTTCAGACTGCTAATACATATTTTCGAAAGTTTGGATGCTTGTGCCGCTATAACTCATAAACTACAGAACGTAAGAATAAGAGGAAGGTTTTTTTAATGCAATAAAAAAACATAGCTTAATGGTATGGTTTTGAAACCGATTTAATTGAAAGTTATCATTTAAATAATATCATCCTTTTTACTTTTCTCCGTTTAATGGGATGGGTATAGTATAACATAATTTTAGTTTGTATTTTTTAAATATTTAAAACCATCGTACTAATCCGAGCCTTAATTCCAGGAAAAGGAGAATAGTATGAAATTTCATTTTTAAAATTCAAAATTGAGACAAAATATGCACTCCCAAAAATTTATTTTAATTGCAAGTTTTTTCTTTATCGAAAAAAGTTCGCTCTCAATTATCCATTGATATTTTGTTAATGAAGCCAGATATAGAGATTAAAATTGCAGAATTTTCGAAAAAGACTTAGAAGACATTTTCTGCGAAAGCTGTTTCTAATCTTTGACTAAAAACGGAAAATAAAATTTTTAATATAATTTATTTTAATTTAATCACGTTTTATGTACATTAAAAAGTTAAAAAAATAATCTAAAAGACATGTTCCATAAAGTAAAAATATTATATATATATATATAAGCTGTGTAGCGTAATGTTTCATTAATAAATCTTCATTAATAGTTCTTTTTCACGCAACTTTAATATCCGAAAATCTATTTTCACTTTCTGGAGCATCCATTTATGTGAATTTTATATTTATTGTTTACTTTGTTAGTGTATATAAATGTTGGTTTCATTAATCCTTTTATTTTAACTTATTACTTAATTCATTCATACCCGTCATTTTTTACTGGTAATTACGCTAGCATATAATATAATTAATATACATAACATACAAGTATAATTAATGTTTAATTTAGCAAATGTGTTCATAAAGGCAATGATAATTAATTTATCCCCTTTAATTCTGAAATGGAGTATTTACGCATCAATGCATTGTTTGATTCGCTGGAATTAATCGTCGCGAATAATGGAAAATTTAGAAGCAGACGTCTCTTTAGCTCTCTTCTTCATTTCTCTAAAGCGGTTTATTTCGATCTGGGTTCCGCGGAATCCTGGGGTTAAGCAATATTTGTTGAAATTTTCTATATTTGTATAATTTTGTAGCTATTTTTATTACTTATAATAATATGTAGAGTAACAGCAACGCCAATTTCATCTGTACACTTGCGTGCGTGTGTGTGTATATGACTTTTTTTTAATATGGGCCTTCCACAGAAATATAAAGTTTGCAAAAGAGTTCCACGGCCGAAAAAGGTCGAAAAGCGCCGCTCAAATGTTTTGAGAAATGGCGAAAAGCGTAACATAAATCAATTGAAGAACAAACAATAAATAATTCGTCGCAACAGGAAATTGCACCACTTAAATAGTGAAGAGATAAGATAAAACAAGTTAGGAAAGTGTACAACGTATCACAAATGGGCGCGTTTCGTGCAATGGAGTATTAGAAAGCAATTATATACCTGTACGTAAGGGAAATAGCGTTTTAAAGTCCTTCTCTTCATCATAAATAATCCATTTTCTTCCTATTTAATAGTATTACATGCTGTTACATGCACACGTAAGGAAATTAAACGTTTGTTTGGGAGATTGTTTATTATAGCAACAATGAAGAAGTAACCATGCAAGAAATTTTCAAAGTTCAACTCGATTTAAGACGTTTTTGTTTGATTTTCTCAATAAAGGCTACTTCTACGGTAAAAATGTATAGAAAAGAAACTACTCTTCTTTATCAGTTCTACAACTTTTATTTGAAAAATATTTTGATATGAGCAATACTTTACGAGATATGACGAAAATTTAATTTTTTGTCACCAGTAAAGTGGTACCCCTGATTGGCGTACGTGATTCGTTTGTGCGATTTTCTTATTATATTTGATAGAAAGTCCTTAATATCAAATGTCATAAAAATCCGTTCCGTAGAAGCCGAGAACGAACAAGCGGACGGACGGACGGACAGACGGACACCGACCGACGATAATAGGCGCTCACGCTGTAACGAAACGCGCCTAAAAACGCGGTCAACAAAACATATAAGTTGCTACAAAAGAAGGCGAAATGGCACGTTCTTGATCGTAAGCAGAAGAAAACAGCGATAGGAAGGGGGACTTCTTAAACACCAATGAGATAAAGCAGGCGAATTATTTACTATAACAATAGCCCAGGTCAGTTGGTTGGTCACGCTTTCACGATGGCCGATATAGAGCGTTTTAACAAACTTCCCCAATAGGTAGAAGATTGAAATTTGGCAAGGATGCTTGATTAACATATTTTAAGGTAATGACGAAAATAAATCTCCTAAAAGTACTGGGTTCGACTCCAAGAAAGACATTTCCATTTTCCGTAAGGTAACATGTAAAAATCAATTTTTTGATGTGCAGGCTTTTATTGTTTCGGAAATTAAAATTACAAGGAATTAACCTACGATCTTCGGATCTGAGCCATTTTGAAGAAAAAATTATAGTTTCTTATTCTGTTCACCTTTTTCCGTATACAATTCGAAATCGCTCACATTATACGTTTAATTCACATATTTTGAGGAAATACTGCCATTTTAACGGAATGTTGCCTTGGCTACCAATTATATTGTTAGACCTCAAAATCCTATTGTTGTATCAATCCTTATGGATGTAAGCGTGCTTTGTATGCTTTTAATACGAGAGAGAGGTAGAGGGGGGAGCGAGAGGGAGGGGGAGAAATGAGAAGGGGGAGGGAGATAGATGGTGGGAGAGGGAGAGAGGGCGTGAAAGGGGGGGGGGGGAAAGGGAGGGAAAGAGAGACAACTATTTTAAGTTTAACTAAAGATAGCCCGTCAACAACAGAATATTCACTAGATATGTTGTATATGACAAAATATTTCATATGTGAAAGTGTGATATAAAGTATTTAAAATGAAAATAATAATAATCTATCTATCTATCTATAATTCTTCAGTTGATATTTCAACGGGCATTACACTAGTTTAGATATATTTTGAGTTAAAATGTGTAGCATCGAACGCATTCGTTTTATTCGGTATATCTTTCGTCGATGGTTGAATGACGGAAAATGCTACGTAAATATGAGAACTGTATAGCAAATGAAAAACGCGTCCGAGGATAAACCAGGCTTAAGAAATGTAACTGGAGATTAAAGGTTTAAAATTCAGAAAAACAAACAAACAGACTGGGAGGCCCATTCGTCCCTGGGACGCAAGCCTATTTATTTTGCAAATTTCTATTTCACCGACCTATTAGTTCGCCTGCACTTCCGAAAAGGGACGGGCGAACATTTACGACGACATTTTCCGCTCGTTTTACCGAAATTTAAACTCGGTTAAAACAATGGGCATGACTTATCTCGGAGAATTCGATTCGCAGGCTCTTTATCTCGAATTTAACGGCGCGTCTGGCGCAACTGCGAGGGCTTTTACGCGGAATGAGATTAGTCTCTCCGACATCGGTTTCCGTCGGAGCGGTGCAGGACACCCTATGCCACACACCCTTTCGCCGCAGACTCTAGCGCAATTATGTAAATTGCAACGTGTAAATGTAAATTCCTTCTGGAGAGGGCCTCCTTGGTGCGTGAGAGCGGATCCAGCACGTGGATAGGGGTACTCGAGAGGGGCAGACCGCATTAAATTGGTCGCCAGGGAGACGATACGATCACGTGACTCCTGCGTCCGATGATCATTCTCATTAGAATCAGCTTTCGGTGTCGTTTAATGAGACGGAGAAAGTGTGTGCAGCATTAAATTCCGTTACGTACGTATTTAACAGAACGGCAATAAAAAATTTTAACGTCCGTTGAAAATTCGACTTTCGGTGAACAAACTTATCGAGGAATCCCTCTCGACTGGCATGCTACCAATTCGCTGTCGGTTACAATAAAATTGACGAAAGGTTTGATAAAAATCTGATTACTGAGATAAATAATGTTTCAATTCAAGTCAAGAAGAAAGAAGTCAGTTCAAAATCACCATCAATAGGAAAATGTTCATAAAGAAGATTCTTGTCAAGGAATAGGTTCTATGTAATGTTTAATTCGAAAATATAAAATTTGGTGAAAGGCAGCAATTAAATACTGTGCTAGAAGTTATCCAGTTCTAGTTCAACTAGCAATGATATGATAAATTCGAAAATTAAGTTATACTATTCACTCAAACAAGAGAACATGTTTTGCAGGTTTTATTGATGTAATCCTGTGTATTCCTGTTTAACCAGCTTTTATTAGTTGCTTTTCTAATAGGAATCTGTAACCAAAATGAACATTTGGTTTACTAAACCTATTCATCAACCAATGAAATTCTTCAAAGCATAGGTTAGAACCCAGCATTTGGGCTATAGAATACATTGTACCTGCTTAATAAGAGTTATTTATTTCTACGAAAATTGTAAAAACATTCTTTGTTTAAATTAAGATAAAAGTATAAATATATATATTGTAGTAGTTAACACCCAGAGGAGAACATTATCAGGCACAGGTGATTAATATGAAATATGATTAGGTAATCAATTAGGTAACAGCTTTCGTGCTACACTGTCTGTCCTTGTTTTAACACAACTAGTGTAATTACCCGTGAAATGTGACAGGTATGTGTGAATTAAGTATTACATTAAAATAAAATTAAAATTAAAGAAACCAACTCTTATATGCACTAAGAAATCATGCAATAAATATAAAATACACGTAATTGAATGTTCCAGAAAGTAAAAATAGTCATGGGCATACAAAAGTTATGTAATTTTAATATGGAAATGATTAATGTGTTACAGTCATCTATATGCTAATCAAATGCAGAAAACAAGTAATGGTAAAAAAAAGTTTTCATAAATAACTTTTATATTGTATGTTTTAATTTTATACTATAGCTTCAGTAAGTAAACAGCAAACAAACCATAGCAATTTGATGAGGAATAATGAGTAAAATATAATGCTAATTTATCAATGTTCCCATAACATTCTTCATTACCTACTTAGCTTAAATATAAAGAGTAAAGGTAAGTCATTTTTTGGGAATGTCACATTAAGTAGAATACGATCAACATTTACGTTTGGTTTATATATTTACCCCTCTTTAAATTAAAATTTTTAACATGGCAAGATGGCATAGTGGACAAGACATCTGACCATGAAACCAAGGTTCTGGGGTCCAACCCCAGAAAGTGAAGAAAAGATTTTTCTGGGTAGAAGAGCTGGAGTACATATATATATATATATATATATATATATATATATATACATACATACATACATACATACATACATACATACATACATACATACATACATACATGCATACATATATATACAGGGCCGTAGTGACCACTTTTGGAGCCCTGGCTAGAGGATTTTTTGAGGTTTTGGGACAATTGAGTGAGATCTATACTCAGCATGCCCCGAGAAATTAAGGAAATCAAAGACTTCTTGTTGAAGGCGAGAAGGAAAGATGCAAAATCCGTGAAAATAAAGAAGAATCCTATAAATACGAAGTTCAAAGTCGCTGTAGCAGGTTTCTTTACATTCTAGTGATCACGGACAAAGAGAAGGCTGAGTGCATATTTTTGAAGAGGTATTTAACTGAAATAAACAATCATTTCCTTATTTTTCAGGCTTTACTTGCAGCAAATATTGATTATGCCATTGAAATCTATATTTTTAAGAGTTTATTCAATGGATAAGATGGCTAGACTAAAAAGTCTTTCTTAGTTCATTGATGACCGTATGTAATTTTAGATCAATTTCAATTTACTAAAAGAACGCTCTCCAGTTGAAATTGATGTGACGAACGTCAATAAAATTCTCAGAAAATTTTCCGCATTAGGAATAAATTCCAATATTTCTTTCTGCGTAATTTTTACACTTTTTTCGAAGGCAGGAGGTGTTTCAAACTGCTAACTTCTTCGATTAACTCCTGTTCATCCACATTGTCTTTATTACCTACTAGCAGCATTTTCACAGGAATTTATCATTTTATCTTCGGTCATATTATATAAAGCACAACTTAAAATGTTCTGTTGTTTCAGGTATTGAGGGTGCTTCAGTTTCCATCGTGTCATAAAATTTCCTTTTTCTTATTTTCGAGAGCACATCAGGTATTCCTTTTTCATCGGAAAATTTCTTTTCCTCTTCCATATACTCTTCCAGTCTTGACGTTGAACTTTTTAGGTCTGGTACCAAATCACAGATCACGTCAACAGCTCTATCCACAGTTACATTAGCACCCTGAAGAGATTTAGTGAGGTGGTTGATCTTCTGGAGACAATCTTCCCAAAATAACAAGAAAAATATAAATATATGTTTTAGCAAACTTTCAGCATCTCTGCATTTATGTTCATTCTTTAACTTTATTACCACCATATAAACTTCCTTCAATTGTAACCCCAATGAATTTGCAGAATTTTCTCTTGATGACCATGGTGTTGTGCCATGTTTTTCCAACGTCACCTTCAGGACCTCTATTAGTACAACCCATCTCGATGTGGAACAAGCGAAATAAAGGAACAGTTTCTATACATTTGCAAAAGATTCCCTAATTTGACGGTTAGTTTTTTCAGTGGAATGATAACAAACTAAATTAAGCGAATGCTCTGTACGTGGTATAAAACGTGCAAGAGGGTTATGTTTGCAACCGTTTAATTTACCGGTCATATTAGGAGCGTTTTCATACGATTGAGCTCTCATATTTTGTAAATCTAGTCCATCCTGTTCCAACTTTTGGATTATTTCTGACGTGATTTTGTCTCTCTTTTTCGATTTGACAGGAATAAAATCAATAGCGGCCTCCTCAATAATACTTTTTTATCTACAACTTGGGCAAAAATTCTGCTCGGCTAACGCAATGCGATAGGACGCTCACATTTTAGAGGGACGATGGTAAATAAAATAAATTACATTCAGATCATAAAGAATAGAGGCAGCCTAAAAGGCACCAATTAAGTTTGCACACGTTCACCTATGACTTGGTACAGTCATGGCCCTTCAGCTGTACCTCAGGTTGGCCGTTATAAGTTTCGAAGAGATTGAAAAAACAAAACTGTAACCACACTTTATCAAGTGTATAATATGACTTCTATTTACCGCCCCCTTACAAAGCTGCGCTCTGGTCACGTGCCCCGGTTGCCCCACCCTATATATATATATATATATATACACACATACATGCAGGGAAGTTAATATAAACGTTATTAATTAATAAGACTCCTAGAATTGAACCCATGACTTCAATGTAGACTGTGAGCAGATAAAATTTAAAAAGGGGAAGACCAAGTAAATCTGGCAAGTATGAAACAAATGGGATTTAACACAATGCTCCAGGATCTTATGCCACCTGTGGTGCTCTGAGATCTGTCTGTCAAGACAGATCTGGGCTTTTATTCTTATGATACAATATTCCAGAATCTACCATCATCATCACACACTTTGACCTCCCCTCAAATACCGTATTCACCCGAATCCAAGACGACCCTGAATCTAAGACGACCCCCCATTTTGATGATTCCAAAACAGAAAAAAGCTCAAATTGACCTTCATTACTACAAAAATTATAAATATCGTGAAATATTTATTTTCTCTGATACTTGAATTTTTTAACATTTTAAAATCATAAGATCACATCACAAATAGAACCATTCAGGTTTTCAAAGAAATTAAATGGTAGCATTCATTTTAAGATAACATTAAAAATAAAGTAAATACATTGAAAGATTATACTCATTTCAGGACAACAAAAAAACATTTCAATCCAAGTGCTGCATAAAATCATTTTATTGTGTTAGTCATCATCACTGTCTATGCAACCTTCACTATTTTCCTCATGCTCACTATCTTTATCACTCTCAACTTCATCATCAGTCTCCCACAAAACATCATCCTCACTCCCATCCATGGCATTAGATAAGCAGCATTTCTTAAACCCTTTCACTATTACTTTTGCATTTATTTGTTGCCACGATGCCTTGATCCATTGGCAGAGCATTGCAACTTCAGGTTTCTTAAGATTTCCTTTTGGTGTTAAAGTGTGAGTTCCACTTTGTAACCACTCAGAATACAAAACCTTTAAATTATTTTTAAAACACTTATTGACAGCAACATCTAAAACTTGAAGTTGCGATGTCATTCCTCCAGGTATTACAATAAGATCAGTATTCATCGCACTTATTATGTTTTTAATTTCAGGATATAAGTGTCCTTTGAATGCATCCAGTGAAAGCATTGCTCTTTGTTTTAGTAAAGCTCCTGGCCGTCTATTCCACACCACATGTAACCAATCTCTCATTAGTTCTTTAGTCATCCACCCCTTTTCTTGACACCTAACTATTATTCCACTTGGCAAATGTTCCTTAGGCATTGTTTTCCGCTTTAGAATCACATATGGTGGTAATTTAGTCCCATCTGCTAAAACCGCCAACATTACCGTGACTCGCATTTTTTCGTTGCCTGTAGTTTTAATTAGGACGGACTTCGCACCTTTTTCGTTCACAGTATAATTAGATGGCATGTCAAAGAAAACCGGAGTTTCATCGGCATTTCCTATTTGGCTCAAAAGGTAATTATTGGTTTTTCTAAGTCCAATTGCGTATTTCTGGTAAGCGAGAAGTTTTTCAACATAGTCTTCTGGCAATTTCTGACACAGTGAAGTTCGTCGCCGTAATGAAAAATTATTTCGTCGCATCATTCTCACGCACCAACTTCTGCTGGCCTTGAATTCTTGCAATGATATATTAAGTCCTCTAGCAATTTCATGAGCTTTAAGTATAATACTTTCAGTCGAAACAGGCATACCGTTCTTCCTCATGGTGCGCACAAACTTTACTACTTCTTCTTCTATGCCATGAAATCGGCCTAATTTTGGACCACTGAACGACTTCCATGTGGCTTTGGCTTTTTCTAGTTCCTGTTTTGAGAGTTTCCATCTACGCACGTTTGCCTCAGATACACCGAACTTTCTACTCGCATCACAGTTATTAGTTTTTTCGGCGTAATTTATCACGATCAGCTTAAAATTTGCATCATAGCTCCGTCTAATTCTTTTTGTTAACTTTCCCTTTGCACTCGTGCCACGTACTTCAACATGATCTGTCATTTTAACTTAAGGGTTGTGCATTTAAATCAAGAATGCACAACTCAAAATTACTGTCACACTTAGTGAATCGCGGTGCGTCGTTTGAAAGGGGAATCCCAATGATTTCCGCTCTCATTTGTTTTTTACCTTGCGGTTGGCATTACGTGCAAGATGAAAGTACGTCGTCTGTGTTATGATCGTTGACGATGATTATTAGTCTAAATAATTATTATTCCCGTCATGTTTTTCTTATTGTTATTACTATTTGTTTATTTCAGTTCTTTATGTACGTACTTGAATTTGCTGTTGTGAATTGTTTACTCTAATATACCATTTGTTGTAAAAACCATTGATTAAATGCTTAAATATACTTTGTATTCGAATGTAAGATGACTCTTGATATTTACAGCTGAAAATTTGGAAAAAAAGGTCGTCTTAGATTCAGGTGAATACGGTAACTAACATAAGCCATGATGCCAAGCAACTACTACCGTTAAATACTGTAAATGAAACTTTATTTCCATTTGTAATTAAATTTATAGCACGATATTTTATACACATTAAAAATTACCTATAGAAGAGGTGGGCAACATTTTTCTGTAATGTGCCACACATTATGTATTATGTATTCATCTTAAAACCTACTCTTCATTTTTCTTGGAAGCATAACTTGATTTCAATATTTAACATTAAACGTATGTTCACTTTTGAAATTATATAATAATATTTTGCATGGGTTACTTAACTCATAAATTTTACTTGTAATTATTAAAAATTATCAGGATCGTCCCAGTAAAGCTATGCAACTCTTGGAGTTTCCTATCATTGAAGGGGCCCCATCTGTACATATGCTACCTATCTAATTTTGCCAAATCAATCTCTTTTTTTCAGTGCAAATTTTAATTTCTTTAAAAAGTCATCATCTTTAGTAGAAATTAATTGACAGAAATCTAGGAGTTCTTTAATTACCTATATCAAAATTTTTGTTAACGGCAAGCACAAAAACACATAGCTGAGCCGTATCAGTATTATAACAACTTACATCAAGAACTAATGAATAGTATTTGCATGCATGTCATCTATTCTCCTTATCACAGTACATATTCTTGAAGTTGCAATGTCGTCAACCATCCATCCTTTTTACGAACATCAAAAGGCTTGACTGTACAATCCCTTCTCCATCAGAGTAAGATTAGTAAATCACTGTTGTGCAGGCAGCACACTTTTCTTTTTAGAAATCAAACTGGCACGTAAAATGAAGCAAACAGGATACTTTGAATCAAATGCTTTTGCTTAAAATGCCATTCTAAATTAAGTTCTTAGGCATAGCAACACAAGCACCAAAAAACAAACGCACTGGCTTTGCATCTTCTTGTCTTGTAAAAAATAAACTGTTCTTCCCAAGCTATGTTAAATGCCAAGAGGTCATTATCATCTTCATATTTCCTTTGTTAACTCGAATTTGAACTGAGCTTGTTGTGGGAAATTTTATTTAATGGGGTTCACCCACTAATATAAATCAAGCAATGAGCTAATAAAATACAAAACGCAATCACGGGTTACTCAAGACTAGCATACTGAGCACACTACTCAAAATCAGATGTCAAGATAAAAGACTTTCGAACGTAGGTAAAAGAGTGGGTGAGTTCTTTTAAAATATATAATGAATGTTCAGAAAACAGAGGCTACAAAGTATTCACATATTTTTAATACATTCTCAACCTGTGGGAATAAAGAATCAGAAGAACTACAATGTACAACCTAGCCGCTCGAACACATAATTCTCGGTCTGTTTTTAAGGAACCTAGAATGCTAACACTGACATTTTGCAAAACACTTTAATAATATTTTAAAGTTATATTTTACAAATCACCAAGAGTGCCACTGAGATGAGCTTCACATGTCACTAGTGGCACCAGTGCCACAGTTTGGCCATCCCTAACCTATAGTATTAAATGCTCAATTTTTACATGTAATTTCTATTTTAACCCTAACTCTTGCTCCCTCGCACATGATACCTTCTTATTTTGCATTATTTCTTACAGTATTTTGTTTAACATGATACAATTGAACCTCCCTAATCCGGCAACCTTGGGATCTGACCGAAGCCGGATTAGGGAATTTGCTGGATTACGGGAGGTATCTAATCCTAAAGTTAAGCCTAGCCCACCTCTTCATGATATTAAACGTTGTTATATAGTAAATATTAAATTAAATGCACAGAATGATATTTAAACATAAGCTACAATAATAAGGTAATAAACAAAAACGTTAAGATACATGGTGCGTTTTATTTTATGGTAAATTGGTACATATGGTGTGTTTTCAAAATTTTGGGAGCTCACATAAAATGGATATTGTCGAAGATAACTGAGAAATATGACGAGTATATTGGTGTCCGAATTACGATTTTTACAGTTTAATGTAATCTCAGTTTATTTACGCACTGATACCATAAACAATAGAAAAACGCCATTGTTAAAGCTGCTCATAAGAATAAAGGTAGCAAAAACTAAGTGCAAATTGCACAAGAAATTTTTAGGTACAGCATTTACCAAGTTACGCGCTTTCCACTGTAAAAGGTGGTTTCACAGGAGGTGAAATGATATGCAGCTGTTCAAGGAAGATTTTTTTCTGATATATGAGGGGTTAAATATATATAAAACATATACGTATATAACTAGCAAAGTTAACATAAAATTTGGTAATAAAGGAAATCTCATTCAAATCCTTTAATCCATTGAGACGTTAATAAATAATGCATTGAACTTGGCGACTGACAGTTCTAAACATTTCAGTTCATGGAAAACAAGGCGTACTCGGAGACTATGCTGGATTAGGGGAGTTGCCGGATTATGTAGGTTCAACTGTGTGTTCTAGAAATGCATCTGCCATGTTAGGTGAGGACTTGCTGTATATGTACTTTACAGATATTCCTCGTTTGAATATTTGCATGATATGATAGGTAGTTAACTTTAAACATTTTTCTCTAATAATATGTAGATAAAGAATATATTGAAACTTACTCAATATCATCGAAGAGAATTCTAAATCGTGCCACCTTGCCAGAGGAAAGGTTCCTACCGGTGATGCAGAATCATCTGAAAATAAAGAAATATAATTTAACTTAAAGAACTTCTTCACATTTTCATCACATTAACCTTCCCCTTGGCATCTTCATGTTTTAATGTCCAAGGAGTCCAAACTTTCCTTGGCACGTGCATGATTTAATGCCTAGATGTAGCCAAGGCCAGTCCGAGGTACTGGCAAGCCAGGGTGGCTGAACAGGATGTGCAAGTCTTGGAGGCACTATCCCAAACATCTATCAATGCATTACTTGCAAGTGAATAAATTTTGGATACTAATTTGTATTGCTGAAAAAGCAAGAGTCTTTTCGGCATCCTTTTTATTATTACAGTAATATTTATGAAGCAATAAATAAATTAACAGGTTATTTTACATATCATTAAAAACATGATGGAAGGAGGCTCTGGAGTGGTCTGACATGTCAAAATATCTTTAATCGCCCTTGGCTTTTGCCATCTTATGAATCATAATTTTTACTAAATTGCTGGCTCCTTTTTTCCATCCTATTTAAAAATCTAATTCTTGCCATTTGAAATAAATAACAGAGATGATATTCAGCTAATCATAGCATCTCATACAAAACTATGAGAGCTGGATGAGGAAATTTGTTCACCATTATGCCTATGCTTAATCTTCATTACAAAACTCATGAACATCACATAGTAGCAAATAGAAAACGCATTGATTACATTAATTATCATTTTGCTGTGAGTACCTGCTTATACCTACGAGCAGAAAATATTGATTTTCTCTGGCTGATAATCTTTTTTGCAGCAATGTCATGCTGGTCTTCTATATATATTAGAGATACATTAGCCCTAGAATGGTAGACTTATTCGTTGGTATCTTATTGGTAGACATACGTAAATTTTATGTACAAGGTATTTTAGTCTTGAAAACATATTTAGATTGTAAAATTTCTTTATTATTCTTAAGTAAATAGGATTATGAAAGCAAATAGGCGAAAAGTACTACAAAATTGTTTAATAATGTCCACTATATATACTTTAGGAACAATAAAATGAAATATCTATAAAACATCGAATAAACTGTAGATAAAAAATCTTTTTAGATAGCAATTTACAGACAGGAACTTTAAGCAAAAGTTAAAAGAATACTAAAAAATTATAGTAGTGTAGTATAGTTACAATAATGAGAAAATAAATTTTTAAATTTATAGTAATATAATATGGACAGTTGCGCTTTCTAAACTAGAAAAAATGATCAGTCAATTAAAAAATTGATAAATTATTTTGTAGAGAATAATATTTTCTTTTGTCCAAAATCTCATGTTACTGCTGCAAAAGGATAAATAAACTACAAATAGGTAGTCACAATAATGAGAAAATGAAAGGTAACTCATCAGCAATCTTGAGATAATTTTTTTGTATGTTCCCCACAAATTGGTTTGGCACATACGTTGCAATAAGTTGTGGTCATTCTTCTCTTCAAGTAACTGCAGTGAGAACAGTACGTTCTCCGTCCTTTTTGGTTCAATGAAACGACTGGATTTTCTGGTGCTTGTGGTCCCAAAACTCTTGTAATAACAGCCTTCAGACTATTCCTCAAAGTCAGAACTTCAAGTCTTGTTTTTTGCCACTTTAGTGTCAATTGTTCATGAAGGCGAAGCATGAAATTGAGTCTGGACAGAGGTTTTGGATTTTCACCATTCATTTTTGAAAAATTGTGCATGTATATAACGTATGCATTGATTGCAGCAATATTCATCGTTTTGAAAAAGAAACAAAGTGGTCACCGCTTTGTTTTTCTTCCGACATTCATGTTTTGGCACATTTGGTCAAAACTATCAACTCCACCTTTGGTTGTATTGTAGCTATGAATGATTTCAGGCTTTCCGGTTTTCTCATTTATTGTGAATTCATTATGAGCCGACGAAATCAGCGCTACGAGTTTGTTTGTTATTCCTTGGCGTGTATGACACTGCTGTCATGTCTGAGTGATGCAGAAAAAAACTCAATCCTGATTTCCTTTGGTTGTACCTTGGATCCACAAATTGTGCAGGAAATTCTTTCTTGTTTCCTTTTACGGTACCAATGACAGTAAGTTTTTCTTTCAATCATTTCTGTGTCAATGGAATACTGCTAAACCAATTATCCATTGTTATATTCCTATTGGATCCTTTTATCGATGTCACCAATTTTTTCACAAAATAATCGGCTGATATTTCTCCAGAGGGAAGAGTTCCTTTCCCCAAGTAGGGTACTGAATTGAGCATATATTTAGTCGAGCTATCACACATCATAATGAGCTTGATACCATATCGGTTTGGTTTTGACGGTATATACATTCTAAGAGGGCAGCGACCACCGAAACCTATCAATTGCTCATCGATTGTAACATATGCACTTGCCCTGCAGTTATCTTTGCAATTTTAAAGCAATTGTTCCCAGATATAAGAAATCGGGGCTAGTTTGTCAGTCAGCTTTCGAAGGTCTCTTGTTTCTTTATCGTCTAAACGCAGGTTACATATCAAAAACTTGAATCTCCCTTCAGACATGGAAGCAAGAAAACGGTCACCACAAAATGAATTGTTTTTTAGAGGTGCAGCCAAATAGAGAACACCAAGAAGGGCGTTCAGTTCTTCGGATTGCAAATCTTGAAAGGTAGGGTCTTTATAATGTGAATAATGTCTTTGCTGATGACTGATCTCTTCATTGGTATGGCGGAGAATATTACTCATAATGTTTTCAGTGAGAAATAGTTGGAAACATCCAATAGGTTCGCACGAGTTACTGGAATTCGCAGTTGGTCCTAACTTTATATGAACTACGTTCCTTCCAGGAACTTTCCCTGTCAAGGGGGGACAATGGGTATTCCAGGAAAACTCATTTTTTCCTAATAGAGTGGATTCTTCGACTGCTACCAGGTGACTTCCCTCATTGACTTGGTTTTTTCGATTTCTATTTTTGGAGAACTTCCTTTTCTTGACTCCTTGTTCTTCTCGTTCAAATTGCCTGATCGTATTATTCAATTCCTCTTCTACATCACTTTCAGGAACGTATTCTGGATCCTCGTCACTGTCATCATGGAATTGTCGAATGTCGAACGCCGTTTTTCCATAGACTTGCATGTTATAATCGGGGGATACATTCCTGCATCTCGACTCACGTGAGCTGGACTGGGTCGCCTGCAGCACATCCCCACATACATCTATCTATACATACAACTATATATCGCAGCAAAATTAATATAAAAGTTATTAAAAAGCACAAAATAAATTACAGCCTTGCCAGTTAATTTAAGGTTATGCAAACCAGCCATCAAATTACGTGAATTTATCACATTCTAGAATTTTGTCCTTCTGTTTCACAAAAGTGCTAATAGTTGAACGACACTTTTATTTGATTCACTTGCATTATCACTATTACATTTCCTTTTAGATATCATGTCAAGTGATAAATTTATAAATAAATCATTAAAATAAATAAATTTAAATAAAAGATTAACAGAAAAAAGAGTGAAATCAGCACAAATTCAAACAATTGGAGCGGAAATAACTATGTCTACACTGAAACTAAACCTCGCATGGTTGGTCAGGACAAAAATTACTTCGCATAAACTAGTTCCCATTTCGATCGGCTGGGTCGAAATCTCGAATTTTTCAAATCTCAAACCGTCGAATCTCGGGAGTCGCCTGCATAAGAAATAAACTGCATACTCCTATGTTGGAAGGATTATTGACTGTTAAAAACAGATCTGGTAAAACTACTAAATGGTTGACAGCGTAGTTGTTACATTGTATAATCACAAACTGGAGAACTTGGAGGATGCTGACATACAGGGCCGTACGGTGGCAAGGAACGGTGGAGCAACCGCACAAGGTGCCATATTTTTGAGGTGCCTTTGAGCTCGGATATTTTTTAAGCCATCAAGAACTTCAGAATTCTAAACTTTTTATCGGCTTGCACCAATATCTCAAGTGAAAGGTGAGACTTTCTTCGCATTTGCCATTCACTTTTTGCATTTCTGGGCATCCGTCACAATAGTCTCACCCTGGATGTCTGCAGATCTATAGCCTCTGGCCCAAGACAAAAGGGATGCTAACCCAACCACAACTGACAATCCATGAGGGTGCCTGGTTGCTCACGTACTACATTTACTATGAGAAAGGTGCCCTTTTGTCTATTCCAAGATAATATCTCAATCGACCAAGAGGATGGAGAACTCTTGGAACCTTCTACATGAAGTGATCAGGAAAATAATTTTAGGTGTGTAAATAAAAATACCACCGGTCATTTAGCATATATGTCCGATTCTTCATCCTCCCCCAGCATTTGTGTCATGGAGCTGACTCTTGGAAAAGATATTTTCCAGATTTCGCCAAAGGGTTTTTCCAAAGCCAAAGCAGAGAATACCCATGGCCTGAAGAAATTCGTTCCACAAGTTCCCATCCCTTCTCATTTGAATTTATGCTTCACCCACCAGTCTTCCCTTGTTAGTTAGTGAAGAAAGATAGTTTCATTCCTGAGCTTCAGTCGTATATGTCTGCATTCGTAATTGCTTGTTACAGGTTTGTACTTCTTCATATATATTATAAATATACTGTAGACTCTACAGTTTAAAAATAAGATAATTAAAGAGTCTTTACTGTTTCAGTGTCTAAAATCATACTTTTAACTTTTATGTAAGATTTTTAAAAAACAGGATCGGGATACAAGGATTGAGAATTTCAAATCCCAAAATCCTTGGATTAAAAATTCCACCAGGATTGCGATTCCTGACCACAATTTTACAGCTTCACAATGTTAGTCAGTTATATATTTTACTAACTGTTACTAGTTTATATCATTTCTGTGTGTCATTGGTGTTAACTTAAAGTTTTATTCTGTCCTCGAAGATATCATGACAAGGCATAAATTAAGGCACCTTTTCATTGTGACTTTAAACGATGGCCAGCACTATTAGGCTTCTCATTCTAAATCATAAAGCAAGAGAGGAGAGAAACCCTGTGCCGGCATTAGCCTACTCTTACCGAGATGCACCAAGGAGACCAACGGCTTCACATTCCTTCTGAAGGACGGAGCGCTGATTTTTGTGTTCTCCTTCAAACCATGCAATGCAAATCGGGGGCCGCGCAACCTCTGAAAAACTCCTACTTTCCCAGGCAGAGCAGGACAATGCCCTTGCCGCTGCGCCACCCCCTCCAAAATTCAGGACTAAAGGGATTAAGGCACCTTTTCAGTAAGCTTGCTCCAGGTGCCAAATTACCACAGAATGGCCCTGCTGATATAGCTATATATCAGCAGGTTGTAATGGCATAATAAAATTTCTGTTGTGATGTATGAATAAAATCCTTAAATACCGTATTCACCTGAATCCAAGACGACCCTGAATCTAAGACGACCCCCCATTTTGATGATTCCAAAAGAGAAAAAAGCTCAAATTGACCTTCATGACTACAAAAATTATAAATCTTGTGAAATATTTATTTTCTCTTATACTTTTTTGAATGTCATTGTCTTTTAACATTTTAAAATCATAAGATCACATCACAAATAGAACCATTCAGGTTTTCAAAGAAATTAAATGGTAGCATTCATTTTAAGATAACATTAAAAATAAAGTAAATACATTGAAAGAATATACTCATTTCAGGACAACAAAAAAAACATTTCAATCCAAGTGCTGCATAAAATCATTTTATTGTGTTAGTCATCATCACTGTCTATGCAACCTTCACTATTTTCCTCATGCTCACTATCTTTATCACTCTCAACTTCATCATCAGTCTCCCACAAAACATCATCCTCACTCCCATCCATGGCATTAGATAAGCAGCATTTCTTAAATCCTTTCACTATTACTTTTGCATTTATTTGTTGCCACGATGCCTTGATCCATTGGCAGAGCATTGCAACTTCAGGTTTCTTAAGATTTCCTTTTGGTGTTAAAGTGTGAGTTCCACTCTGTAACCACTCAGAATACAAAACCTTTAAATTATTTTTAAAACACTTATTGACAGCAACATCTAAAACTTGAAGTTGCGATGTCATTCCTCCAGGTATTACAATAAGATCAATATTCATCGCACTCATTATGTTTTTAATTTCAGGAGATAAGTGTCCTTGAATACATCCAGTGAAAGCATTGCTCTTTGTTTCAGTAAAGCTCCTGACCGTCTATTCCACACCACATGTAACCAATCTCTCATTAGTTCTTTAGTCATCCACCCCCTTTCTTGACACCTATTATTCCATTTGGCAAATGTTTCTTAGGCATTGTTTTCCGCTTTAGAATCACATATGGTGGTAATTTAGTCCCATCTGCCAAAACCGCCAACATTACCGTGACTCGCATTTTTTCGTTGCCTGTAGTTTTAATTAGGACGGACTTTGCACCTTTTTCGTTCACAGTATAATTAGATGGCATGTAGAAGAAAACCGGAGTTTCATCGGCATTTCCTATTTGGCTCAAAAGGTAATTATTGGTTTTTCTAAGTCCAATTACGTATTTCTGGTAAGCGAGAAGTTTTTCAACATAGACTTCTGACAATTTCTGACGCAGCGAAGTTCGCCGCCGTAAAGAAAAATTATTTCGTCGCATCATTCTCACGCACCAACTTCTGCTGGCCTTGAATTCTTGCAATGATATATTAAGTCCTCTAGCAATTTCATGAGCTTTAAGTATAATACTTTCAGTCGAAACAGGCATACCGTTCTTCCTCATGGTGCGCACAAACTTGACTACTTCTTCAATGCAATGAAATCGGCCTAATTTTGGACCACTGAGCGACTTCCTTGTGGCTCTGGCTTTTTCTAGTTCCTGTTTTGAGAGTTTCCATCGACGCACATTTGCCTCAGATACACCGAACTTTCTACTCGCATCACAGTTATTAGTTTTTTCGGCGTAATTTATCACGATCAGCTTAAAATTTGTATCTTAGCTCCGTCTAATTCCTTTGTTAACTTCCCCTTAGCACTCGTGCCAGGTACTTCAACATGATCTGTCATTTTAACTTAAGGGTTGTGCATTTAAATCAAGAATGCACAACTCAAAATTACTGTCACACTTAGTGAATCGCAGTGCGTCTTTTGAAAGGGGAATCCCAATGATTTCCGCTCTCATTTGTTTAGACATTGCGGTTGCCGTTACGTGCAAGGTGAAAGTACATCGTCTGTGTTATGATCGTCGACGATGATTATTAGTCTAAATAATTATTATTCCCGTCATGTTTTTCTTATTGTTATTACTATTTGTTTATTTCACTTCTTTATGTACATACTTGAATTTGCTGTTGTGAATTGTTTACTCTAATATACCATTTGTTGTAAAAACCATTGATTAAATGCTTAAATATACTTCGTATTCGAATGTAAGACGACTCTTGATATTTACAGCTGAAAATTTGGAAAAAAAGGTCGTCTTAGATTCAGGTGAATACGGTATTGTTCACTTTTGTTTTGCTGTCTGTAAATTTTTTCATAGGGCAACATTCTCAGCTGTTGGCAACCCTGGTTAGGACAGATTTTTCAGAGGCATTGAACTGTTGAAAGAATTGTTTGAATGGGGAGTTTGAGGAAAGAGAAAAAGTATTAATAATAGTAAGTAAGGAGTAAGAGCGGAATAGGGATTTTAGATATCGTAGAAGAGGGAGAAAGTGAGTTACATAGATATCAAAATGACATCGATAGGAGATAATTTATTGAATTTCTCCATAAAAATAAAAAAGGAACGATATGGTAATTTTCTACTTTACTGTACAATGCACACTAACAAAGGTTTCAATTATTAAAAAGGATTTTCTTTGAGACGTAGTTGCTCTGTAACTATTATTGATGGGAAGATTGCATCAAGAGAATACCAAGTGTTAAAATAATTTAATGCTGCTCAGATTTAATTGCTTGAGGGATTTATTACACTGTCAACATTTAAACATAAGTTGCTTGAGATTATATATTTTTGATTTAAAGTTATTTCAAATCATTGGTTGAAATTGATTTTGATTAAATCTTTTACTTTTTCTTAAAGCTTATCTCATATACAGTAGAACTCGGTTATAACGGCCTCGGTTAATAGGACAACTCAGATATAACGACATATTCTACAGGTCCCATTCCTGTTTCTACAATACTGCAATATATACACCTCGGTTATAACGTATTAACACACTCGGTTATAGCAACTGTAATGTTGGAAACACTGGTAGCAGACTCAGTCAAACTGTTTTTGCATCATTATTTTTTGTTTACATTATTGTCATTGTTAAGGGGAACATTATTACATTATTAAATGCAAAAGGTGTGAATAAAAGTTTTATTAAACAGTTATTAAATTGCTTAATGTTATTGAGTTCTCCAGATATTACATTGGCGCTGCGGACAGGATGACTTCAGTTATTATTGGTATGGTAAATGAGTTCAATCCAGTTACAGATGATTGGAGCATATTTAAGAGAAGATTAGAGCAGTTTTTTTTAGCAAATGGCATAACAGAAGAAGGAAAGAAGAAAGCAATTCTTCTTAATTCATTACATCAAGATGCTTTCAAATTATTAATCGATTTGAGTATTCCTAATAAACCTGAGGCTTTAGCCTATGATGATATTATTAAACATCTCACAACACATTATGAAATCAAATCTGGAAGTTTTCCTCAACGTTATCAGTTTTATATCGCTGAAATGTGCACTAGTGAATCAATAGCTGCCTGGGCTGCCAGAGTAAAACATTTAGCTTCAGATTGCCAATTCGGCGAACATCTTGAAATGGCTATAAGAGACAGATTTATTATGGGTCTACCTAAAGGAAAAATCAAAGAAAAATTATGTGCGGAAGATGTAATTAAACTAACATTCAATGAAGCAGTCAATTTAGCACAAACTACTCGAGTAGCCCAACATATGTTTGAGTCTTCGGAAATTAAAGTTGAGCCTGAGATTTATCAACTTAGAACCAATACTAGCGCTACTCAAAGATATTTTCGTCGTGCTCAGAAGGATTGTTTGGTTTGTGGTTATAACAACCACTCAACGCATCAATGTAGATTTAAAGATTATGTCTGTACCATTTGCAAGACAAAAGGACATTTAAAGAGAGTTTGCCCTCAGTCATCCGATAAATCCAATCGGAACAAGGTTAGTAACCAGCAATTGAATAATTACTGCATGGAATTAGAAGATATGATTGACCTTTTTAATATAAGATGTTCTAATCCGAAATTATACCCACCAATCATACTTAAAGTCAGTTTAAATGGAGTTGTTGTTGAAGCACATTTGGACAGTGGTGCTACATATAGTGCCATTTCAGATAAAGATTATTATAAATATTTCCAATCAGTACAATTAGATGAATGCCAAGATGTAATAAAACTATATAAATACTTGGATAAACCTCTTGGAAGCTGCAGTTTAAAAGTTGAATATAATGGTGAGAGCACTTTCTTATCTTTTCATGTAATAATTGCTGGGGGTCCTATTCTCTTAGGAAGAGACTTTTTGCATGCTTTTAATTTCAAGCTAAGCCAAATAACATATATGAACAGTGAAGATATTAAATATAGATGGGACGTAGCATTATAGAGCAGTGATATTCGATCTCAAGTGCTAAAAAGGTTTCCAAAAGTATGCAACCAAAAATTAAGATTATTTAATAAAGGTACGGTAACTCTCAAGTTACAAGAAGGAGCAGTTCCCAAATTTTGTAATCCCAGGCCAGTACCGTATGCTTTGAGGCCATTGGTGGAAAATGAGCTGAAAAGACTGCAAGAAATAGGAGTTATTTCACCCATCAAATACTCCACTTGGGGGACCCCTATAGTGCCAGTTTTAAAACTGAATGGCACTGTAAGAATCTGCAGTGATTATACCATCACTATCAACAAGAATCTTAAAGCCAACCATCATCCTTTGCCTAGGTTAAATGATTTACTGAATCAATTACGCAGAGGAGTTTTTTTTACAAAATTAGATCTACAAAATGCTTATCAACAAGTTGAGTTAGATGAAGAGTCAAGAGAACTTACAACAATTAGTACACACAAAGGGTTATTCTGTTATAATTGCATTCCTTTTGGGGTAGCTCCAGCTCCACAAGCCTTCCAGAAGATTTTAGACACAATAATGACTGGACTGGAAGGTTGTGTTGTGTGGAAAGATGACATAGTTGTCAGTGGACAGACACGATTGATTCATGATGAAAGGTTATTTACTGTATTGAAACGCCTTGAAGACAGTGGTTTAACTATAAATTTATCTAAGTGTGAGTTTTTGCGAAGCTCAGTTAGCTATCTGGGTTACATCATTGGGGCGCAAGGTCTACGATTTCATCAGAGTAGAGTTACCAAAGTTTTAAAATGTAATCCACCAATTAACATAGCTCAACTAAAGTCATTTTTAGGAATGATAGAATACTATACAAGATTTATAAATGATATGTCCACCATTATATCAGTTACTAAAGAAAAATGTGGTTTGGTTTTGGTCGAAGGAATGTGAGGATGCTTTTACCACAATAAAGTTACAGTTAACCAGATCTCCAGTATTAGCAAATTACAATCCTGATTATGAACTGCAGCTGTCAGTCGACACTAGTCAGTATGGAATTTCTGCGATTCTTAATCAGGTGTCCCCAGAGGGGCATAGTAGACCAATCAGTTTTGCTTCACGTGCTTTAAGTACAGCAGAAAGCAACTATCCTCAAATACATAGGGAGGCATTGTCTATGGTATTTGGTGTTCAGCACTTTTATCAGTTTCTGTATCTACGGAAATTCATCAATGAGACGGACCACAAGCCTCTGATAACCATTTTTGGATCGAACAAGGGCATACCAATGATGGCAGCCAACAGGCTGCAGAAATTTGCAATTTTCCTCTCAAACTTTGATTTTCGTATGGTCTATGTTCCAACTCATCAGAACTGTTCAGATATCTTTCTAGATCTATTGATCTTGTAGAAGAAGAAACAACTAATAAATAGGAAGTGATGTAATGTTCTTATCTAAATTTTACACCACCGATTAAAGTCAAACAAGCAGAGATTGCTCTAGCTACTGTAAAGGATCCAATTATAGTATCAGTCATAAAATACATCCTGGAGGGATGGCCTTGTAAGTGTCAAGGTTTGTTCAAAATATATCACTTATTAAAAAATGAATTAAATTTAGAAAATGGAATTTTAATGAAGGGACAACAGTTGGTAGTGCCTGAAGCTTTAAGACCAAAACTACTAGATGAAATTCATTCAGCACACTTTGATCAAGTCAAAAGTATACAATTAGTTAAGCAATATTTCTGGTGGCCTAAAATGAATAGTGACATTATAACAAAGGTCAGTACTTGTTCAGTTTGTCAGGAAGTTCAAAATTCGCCAGGGAAAGCAGTATTAGTGCCATGGCAGTGGCCATCGGAGCCTTGGAAGAGAGTTCATATTGACTTTCTAGGACCATTTGAAGGAAAGTTTTCTTTAATTGTTGTGGATGCTCATAGTAAGCGGCTTGAAGTACTTCCTATGAGCACTATTACTAGTCAAGCCACCATACAGGCATTAAAGAGTATTTTTGATCGGTTTGGAATTCCTGAGATCATCGTCTCGGATAATGGACATCAGCTGACACAATCACAAGAATATCAAGAATTTTGCACTAACAATGGCATCAAAATCAAGGCAGGTGCTTCTTATCATCCAGCCACAAATGGGCAACCTGAGAACTGCATAAATATAGTTAAAAGATGCTTAAAAAAGGCCTTAAATCCTAAACAACCATTGATGGATACGTTAACAAATTTTCTGATATTGTACAGGAATACACCTCATATTACTACTCAGCAAACCCATGCTGAACTCATGTTAGGGAGACGCATTCGTACACAGTTGGACATCCTAAATAATCGGACAAAAGAGAAATTGACACAGAAGATATCAGAACTATAGTACAGAGAAATCAAGAAAGGGAAATATTATATTCTGGAAGGCGAAAGGTTATTTTTAGAATAAAGGATCCGGTATGGATTAAAATATTCAGAAACAACAAATTCACCTGGACCAAAGGTACGAATTTGGAAGTCTTGGGCTCACGGAGCTATCTAGATCAAATGGAAGATACTAAACAAGTTGTAAAGAAGCATTTATATCAGCTAAGCCCCAGAAACAATGGCAGCATACCGGAAGTATACCCGTAGGATTCCAAAATATTTGTGTGCATAAGCACAGGGTTGACGCAACACATTTTTGTATGTGTGGGTGAGAAGAAGAGAACTAATATCATATAAATGTCATTACATGGTTCAGGTTTTATTATTAATTTTTGCTGATCATTAATACATTCAAGTACCAAAGACAGCCTCTTGACCGCCCAGGTGGGGAGGAATCCAACAGCTTAAATTCTTTACTCGGTGTGGTTTGCATGAGTCGTTTTCTAAAACCAAGTCAGTAGACATCACTTTTAATGAAATAACATTAACAGAATGGTTAGCCGAAATGGACGTAAAAAGTTTTAAAAGTTATGAAAATATCAATTCCTATGCAGAAAACGACCATGATGTTATAACAGAAGCTCAAATGGTCCTAGAGATCATGAGAGATGTCATGGAAGGGTAACATGGAAAGTGTAGTGAAGAAGAAGAAGAAGAAATGGTAGAGGATCAAGACGAACCAGTTTCCACGGTTAACGAAGCTATGAAAGCAATAAAACTGATATTTTATGAATCAAAGGAGACTAATAAAAAGACATTTAGTATTATTCACTGCAATGAGGATGACCTCGAAAAAAATTTCAAGTTGGCACATACAACACAAAAAAAATATCAGATTATTTTGCTAATCATTAAAATTATTGTTATTATGTTTAATGTGCTTATTGTATCATAATATAATGTACTTTGTATTATGTCATAATATAATATAATGTTTTAAGGTACTTATTAGAACATAATATAAAGTTTAGAATTAGGAAACTAATTATATGTTCCCATGCGCCTTTGTTATAATGACAATAAATTTCCAGTCCCTTGGATGCCATTATAACCTTGTTCTACTGTATTTTGTTTCAATTTTAACAATGCTTCCTATTACTTCATTTGTAAATCAGTCACTTATAAGAATTCTGATGTTAATGTTAATTTTATAAATTATTTGTAATGATAATACGTTAAGTTAGATTTCTTAACCTTTCTACAAGTAATTTTTTAGATCTGAGCCTTCTACTACAAATTCTCAATTTTATATTGGAAATATTCTCACATTCACTTTTAAAAGTTTGTTTACCTTTAGTAATAGTCACCTTTATTTTCAGGTCATATGAATGGCAGACGATTCTCATTTTGACATTCAAAGTTTGGTTGAATAATCTTGAGTAAGGTGCATTTGTTTTTTTCCTTCTATTATTTTCACGTTTAGGTATATCATAAAATTGGAGAGTGCACAGCCTTTGATTTCACCTGCTATATCCAAATAAAATGAATAATGATTACTGTTATTTAGCTTATTGAGGTTCAAAAACGCACAGATCCTTTATTTTCTTGCTGCCTCATACACTATGAGGATATTTTATGATTCAATGAGTCCATTTTATTGTTAAATATTATAAATCAATGAAGCATTTGATTGCAATTTACTATTAAGAGGTTAATTTAAAGCATTCTGACAATAAAATGACCACACTAATTAATAAAAACATAATATTTGTTTATGCACTGAACTAAAGCCACTAAAATAAAACTATTCTTGAGATACATGATAGAAAGATAGAAAAATGATCCTTTACAAAGTTTTAACACAAAATAGCCATTAACACTTTTTAAACTTAACTAATATAGGATAGTATTTAAATAACTGAGTAATTCAGTTAGCTAAATTTAGCTAGAATAAATTTTCATATTTGTTCATTAAAATGCGATTTATTGAAAAACATTGAAATAACAGGAAACTATATCATCAAACATATTTCAATCTAAATTGTATTTCAAGGCTTAAGTCATAATTTGTAAAAGGAGATACAAAACATTCCTACTTTCTTAACTCTATTTAGTAAACTATACGTTCATTAATGTCACAAACTGTTTCGCCCCCATTCCATATACCTGAATAACGCTAAACATCAATATAAAACATTGCTGATGTTGAAACAACGAGTTAAGGGATTTTATGGTTAAATATAGTAATATATGTAATCCAATACTTAAAATTTTAAAGAATTAATTCAAATATTGGAGAAGTGAAAATTCATAAATCACTTCAATGCATTAATGCGCGAGAAATATTTTATAACGCTTGCATTCGATAATAAATTAGTAATAGCATACCTTAAACTTAAACATTTACTCTTCCATTTTACATAATTATATCAAATAACGTAATTGTACAACTGCCAGTTGAACGAAACCGCCAACCGTCAAGCCTCTCTGGACGCCAGCGCCACCTATCGATACTTTCATGAAAGCATTTATTAATTTATTCTTCCGAAATATTGCTCTGTCGTCTGGCTGCCGGAGAAATGGCTCGCGTATTAGTTGGCGTTAAAAGGGTTATTGATTACGCCGTAAAAGTAAGAAAAATAATTAAATGAATCATTTGTCCATGTTTGTAAAATACATTTCTTCCATAAATGAATCTTTCGTTTGAAATTCTTCAGCTATTAAAATCAATTGAAAGTTGTCCCCATAAACCATCGAAGTGTCCTGAAATTCCAATGTTTCAGCAATTAGTAACTGATAGTAACTGAATAAAGAAAATCAGTGAGCATTACTATAAAAATATAAGTTCAAAAAATCACAAAAGATTGAGAGCCACAAAAGATGTAGAATCACAGACTCAAGATACATCGCACACGAAAATGCGGGCATAATATCCTGCATTCCGTATCTATAATTACATACGTAGTATGTATGCGTAGGTATGTGTGTACAGCATGGGTGGCATGGCATGGAGCGATGATTGGAAGCAAAGTTTCTAGGATTTCTAATCATAAAGCCTGTGAACACCGTGCTGCATGCACTAATATAAAAACCTGCGCAATTGTGGCAGCAAAGCAAAGTTGAACGACTGCAACACGATGATTGCAATGGCGAACATTTCAATATTATTGTTAATTTGACTGTAGTTCAGAGTTGTTTGAAGCGTGTTCGAAATTATTTAATTATAAAATTTTATCCTAGGGTCAAAATGAGTGCAAAAGGCAAGAAAAGAAAGTGTGCTTTTAACGAGGCTTTGCAAAAGGAACATCCTTTTTTTTAAAAAAACCTTACAATCCACAAGTAACATTTTGCACCCAATGCAGTAGTGAGAAATCTGACATCAAATTACATATTCAATCAAAGAAACATAAGTTAGATGCAAGCTCTGTAGCTTCCAGTGCGTCAACGAAGAAATTTTTTATGTAACATCGTTCTGGCAAATTGGAGATTGTGACAAAGGACGGGGTAATTGCATATCACACTGTAAAACACAATCACAGTTTCAAATCTGTAGATTGTACCTCTAAGCTAATTTCCACATTGTTTGAACTTAAATTTTAATCAGCACGAACAAAAAGCGAAGCAATTGTGAAAAGCGTTCTTGCTGGAGAAGCTCAAAATATTTTTCAATAGGAATTTGGCTCATAGATAGATTCATGAAAATGCTGGAATTAATGTGAAAGTTCTTGAACTTGACGTCCTGCAAGGTGAGACAAGTAACCATTTGAAAGATTATCTTTTCTCTGTCCTCAGCCTCAGGAGATTTGTTGATAAGATTGCTGGCATTTCTGCTGATAATACCATTACTAGCTTTGGAGGTGCAAAACGTACAGCTTCCAAGAATCTTTTCCGGAAATTATCAGATAGCTGTAGCAGAACATTGGTGGGGATCCGTTGCATGGCACACATTTGCAACAATTGTGTAAATAACGCATCTGACGTTCTTCCAGTTGATGCGGAAGTTGTTATTGTAAAAATATTCAAGTTTTTTCATATTTATATGGTACTGAAAACATTTTGTGATTTTGTCTAAGTGCAGTACAGACAAAATTTTGCCGTACTTGAACACAGGATTTCTGACGTATATGCCTGTTCTTGATAGAATACTAATAATGTTTAAGCTGCTGAGATTATTTTTTATCAGTAGAAAATGTCTTTGTTATTATTAAGAAATTTTTCAAAGATCCTAAGTCAGAATTTTGGTTCTTGCTCTTACACAACGTTGCCAGTATTTTACATTGTGCCATTTCCAAAATTGAAGGACAGTATGTATCAGCACATGTGAGTATTTGCACTTGTATCAGAATTTAGAAGAGAGGAAAAAATCAAAGTAAAAGAATTACAGAAGGAAGCTGCTAACGGTAGTAATCATTGCGATTTGGATCTGGTGCAGCAGATAACAGGGGAGTCCTATGTTAATTGTCTGCAATATCTGCCTTTGGAAGGCAAATCTTGATAGTCTCTATTAATTATCCTGGATTCAAAAAAACCTGAATGAGATGATCTGGAGAAGAGATGGAATATTTTTTAATGTGATCTTCCCTCTTTGTCGTTTGATCTTTTTAATGAGCTTTGTGTCCTTAATTCGTATCTTAATGAGAAATTGCCTTATGGATGGGACAAGGAGAAAGTATGTACAGATCAGAGATGGTTGAATGTATTTAATGATTTTCATCTTGAGAACATTAATATTCCAAGCTTGCAGAAAATGTGCGAATTCGTCCTCTCTTTGCCGGTATTAACACTGCAGTTGAGAGGCCATTTTCGCTTATTAACAACTTTTGGGGATCGGAAAAGTCATCGATGACCATTGAAACTGTAAAATCTCTACTGATAATCCAAATGAATTACTCAGAGACTTGCCGAAAGATGTTTGAAAAAATGAAGAAGAACAAAGAATTACTCCACAAGCTGAGTTCTTCCAACAAATACGAGTGGAACAACAACCCATCAACTTCAACAGTAGATGAATTATTATGAAAATAAAAATGCAAATATTGTATTCGCTTATAATATATAAATATTTTTTGCTGAATTTTGAATGTCTTTTTTCATGTTATTGTATTCTTTTCAACAAAGACAATTCATTATATGCGATTTTATTTTTATACTTTTGTGGGACTTTTCATATGCATAAATAAATTCACAAATCAGAAAAAATCCTTTGTTGGATCATGTGTCCCGAATTTTGGTTCAGAAAATATGGTCACCATAATTATAACTCTAGTGTATTAATATATAAGTAAACAATCAACTTTAAAAGTATGTAAAAAGAATCACAATAATTGAATAGAAATAAATGTTTCGATAAATTCACTTCCGAACCATCCCTAGTACACGCGTAATTTTGGGATTCACCAAGCCATCTCTAGTGTGCACATAATCCTAGGATTCCCCGAGCCAACCATCATTTCCTCGTGCCTTTGCAAGTGTAAATTTTTGTAATTTACTTTGGGGAGTTTTTCAGTTTTTTTTAATAATCCCATAATGGGACGAACACATTATTCTGCATGCTTTAAGAGAAAAGTGATAGCATATGCAGAAGAAACATCAAATCTTGCTGCAAAATGGCACTATGGGATTGATGAGTCAGATGAGAGATGTATGAGAAGACAAAGAGAGAAACTGGGATATTTTTGTTGCGGAATTAAAAACCTGGGACATAACCGGGACAAATTACATCTTTAGTAAAAATTGTATTGAATGCTTTAATATAACATAATTTGTGTTGTAATTTTAGTTGATACCTTTTTCATTTAATTATGAAATTTTCGGTATTTCTTTTTGCGACAAAACCCAACAGAATTTTCCTCGTGTGCCCTTGTGAAAAGTGGAGGTCGGCTTACAATCGATTAAACACGGTATGTGCAGAGCATGAATTAGGCAGGAATGCATGGAAACACCATTCCACTTTATACGAAATGAATCACATAGTGTTACTACTGTTGAAAAATCAGATAAGAATGTTCTGCATACTGGCAGTCCTGTTATTAAAATTTTCCAAACTGAGCACTGAGTAAATTTAAAACGATTCAAACATTATTTTTGAATTTAGAATGAGTAATATTTTAATGCTTAATGATGTAAGAATAAGTGAAGCTGTTCAGACATTATTTGTGAATTAGGGTAATTGCCCATGAAAATGATTCAGGATGCAGGTTTTAGATAAGTATTAATTCACATTATCATAAGTCTGTGTTTCATTTTCAACAATATAATGAAGATTACAAATTACATTGTTGTTCTTTCATGATAATTAATATTGATTAAAGTTACATAATTTTCCAGACTTGTTTTGGACAACTTATCTCAACACAAGGTACAGTTGAAAATACAATCAAAACTATTACTTCAGAAACAGAACAAAAATGAAATTGTGTGCATAAATTAAAAAAGAGCTATTTCCAAACTGCATCATAAATAAAATACTAAATTTGTTATATAATAAAATAAATTTGAATGAAATATTTTTAAAAGTCTTATGGAAATTCATCAATTACTGTATTAGGCTGAATATAAGGCGAGGTTGGCCTGTCTCGACATTTACAAATCCAAACTCCAGACAACGTGGAGGGTTACTTTGGTTCCGGGCGAGGTGAAGGATGCTGTAGCGCCCGGAGACGACTACCCATTACTACAAAGCGAGCCAAAGGCTCGTCAATATATCCTTTCAATGTTATATCCTTTTGACTGTTGTGCCACAAATTGAAAGGATATATCGACGAGCCTTCAGCTCACTTTGTTGTAATGGGTAGTCGTCTCTGGGCGCTACCGCACCCTTTGCCTCGCCCGGAACCAAAGAAACCCTCCACGTTGTCCGGAGATTGGGTTTGTAAATGTCGAGACCGGCCAATCAGTTTCTGTTATTGTTGTTTTTAAAATAAAATATCATAAATCCAACAATACGTCAAAATATCCTTTCAATGTTATATCCTCTCAAACAATCATAACAATACATGTTCATTTTTTAAGGTATTCCCGTTAACAGGAAAGTACCGCTAAATGTTGTGTCTTCCTCCATATACAGTTTTTAGAAATAAAAAAATGAACTAATTTAATAATTATTTAACAGTGAGAAAACATCTAAAGATATTATCTTCCATAAAATTGTAGCTTCGATAAATTATATTTAAGGATCCAGTATTTTCCAATTCAAAGCACAAGCAACATGTACTATAATAGCAAGAAAGGTATATGAACTATTATATGGGTGAAGCAGAGATTCCCAACTGATTATGTCTAATTTCTACCCACTTTTGGTCACTGTGTCCTATCTTTGGACAATTAGTCTGTCCTTTTCTTTCAATTTTTGGCAAACGTCACCAAGAACTTTACAGTAGCATTCGCTAATGACAGTTTTGCCTCGGAGGTAAAATGTCTTCAATAATGACACTGCCATAGTCATAAAAATTGATGCCATGACTTTGCCAACAGAAGGAATCACCTTGAAAATTTCAGTCGTGATGGCAACCAGTGCCTCCATTTGATACTTGAGCGATTGGTCTCTGGTGAATGGTTATAAACTCATGTTTAATCACATTTAACATGTATTAGTCATTCTTCTTTCTTATATAATATTAAAAGATTCTCTAAATTATAAATTCTGTTTAACATCTGCACTGAATAATTTTTATAAGAAAGCATTGGAAATAACATTTGGCTTGCTATTACATATTCCCTATTTATAAGCCAATGATGTTAATGATTCAAGATATTCTTTAGCCAAGGAGTCCCTAAGCAACTGTCTGCCGACCATATCTGGCCTGCATTGTTTCACCTATCATGCATATTCGTATATTTTCCAATGTCATTAAATATCATTTATGAAGTGTGTATTTTTTTGAATAAGTGGATGCAACATGCAGGCAGGCCTTGACTAAGGATGCTCAGCTGGGCTGAAATGAATTTTGATGACAAAAGGTTGATTTATGTATATGGCATGCCAAGCAAAACATGCTACAATGTAATTTAATGCTACTTCAAATGAAAACACATCGAAATCATTCCAGAAATGAAGCTAATCTGAATATGTGGCATGGAAGACTTCCAGTACCAACACTCTTTTCCCTTGCTCTCTCTGGCGCTGCTTCGGGATGCCTTTCTCTCTTTCTGTGGTGGGTTTTACTTTTCTGCCATTGATCGCCTGAAAATATCTCACAAACCTATAACCCTAGTCTAATTTGTAAACCATACTATTGCAAGTACCATTTGTATAGATTTCTCTTTTCAAAAGTGGGACACATCTGTATTTTGCATTGTAAACAGGAAAACACCTCTCTCTGAAACGTTCTTTTTTCACAAACTGTTCACTTCTGTTTAGTGTGTGAAGAGCCATAGCTTTCTTAAAATTTTGGTAAACGTAATATGAAAGGTTATTGCTGGATTGGCAGTCTTTTACTTATGACGATTGACACATGCAGGTTTCCTATAACACTATCATTTCATCTATGCTATTTTGGTTATGTAAAATGGCTCTTTTACTTGCATTTAACTATGATTTGAACTTTATTTACCCTTAACGGTGCCTGATAAGAGAAAATTAGGTGCTGGAGCTATTTCTGGTTTTAAGGAAAGTAGAATCATTAAAATGGGAACAAATTTGGACATAGTTAAATGCTCTGAAAAAGGTAATATGCCTACCAACGTCAAGTCAAGCTTTGTATGTCCCACGTATGTCGGCGGTGACAATCATACATGACAAGGTAAGAATTAAGAAACATATTAAGGGCTCTGCTTCAATGCAAGCAACAGTGATAACCAAGCAGTGAGTGGGATTAATTGCTGTGGATGAAAAACCTGATGATTTCAGAATCAAACTCAAAGCAGTGTGACCTTGAGTTTAGCAATCATTTAAAGCAGGGGTTCTTAACTTTTTGTGAGCACTGCACCCTCACAGCGATCCATGATAATCCTGCACCCCACCATAATTTCTTCAATGGTTGTTAATTTTAGTTTTTTTTTAATTTTAACGAATTATTAAATGTATAGTATTTAAAATCAGATATAATTATTACAAACTACATTTTAAACTCAACCTTTCCTCAATTAAAGCCACAATAAGATTGTAATACAGGTGAGGCGACGATTAGGCATTTTATTACAATGGAATCCTATCCAAGAATTTCATAAAAGTTTTCAAGATTGTTTCTTTTTAAACAATTTTTAATGCTGTATTCATCTTGAACTTCAAAATAACCTCTCTGTAGCGGATTATCTCAGCCTTCTCACGAAAAGTAGGACCGAGAGAATGACTTTGTTATAAACATAATTAAAGGCGGAAAAATACAGCGACAATATGTGTGGGCAAGGCAGTTTAAATCGCTTTGTAAACAGACCTCGAATAGTGATTACGGTTTGTTATTTCAAGAAAATGAATGTTCTTCAGCATCTCGCTATATATCTAATAAGAAACGTGGACGCATGAATACACACGCTAGGACGGCAGCTGGTCGTTCAAAATGTTATCTAAAAAAATAAATAAATCAAATTGCAAGATGTTCCCACTGCACACCCTGGACCCACTTCCCGCACCCCCTGGACCATCTTCCTGCACCACCTGGGGGTGCGAGCACCCCCAGTTAAGAACCCCTGATTTAAAGGAAAGGCTCTCCAAGTCTTTATTAACATCTTAAGTAAGAACTGGGAAAAAGTTCTAATGCTGAGCCCTTTTAATCCTCTCTGTTAGCAGTCCACCTAAACTACCAATTTTTTAACCTGCAGTTGTTTTGTAATGATTCAATTTTTTTAAAACTTCAATGTTTTACAAGTCGTAATTAAGAACATAATTAGACAGAAATGATTTGTCATGTCTTTAATAAGTTATATTTAAATGAATGTTTGTGCGAGTACAACATTAAAGTGATTTTTGTAAAAATATTACTCTCTGGCAAACAAGTCAGCAACATAACCACACTTGATAACATTGTTCTTATGGAAAAAGGTGTTATGACTTACAATGTGACTTTAAGGAACCAATTTTGTCATCAGTATAAGGACTGCCTGTACTTCTAATAATAAAAAAATCCCCAAAACTAGCTTTTTGAAATTTAAACTTGAATCATTTGTAAGTTTGTATGTGGCCTGCATAATGGTACATAAATCCTCATATTGCTCTTTTAGTAAACAGTTTGGTGTGACTGTTACTGCACTTCATATTTCCATGAAACCTTGGCAAAGATTGTTTGGTCACAAGTTACTGTGGCATTCTAGTCTGTTGTTGATAAGTGGCAGTGCCACTCTTGCATCAAATTACAGTATTATAGAGCATTTTATCTGGATTCCAGTTATCTGGAAATCCAATTAACCTGTTATTTAAAAATAATAATGCATTTTTCCAAAATTTGTTAGGAGAAAGAAATTTAAATTTAAAGCCTCACTAGTAATTACCCAGCTCATCACCATGTGTTGGTGCGCTCCAGTGAACTTGTAATTTGGAAGAGAAAAAGGAATTTATATTGGAAAGTACCCGATTACCAGAGCCGGCTAGGAAAATCACAGCATCTGGTGCAAAATGTGTGTGCGTACATCAAACATTTTTATTAATAAATTTTAATAAATAAAGCAGTCTCTCTCGCTATTGAGGGTGCTTCAGTTTCCATCGCGTCATGAAGTTTCCTTTTTCTTATTTTCGAGAGCACATCAGGTATTCCTTTTTCATCGCAAAATTTTTTTGCCTATTCCATATACTCTTCCAGTCTTGACGTTGAACTTTTTAGGTCTGGTACCAAATCACAGATCATGTCAACAGCTCTATCCACAGTTACATTAGCACCCTGAAGAGATTTAGTGAGGTGGTTGATCTTCTGGAGAGAGTCATCCCAAAATAACAAGAAAAATATAAATATAAAAGTAAATGTGTGCTTGCATTCTGCAAGCATTTTCTTTCACATTAAAGTGAAAATAAAAGCCGAAAAATAATTTTCAATGCATAAGTTCACATCTCGGCTCCGAATTACGTGTTTTTCTGTTTTGAAAATATTGGGGTATAAACAACCCCAAAAATTTATAATTATGAAACTTTTATATAGGTTTTCACCATTTGTTACGAATACCTCACATTCATGCAAAATTTCATCAATGTAGCACCTCTAGAAGTGCATTTATATGAATTTCATTGTTTAAATTTTATTAATTTTTAACAGCCACAACAATAAATATTTATAAAATTTTCAATGTTATTTACCACCGGGACATTATTTCCTAACTCTGTTAAAATTTTCAGCTTCCTGGATCTAATTAATGTACATAAACATTAGTCAATTTGTTAAACATTGGAGAATTTATTACGGCCGAACAAATAAAAATTTTCAAATTTCTATATTCCCGTTTTCATTGTTTGGCGAATTCTACAGGTAGAAAATATTTCAGTTTTATAGCGCATTTAAAAATACCTTAACCATGAAATGTTAGTAAAATTGTTTATAATTTTTAGCGGCCAAAATAATGCACATTGTTGCAATTTTGCAATTTTTCCTCCATTATTTTTTTTCTCTTCACCTGTGTATTAAATTTCAGCTCTCCAACTATTATAGTCTGGGCCAGACATTAGTATCCTCCTATATCCTATATATATCCTATATCATATATCCTCCTCTGTAAGAAGAGTGCTTATAGAATGATGTTTTAGCAAACTTTCAGCATCTCTGCATTTATGTTCATTCTTTAACTTTATTACCACCGTATAAACTTCCTTCAATTGTAACCCCAATGAATTTGCAGAATTTTCTCTTGATGACCATGGTGTTGTGCCATGTTTTTCCAACGTCACCTTCAGGACCTCTATTAATACAACCCATCTCGATGTGGAACAAGCAAAATAAAGGAACAGTTTCTATACGTTTGCAAAAGATTCCCTAATTTGACGGTTAGTTTTTTCAGTGGAATGATAACAAGCTAAATTAAGCAAATGCTCTGTAGGTGGTATGAAACGTGCAAGAGGGTTATGTTTGGAACCGTTTTATTTACCAGTCATATTATGAGCATTTTCATACGATTGAGCTCTCATATTTCATAAATCTAGTCCATCCAGTTCCAACTTTTGGATTATTTCTGACGTGATTTTGTCTCTCTTTTTCGATTTGACAGCAATAAAATCAATAGAGGCCTCCTCAATAATACTTTTTTATCGACAACTTGGGCAAAAATTCTGCTCGGCTAATGCAATGCGATAGGACGCTCACATTTTAGGGGACGATGGTAAATAAAATAAATTACATTCAGAGGGTAAAGAGAAGAGGCAGCCTAAAAGCCACCAATTAAGTTTGCACACGTTCACCTATGACTTGGTACGGTCACGGCCCTTCAGCTGTCCCTCAGGTTGGGCGTTATAAGTTTCGAAGAGATTGAGAAAACAAAACTGTAACCACACTTTATCAAGTGTATAATATGACTTCTATTTACCGCCCCCTTACAAAGCTGCGCTCTGGTCACGTGCCCCGGTTGCCCCACCCTATATATATATATATATATATATATATATATATATATACACACATACATGCAGGGAAGTTAATATAAACGTTATTAATTAATAAGACTCCTAGAATTGAACCCATGACTTCAATGTAGACTGTGAGCAGATAAAATTTAAAAGGGGTAAGACCAAGTAAATCTGGCAAGTATGAAACAAATGGGATTTAACACAATGCTCCAGGATCTTATGCCACCTGTGGTGCTCTGAGATCTGTCTGTCAAGACAGATCTGGGCTTTTATTCTTATGATACAATATTCCAGAATCTACCATCATCATCACACACTTTGACCTCCCCTCAAATAACTAACATAAGCCATGATGCCAAGCAACTACTACCGTTAAATACTGTAAATGAAACTTTATTTCCATTTGTAATTAAATTTATAGCACGATATTTTATACACATTAAAAATAACCTATAGAAGAGGTGGGCAACATTTTTCTGTAATGTGCCACACATTATGTATTATGTATTCATCTTAAAACCTATTTTTCATTTTTCTTGGAAGCATAACTTTATTTCAATATTTAACATTAAACGTATGTTCACTTTTGAAATTATATAATAATATTTTGCATGGGTTACTTAACTCATAAATTTTACTTGTAATTATTAAAAATTATCAGGATCGTCCCAGTAAAGCTATGCAACTCTTGGAGTTTCCTATCATTGAAGGGGCCCCATCTGTACATATGCTACCTATCTAATTTTGCCAAATCAATCTCTTTTTTTCAGTGCAAATTTTAATTTCTTTAAAAAGTCATCATCTTTAGTAGAAATTAATTGACAGAAATCTAGGAGTTCTTTAATTACCTATATCAAAATTTTTGTTAACGGCAAGCACAAAAACACATAGCTGAGCCGTATCAGTATTATAACAACTTACATCAAGAACTAATGAATAGTATTTGCATGCATGTCATCTATTCTCCTTATCACAGTACATATTCTTGAAGGTGCAATGTCATCAACCATCCATCCTTTTTACGAACTTCTCCATCAGAGTAAGATTAGTAAATGACTGTTGTGCAGGCAGCACACTTTTCTTTTTAGAAATCAAACTGGCACGTAAAATGAAGCAAACAGGATACTTTGAATCAAATGCTTTTGCTTAAAATGCCATTCTAAATTAAGTTTTTAGGCATAGCAACACAAGCACCAAAAAACAAACACACTGGCTTTGCATCTTCTTGTCTTGTAAAAAATAAACTGTTCTTCCCAAGCTATGTTAAATGCCAAGAGGTGATTATCATCTTCATATTTCCTTTGTTAACTCGAATTTGAACTGAGCTTGTTGTGGGAAATTTTATTTAATGGGGTTCACCCACTAATATAAATCAAGCAATGAGCTAATAAAATACAAAACGCAATCACGGGTTACTCAAGACTAGCATACGGAGCACACTACTCAAAATCAGATGTGAAGATAAAAGACTTTCGAACATAGGTAAAAGAGTGGGTGAGTTCTTTTAAAATATATAATGAATGTTCAGAAAACAGAGGCTACAAAGTATTCACATATTTTTAATACATTCACAACTTGTGGGAATAAAGAATCAGAAGACCTACAATGTAGAACCTAGCCACTCGAACACATAATTCTCGGTCTGTTTTTAAAGAACCTAGACTGCTAACACTGACATTTTGCAAAACACTTTAATAATATTTTAAAGTTATATTTTACAAATCACCAAGAGTGCCACTGAGATGAGCTTCACATGTCACTAGTGGCACCAGTGCCACAGTTTGGCCATCCCTAACCTATAGTATTAAATGCTCAATTTTTACATGTAATTTCTATTTTAACCCTAACTCTTGCTCCCTCGCACATGATACCTTCTTATTTTGCATTATTTCTTACAGTATTTTGTTTAACATGATGAAATTGAACCTCCCTAATCCGGCAACCTTGGGATCTGACCGAAGCCGGATTAGGGAATTTGCCAGATTACGGGAGGTATCTAATCCTAAAGTTAAGCCTAGCCCACCTCTTCATGATATTAAACGTTGTTATATAGTAAATATTAAATTAAATGCACAGAATGATATTTAAACATAAGCTACAATAATAAGGTAATAAACAAAAACGTTAAGATACATGGTGCGTTTTATTTTATGGTAAATTGGTACATATGGTGTGTTTTCAAAATTTTGTAAGCTCGCATAAAATGGATACTGTCGAATATAACTGAGAAATATTGCGAGTATATTGGTTTCCGAATTACAATTTTTACAGTTTAATGTAATCTCAGTTTATTTACGCACTGATACCATAAACAATAGAAAAACGCCATTGTTAAAGCTGCTCATAAGAATAAAGGTAGCAAAAACTAAGTGCAAATTGCACAAGAAATTTTTAGGTACAGCATTTACCAAGTTACGCGCTTTCCACTGTAAAAGGTGGTTTCACAGGAGGTGAAATGATATGCAGCTGTTCAAGGAAGATTTTTTTCTGATATATGAGGGGTTAAATATATATAAAACATATACGTATATAACTAGCAAAGTTAACATAAAATTTGGTAATAAAGGAAATCTTATTCAAATCCTTTAATCCATTGAGAGGTTAATAAATAATGCATTGAACTTGGCGACTGACAGTTCTAAACATTTCAGTTCATGGAAAACAAGGCGTACTCGGAGACTATGCTGGATTAGGGGAGTTGCCAGATTATGTAGGTTCAACTGCGTGTTCTAGAAATGCATCTGCCATGTTAGGTGAGGACTTGCTGTATATGTACTTTACAGATATTCCTCATTTGAATATTTGCATGATATGATAGGTAGTTAACTTTAAACATTTTTCTCTAATAATATGTAGATAAAGAATATATTGAAACTTACTCAATATCATCGAAGAGAATTCTAAATTGTGCCACCTTGCCAGAGGAAAGGTTCCTACCGGCGATGCAGAATCATCTGAAAATAAAGAAATATAATTTAACTTAAAGAACTTCTTCACATTTTCATCACATTAACCTTCCCCTTGGCATCTTCATGTTTTAATGTCCAAGGAGTCCAAACTTTCCTTGGCACGTGCATGATTTAATGCCTAGATGTAGCCAAGGCCAGTCCGAGGTACTGGCAAGCCAGGGTGGCTGAACAGGATGTGCAAGTCTTGGAGGCACTATCCCAAACATCTATCAATGCATTACTTGCAAGTGAATAAATTTTGGATACTAATTTGTATTGCTGAAAAAGCAAGAGTCTTTTCGGCATCCTTTTTATTATTACAGTAATATTTATGAAGCAATAAATAAATTAACAGGTTATTTTACATATCATTAAAAACATGATGGAAGGAGGCTCTGGAGTGGTCTGACATGTCAAAATATCTTTAATCGCCCTTGGCTTTTGCCATCTTATGAATCATAATTTTTACTAAATTGCTGGCTCCTTTTTGCCATCCTATTTAAAAATCTAATTCTTGCCATTTGAAATAAATAACAGAGATGATATTCAGCTAATCATGACATCTCATACAAAACTATGAGAGCTGGATGAGGAAATTTGTTCACCATTATGCCTATGCTTAATCTTCATTACAAAACTCATGAACATCACATAGTGGCAAATAGAAAACGCATTGATTACATTAATTATCATTTTGCTGTGAGTACCTGCTTATACCTACGAGCAGAAAATATTGATTTTCTCTGGCTGATAATCTTTTTTGCAGCAATGTCATGCTGGTCTTCTATATATATATTAGAGATACATTAGCCCTAGAATGGTAGACTTATTCGTTGGTATCTTATTGGTAGACATACGTAAATTTTATGTACAAGGTATTTTGGTCTTGAAAACATATTTAGATTGTAAGATTTCTTTATTATTCTTAAGTAAATAGGATTATGAAAGCAAATAGGCGAAAAGTACTACAAAATTGTTTAATAATGTCCACTATATATACTTTAGGAACAATAAAATGAAATATCTATAAAACATCAAATAAACTGTAGATAAAAAATCTTTTTAGATATCAATTTACAGACAGGAACTTTAAGCAAAAGTTAAAAGGATACTAAAAAATTATAGTAGTGTAGTATAGTTACAATAATGAGAAAATAAATTTTTAAATTTATAGTGATATAATATGGACAGCTGCGCTTTCAAAACTAGAAAAAATGACCAGTCAATTAAAAAATTGATAAATTATTTTGTAGAGAATAATATTTTCTTTTGTCCAAAATCTCATGTTACTGCTGCAAAAGGATAAATAAACTACAAATAGGTAGTCACAATAATGAGAAAATGAAAGGTAACTCATCAGCAATCTTGAGATAATTTTTTTGTATGTTCCCCACAAATTGGTTTGGCACATACGTTGCAATAAGTTGTGGTCATTTTTCTCTTCAAGTAACTGCAGTGAGAACAGTACGTTCTCCGTCCTTTTTGGTTCAATGAAACGACTGGATTTTCTGGTGCTTGTGGTCCCAAAACTCTTGTAATAACAGCCTTCAGACTATTCCTCAAAGTCAGAACTTCAAGTCTTGTTTTTTGCCACTTTAGTGTCAATTGTTCATGAAGGCGAAGCATGAAATTGAGTCTGGACAGAGGTTTTGGATTTTCACCATTCATTTTTGAAAAATTGTGCATGTATATAACGTATGCATTGATTGCAGCAATATTCATCGTGTTGAAAAAGAAACAAAGTGGTCACCGCTTTGTTTTTCTTCCGACATTCATGTTTTGGCACATTTGGTCAAAACTATCAACTCCACCTTTGGTTGTATTGTAGCTATGAATGATTTCAGGCTTTCCGGTTTTCTCATTTATTGTGAATTCATTATGAGCCGACGAAATCAGCGCTACGAGTTTGTTTGTTATTCCTTGGCGTGTATGACACTGCTGTCATGTCTGAGTGATGCAGAAAAAAACTCAATCCTGATTTCCTTTGGTTGTACCTTGGATCCACAAATTGTGCAGGAAATTCTTTCTTGTTTCCTTTTACGGTACCAATGACAGTAAGTTTTTCTTTCAATCATTTCTGTGTCAATGGAATACTGCTAAACCAATTATCCATTGTTATATTCCTATTGGATCCTTTTATCGATGTCACCAATTTTTTCACAAAATAATCGGCTGATATTTCTCCAGAGGGAAGAGTTCCTTTCCCCAAGTAGGGTACTGAATTGAGCATATATTTAGTCGAGCTATCACACATCATAATGAGCTTGATACCATATCGGTTTGGTTTTGACGGTATATACATTCTAAGAGGGCAGCGACCACCGAAACCTATCAATTGCTCATCGATTGTAACATATGCACTTGCCCTGCAGTTATCTTTGCAATTTTAAAGCAATTGTTCCCAGATATAAGAAATCGGGGCTAGTTTGTCAGTCAGCTTTCGAAGGTCTCTTGTTTCTTTATCGTCTAAACACAGGCAACATATCAAAAACTTGAATCTCCCTTCAGACATGGAAGCAAGAAAACGGTCACCACAAAATGAATTGTTTTTTAGAGCTGCAGCCAAATAGAGAACACCAAGAAGGGCGTTCAGTTCTTCGGATTGCAAATCTTGAAAGGTAGGGTCTTTATAATGTGAATAATGTCTTCACTGACAACTAATCTCTTCATTGGTATGGCAGAGAATAGTACTCATAACGTTTTCAGTGAGAAATAGTTGGAGACATTCAATAGGTTCGCACGAGTTACTGGAATTCGCAGTTGGTCCTGGCTTTATATGAACTACGTTCCTTCCAGGAACTTTCCCTGTCAAGGGGGACAATGGGTATTCCAGGAAAACCCGTTTTTTCCTAATAGAGTGAATTCTTCGACTGCTACCAGGTGACTTCCCTCATTGACTTGGTTTTTTCGATTTCTATTTTTGGAGAACTTCCTTTTCTTGACTCCTTGTTCTTCTCGTTCAAATTGCCTGATCCTATTATTCAATTCCTCTTCTACATCACTTTCAGGAACGTATTCTGGATCCTCGTCACTGTCATCATGGAATTGTGGAATGTCGAACGCCGTTTTTCCATAGACTTGCATGTTATAATCGAGGGATACATTCCTGCATCTCGACTCACGTGAGCTGGACTGGGTCGTCTGCAGCACATCCCCACATACATCTATCTATACATACAACTATATATCGCAGCAAAATTAATATAAAAGTTATTAAAAAGCACAAAATAAATTACAGCCTTGCCAGTTAATTTAAGGTTATGCAAACCAGCCGTCAAATTACGTGAATTTATCACATTCTAGAATTTTGTCCTTCTGTTTCACATAAGTGCTAATAGTTGAACGACACTTTTATTTGATTCACTTGCATTATCACTATTAATTTCCTTTTAGATATCATGCCAAGTGATAAATTTATAAATAAATCAATAAAATAAATAAATTTAAATAAAAGATTAACAGAAAAAAGAGTGAAATCAGCACAAATTCAAACAATTACAGCAGAAATAACTATGTCTACACTGAAACTAAACCTCGCATGGTTGGTCGGGAAAAAAATTACTTCGCGTAAACTAGTTCCCATTTCGATCGGCTGGGTCGAAATCTCGAATTTTTCAAATCTCAAACCGTCGAATCTCGGGAGTCACCTGCATAAGAAATAAACTGCATACTCCTATGTTGGAAGGATTATTGACTGTTAAAAACAGATCTGGAAAAACTACTAAATGGTTGACAGCGTAGTTGTTACATTGTATAATCACAAACTGGAGAACTTGGAGGATGCTGACATACAGGGCCGTACGGTGGCAAGGAACTGTGGAGCAACCGCACAAGGTGCCATATTTTTGAGGTGCCTTTGAGCTCGGATATTTTTTAAGCCATTAAGAACTTCAGAATTCTAAACTTTTTATCGGCTTGCACGAATATCTCAAGTGAAAGGTGAGACTTCCTTCGCATTTGCCATTCATTTTTGCATTTCTGGGCATCCGTCACAATAGTCTCACACTGGATGTCTGCAGATCTATAGCCTCTGGCCCAAGACAAAAGGGATGCTAACCCAACCACAACTGACAATCCATGAGGGTGCCTGGTTGCTCACGTACTACATTTACTATGAGAAAGGTGCCCTTTTGTCTATTCCAAGATAATATCTCAATCGACCAAGAGGATGGAGAACTCTTGGAACCTTCTACATGAAGTGATCAGGAAAATAATTTTAGGTGTGTAAATAAAAATACCACCGGTCATTTAGCATATATGTCCGATTCTTCATCCTCCCCCAGCATTTGTGTCATGGAGCTGACTCTTGGAAAAGATATTTTCCAGATTTCGCCAAAGGGTTTTTCCAAAGCCAAAGCAGAGAATACCCATGGCCTGAAGAAATTCGTTCCACAAGTTCCCATCCCTTCTCATTTGAATTTACGCTTCACCCACCAGTCTTCCCTTGGTAGTTAGCGAAGAAAGATAGTTTAATTCCTGAGCTTCGGTCGTATGTATGCATTCGTAATTGCTTGTTACAGGTTTGTACTTCTTCATATATATTATAAATATACTGTAGACTCTACAGTTTAAAAATAAGATAATTAAAGAGCCTTTACTGTTGCAGTGTCTAAAATCATACTTTTAACTTTTATATAAGATTTTTAAAAAACGGGATCGGGATACAAGGATTGAGAATTTCAAATCCCAAAATCCAAGGATTAAAAACTCCTCCAGGATTGCGATTCCTGACCACAATTTTACAGCTTCATAATGTTAGTCAGTTATATATTTTACTAACTGTTACTAGTTTATATCATTTCTGTGTGTCATTTGGTGTTAACTTAAAGTTTTATTCTGTCCTCGAAGATATCATGACAAGGTTATTTAAGGCATAAATTAAGGCACCTTTTCATTGTGACTTTAAACGATGGCCAGCACTATTAGGCTTCTCATTCTAAATCATAAAGCAAGAGAGGAGAGAAACCCTGTGCTGGCATTAGCCTACTCTTAACGAGAAGCACCAAGGAGACCAACGGCTTCACATTCCTCCTCAAGGACGGAGCGCTGATTTTTGTGTTCTCCTCCAAACCATGCAATGCAAATCGGGGGCCGCGCAACCTCTGAAAAACTCCTACTTTTCCAGGCATAGCGGGACAATGCCCTTGCCGTTGCGCCACCCCTCCCCCCCCCCCCCCCTCCAAAATTCAGGACTAAAGGGATTAAGACACCTTTTCAGTAAGCTTGCTCCAGGTGCCAAATTACCACAGAATGGCCCTGCTGATATAACTATATATCAGCAGGCTGTAATGGCATAATAAAATTTCTGTCGTGATGTATGAATAAAATCCTTGAATATTGTTCACTTTTGTTTTGCTGTCTGTAAATTTTTTCATAGGGCAACATTCTCAGCTGTTGGCAACCCTGGTTAGGACAGATTTTTCAGAGGCATTGAACTGTTGAAAGAATTGTTTGAATGGGGAGTTTGAGGAAAGAGGAAAAGTATTAATAATAGTAAGTAAGCAGTAAGAGCAGAATAGGGATTTTAGATATCGTAAAAGAGGGAGAAAGTGAGTTACATAGATATCGAAATGACATCGATAGGAGATAATTTATTGAATTTCTCCATAAAAATAAAAAAGGAACGATATCGTAATTTTTATTTTACTGTACAATGCACACTAACAAAGGTCTCAATTATTAAAAAGGATTTTCATTGAGACGTAGTTGCTCTGTAATTATTATTGATGGGAAGATTGCATCAAGAGAATACCAAGTGTTAAAATAATTTAATGCTGCTCAGATTTAATTGCTTGAGGGATTCATTACACTGTCAACATTTAAACATAAGTTGCTTGAGATTATATATTTTTGATTTAAAGTTATTTCCAATCATTGGTTGAAATTGATTTTGATTAAATCTTTTACTTTTTCTTAAAGCTTATCTCATATACAGTAGAACTCGGTTATAATGGCCTCGGTTAATAGGACAACTCAGATATAACGACATATTCTACAGGTCCCATTCCCGTTTCTACAATACTGCAATATATCCACCTCGGTTATAACGTATTAACACACTCGGTTATAGCAACTGTAATGTTGGAAACACTGGTAGCAGACTCAGTCAAACTGTTTTTGCATCATTATTGTTTGTTTACATTATTGTCATTGTTAAGGGGAACATTATTAAATGCAAAAGGTGTGAATAAAAGTTTTATTAAACAGTTATTAAATTGCTTAATGTTATTGAGTTCTCCAGATATTACATTGGCGCTGCGGACAGGATGACTTCAGTTATTATTGGTATGGTAAATGAGTTCAATCCAGTTACAGATGATTGGAACATATTTAAGAGAAGATTAGAGCAGTTTTTTTAGCAAATGGCATAACAGAAGAAGGAAAGAAGAAAGCAATTCTTCTTAATTCATTACATCAAGATGCTTTCAAATTATTAATCGATTTGAGTATTCCTAATAAACCTGAGGCTTTAGCCTATGATGATATTATTAAACATCTCACAACACATTATGAAATCAAATCTGGAGGTTTTCCTCAACGTTATCAGTTTTATATCACTGAAATGTGCACTAGTGAATCAATAGCTGCCTGGGCTGCCAGAGTAAAACATTTAGCTTCAGATTGCCAATTCGGCGAACATCTTGAAATGGCTATAAGAGACAGATTTATTATGGGTCTACCTAAAGGAAAAATCAAAGAAAAATTATTTACAGAAGATGTAATTAAACTAACATTCAATGAAGCAGTCAATTTAGCACAAACTACTCGAGTAGCCCAACATATGTTTGAGTCTTCGGAAATTAAAGTTGAGCCTGAGATTTATCAACTTAGAACCAATACTAGCGCTACTCAAAGATATTTTCGTCGTGCTCAGAAGGATTGTTTGGTTTGTGGTTATAACAACCACGCAACGCATCAATGTAGATTTAAAGATTATGTCTGTACCATTTGCAAGACAAAAGGACATTTAAAGAGAGTTTGTCCTCAGTCATCCGATAAATCCAATCGGAACAAGGTTAGTAACCAGCAATTGAATAATTACTGCATGGAATTGGAAGATATGAAGGAAAAACCAGATACCGTAGTGTGAAAAATTTAATTATTCTAACTTAGAAGATTTGATTGGCCTTTTTAATGTAAGGTGTTCTAATCCGAATTTATACCCACCAATCATACTTAAAGTCAGTTTAAATGGAGTTGTTGTTGAAGCACATTTGGACAGTGGTGCTACATATAGTGCCATTTCAGATAAAGATTATTATAAATATTTCCAATCAATACAATTAGATGAATGCCAAGATGTAATAAAACTATATAAATACTTGGAAGCTGCAGTTTAAAAGTTGAATATAATGGTGAGAGCACTTTCTTATCTTTTCATGTAATAATTGCTGGGGGTCCTATTCTCTTAGGAAGAGACTTTTTGCATGCTTTTAATTTCAAGCTAAGCCAAATAACATATATGAACAGTGAAGATATTAAATATAGATGGGATGTAGCATTACAGAGCAATGATATTCGATCTCAAGTGCTAAAAAGGTTTCCAAAAGTATGCAAGCAAAAATTAGGATTATTTAATAAAAAAGTTACAAGAAGGAGCAGTTCCCAAATTTTGTAATCCCAGGCCAGTACCGTATGCTTTGAGGCCATTGGTGGAAAATGAGCTGAAAAGACTGCAAGAAATAGGAGTTATTTCACCCATCAAATACTCCACTTGGGGGACCCCTATAGTGCCAGTTTTAAAACTGAATGGCACTGTAAGAATCTGCAGTGATTATACCATCACTATCAACAAGAATCTTAAAGCCAACCATCATCCTTTGCCTAGGTTAAATGATTTACTGAATCAATTACGCGGAGGAGTTTTTTTTACAAAATTAGATCTACAAAATGCTTATCAACAAGTTGAGTTAGATGAAGAGTCAAGAGAACTTACAACAATTAGTACACACAAAGGGTTATTCTGTTATAATTGCATTCCTTTTGGGGTAGCTCCAGCTCCACAAGCCTTCCAGAAGATTTTAGACACAATAATGACTGGACTGGAAGGTTGTGTTGTGTGGAAAGATGACATAGTTGTCAGTGGACAGACACGATTGATTCATGATGAAAGGTTATTTACTGTATTGAAACGCCTTGAAGACAGTGGTTTAACTATAAATTTATCTAAGTGTGAGTTTTTGCGAAGCTCAGTTAGCTATCTGGGTTACATCATTGGGGCGCAAGGTCTACGATTTCATCAGAGTAGAGTTACCAAAGTTTTAAAATGTAATCCACCAATTAACATAGCTCAACTAAAGTCATTTTTAGGAATGATAGAATACTATACAAGATTTATAAAGGATATGTCCACCATTATATCAGTTACTAAAGAAAAATGAGGTTTGGTTTTGGTCGAAGGAATGTGAGGATGCTTTTACCACAATAAAGTTACAGTTAACCAGATCTCCAGTATTAGCAAATTACAATCCTGATTATGAACTGAAGCTGTCAGTCGACGCTAGTCAGTATGGAATTTCTGCGATTCTTAATCAGGTGTCCCCAGAGGGGCATAGTAGACCAATCAGTTTTGCTTCACGTGCTTTAAGTACAGCAGAATGCAACTATCTTCAAATACATAGGGAGGCATTGTCTATGGTATTTGGTGTTCAGCACTTTTATCAGTTGCTGTATCTGCGGAAATTCATCATTGAGACGGACCACAAGCCTCTGATAACCATTTTTGGATCGAACAAGAGCATACCAATGATGGCAGCCAACAGGCTGCAGAAATTTGCAATTTTCCTCTCAAATTTTGATTTTCGTATGGTCTATGTTCCAACTCATCAGAATTGTTAAGATTTTCTTTCTAGATCTATTGATCTTTTAGAAGAAGAAACAACTAATAAACAGGAAGTGATGGAATGTTCTTATGTAAATTTTACAACACCGATTAAAGTCAAACAAGCAGAGATTGCTCTAGCTACTGTAAAGGATCCGATTATAGCATCAGTCATAAAATACATCCTGCAGGAATGGCCTTGTAAGTGTCAAGGTTTGTTCAAAATATATCACTCTTTCAAAAATGAATGAAATTTAGAAAATGGAATTTTAATGAAGTGACATCAGTTGGTAGTGCCTGAAGCTTTAAGACCAAAAATACTAGATGAAATTCATTCGGCACACTTTGGTCAAAAGTATACAATTAGCTAAGCAGTAATTCTAGTGGCCTAAAATTAATAGTGACATTATAACAAAGGTCAGTACTTGTTCAGTTTGTCAGGAAGTTCAAAATTCGCCAGGGAAAGCAATATTAGTGCCATGGCAGTGGCCCTCAGATCCTTGGAAGAGAGTTCATATTGACTTTCTAGGACCATTTGAAGGAAAGTTTTTTTTAATTGTTGTGGATGCTCATAGTAAGTGGCTTGAAGTACTTCCTATGAGCACTATTACTAGTCAAGCCACCATACAGGCATTAAAGAGTATTTTTGATCGGTTTGGAATTCCTGAGATCATCGTCTCGGATAATGGACATCAGCTGACACAATCACAAGAATATCAAGAATTTTGCGCTAACAATGGCATCAAAATCAAGGCAGGTGCTTCTTATCATCCAGCCACAAATGGGCAAGCTGAGAACTGCGTAAATATAGTTAAAAGATGCTTAAAAAAGGCCTTAATTGCTAAACAACCATTGATGGATACGTTAACAAATTTTCTGATATTGTACAGGAATACACCTCATATTACTACTCAGCAAACCCCCGCTGAACTCATGTTATATATACCCCTGGGAAGCAAACCCTTGGCAAGCCCGTAGCTAGGGGCTTCGCAGGGGAGGATCTGGGGGACGACTGTAAACACGGCCCTTAGTATTATTCACTGCATTGAGGAGGACCTCGAAAAAAATTTCAAGTTGGCACTTACAACACAAAAAAAATATCAGATTATTTTGCTAATCATTAAAGTTATTGTTATTATGTTTAATGTGCTTGTTGAATCATAATATAATGTACTTTATATTATGTCATAATATAATGTTCTAAGGTACTTATTAGAACATAATATAAAGTTTAGAATTAGGAAACTAATTATATGTTCCCATGCGCCTTTGTTATAATGCCAATAAATTTCCAGTCCCTTGAATGCCATTATAACCTTGTTCTACTGTATTTTGTTTCAATTTTAACAATGCTTCCTATTACTTCATTTGTAAATCAGTCACTTATAAGAATTCTGATGTTAATTTTATAAATTATTTGTAATTATAATATGCTAAGTTAGATTTCTTAACCTTTCTACAAGTAATTTTTTAGATCTGAGCCTTCTACTACAAATTCTCAATTTTATATTGGAAATATTCTCACATTCACTTTTAAAAGTTTGTTTACCTTTAGTAATAGTCACCTTTATTTTCAGGTCATATGAATGGCAGACGATTCTCATTTTGACATTCAAAGTTTGGTTGAATAATCTTGAGTAAGGTGCATTTGTTTTTTTCCTTCTATTATTTTCATGTTTAGGTATATCATAAAATTGGAGAGTGCACAGCCTTTGATTTCATCTGCTATATCCAAATAAAATGAATAATGATTATTGTTATTTAGCTTATTGAGCTTCAAAAATGCACAGATCCTTTATTTTCTTGCTGCCTCATACACTATGAGGATATTTTATGATTCAGTGACTCCATTTTATTGTTAAATAATATAAATCAATGAAGCATTTGATTGCAATTTTCTATTAAGAGGTTAGAAATATTACATGAAGATGACCCAAATGTAATGTATACTAAACTATGCCAGGTGATGAAAAACGTATGAAGAATCAACTATCTCAAAGCTTAAAAAAGCTAGGAGGGGTATTGACAAAGAATGGTTGACTGAAAAACTAATAAGAAAATTAGAAAAGAGGGATACCACATTTAGGAAAATGAAAAACTGTCCCACTAATATAGAATATAAGAAAATCTATATATTACTTAGAAATGAAACTCTAAAAGATATAAGAAAGGCAAAAAAACAATATCATCACAAAATATTTGAGAAAATAAAAAATGGTAAAACTATCTGTAAAGAAATTAACAAGTTAACAGGTAGGGATGTTAATATGAATAAAAATGATGACATTGTTAGTAGTCTTGGCAGTAAAAAACATTTCTCAAGTCTGTACTGCTTTTAACGATGATGTTTCCAAATTGAAAATAATGTGTAATAATAACTTCCATCTTTGTGAAACAATAATGCAGTCTTGTAGCATATATATACCAGAGGCTGCTATAACTGATATTCAGAAAATAACTGTGAAATTGAGAAATAAAGCGCCAGGCCATGACCGGATAAGAATAAAAGACATCAAGTCCCATGCTGTATTATTAGTTTTGGTTACCAATCTTATTAACTGTAGTCTAAAAAAGGTTATTGTCCCAGATGGACTGAAATTGGCTATTGTTAAACCTATACCCAAAAGCAAAGGATTGCAAGACTATAGTAATTATAGACCAATATCCGTTTTGCCTTCAATAGATAAAATTTTAGAAAGTACATAGTGAAATTTTTAATGGACTTTGCTCAAAAACATGATCACATATCCAAATATCAATATGGTTTTCAACAGAATATAGGAACAAGAAACATACTAGAGGATTTCTCAAATACTGTCAAGTATAACTTAAATTATAGCAATAATGTATTGATTGGATTCCTTGATTTTAAGAAAGCTTTTGATGTGATTAATATTGAGATATTACTTACTAAGTTGCTTAACATGGGAATTAGAGGAACTTGCTATGAGTGGTTTAAAAGTTACTTAAGTAACAGAAATCTAAAAGTAAAGTTACAGGATCATTTGAGTGAAAGTAGAATTATTAATAATGGGATGCCTCAGGGCTCAGTTTTAGGTCTGTTGTTGTTTATAATATATATAAATCAAATTTTTTCTGTTGTAAATTGTTCAAAACTCTTTCTATATGCTGATGATGCTATTGATATCAGCTCATCAGGATTTTGATGAAGCAGTTAAGTTTATGCAAGAAGACATAAATAGTATACGTAAGTGGTGTCATTATAATGAACTATTTGTTAATGTAAGTAAGACAAAAATAATGCATGTAAGCAACAGAGTGAGTAAAAGAAAGGCGGTAGCAGTTAAAATGCACTGTCATAATTGTTTGCATAATAATTATGAAGGGGTTAGATGTAAGTGTGAATTAATTGAACAAGTTAGTTATCATACATACCTGGGTATAATTATTGATGAAAACTTTAAATTTGATCATCATGCTAGACAAGTGAACAATAAATTAAAGAAGGTGGCATACCAAATGTTTCATACAAAGGACTTACTGCCTATGAAAACTAAAAGAATAGTATACATAGCTCTTGCGGAATCTATAATTCGATATGGCTTGACTGTATGGGAGAGTGCTTTTAATAGCCATTTGAAACCAATAATAGCGACGCAAAATAAGTTAATAAAATATATTTGGTCAGCCAGTGTTAACTCAAATTCTAATTTGGATATCAAAAGTTGCTACCAAAAACTGGACATATTGCCATTAAAACACCTTTATAAATTCATAATGATTGTTACCCATTATTATTCTAATAAGTATAAAATTAAAGAAACAACCCACCATTCTATGACTAGTAGATATAGTGGAAGACTGCAAGTACCAAATTATTATAACTTAAACTGCAAAAATCAATTAGCTGTGACTGTACCAATACTTCTTAATAACCTACCAATGTATTTAAAAAACATTGACAAACTTTCTAAATTAAAAAAGGACTTAAAAAATTGGTTGTATGAAGTAGAGAATACATAACATTAGTATATGTGAATAATGTTTATTAGATAGTAAAGTGTGTACATGATGCTTTATTCTAGGCACCTCCTGATGAGCCATCTAAGGCTCAGGGGGACCTTACTGCGGTAATTTTGTAGGTTTTGAAACTGTTACAATTTTTTTCGATAAAAGTATAACAATGAACAATATCCAGGTGGCTATCGGTAAAATATTTTTATTTAATATTTATTTGAAAATGTGGTTTGCCAAACTAAGATTAGAGAGAAGAGAAAATGAATTGTTGGTTATACATTAATTCTAGCTAAATTTAGCTAACTGAATAAATAACTTATTTATGTTGTGAGCTGAAAGTGTTAAGTTCTGAGTGTGTCTGAAAATTATCATGTTCTTTTAACTTGTGAAAATAATGTATTTGCCACCAGATTGATCATTCCAATCAAACGTATCAAAGTAATTGCATAACCATGTTTATGGTTAGTTTTTGAAAAGGTTATATTTGCTTGTTTTGTTTTTGTAATGCTCAAACTTTATTCTGTAACCAAGCAAGGGATTTTATTTTGTAATATTGTAAAATTTGTAAGTAAATATCATTGAGATAAGTAAAAAAAATTAAATCATTCTGCGAATAAAATGACCACACTAATTAATAAAAACATAATATTTGTTTATGCACTAAACTAAAGCCACTAACATAAAACTATTCTTGAGATACATGATAGAAAGATAGAAAAATGATCCTTTACAATGTTTTAACAGAAAATTGCCATTAACACTTTTTTAACTTAACTAATATAGGATAGTATTTAAATAACTGAGTAAATTTTTGTATGTAAAATCCCTAAGTCGTGCCCACATAAGTTGAATTAAGCAAAACTTTCATGCACCGTTTATGTTCACAATATTTAATTAAATATCACGTATGAAATTGTCAAAGGTTAAAATGGCAGCCAAAAATAATAAATTACAGCAAGTTAGTTTATAGCAATGATTATTAAATTGTGTTCCCTCATGCAAAACGTTTGAGATCATTATTGTTTGATCGGAATTTTTTTGATTTTACAGGTAATATTAAACTTGAAAAGAATAAATTTTCAAATTTGTTCATTAAAATGCGATTTGTTGAAAAACATTGAAATAACAGGAAACTATATCATCTAACATATTTCAATCTAAATTGTATTTCAAGGCTTAAGTCATAATTTGTAAAAGGAGATACAAAACATTCCTACTTTCTTAACTCTATTTAGTAAACTATACGTTCATTAATGTCACAAACTGTTTCGCCCCCATTTCATATACCTTAATAACGCTAAACATCAATATAAAACATTGCTGATGTTGAAACAACGAGTTAAGGGATTTTATGGTTAAATATAGTAATATATGTAATCCAATACTTAAAATTTTAAAGAATTAATTCAAATATTGGAGAAGTGAAAATTCATAAATCACTTCAATGCATTAATGCGCGTGAAATATTTTATAATGCTTGCATTCGATAATAAATTAGTAATAGCATACCTTAAACTTAAACATTTAATCTTCCATTTTACATAATTATATCAAATAACGTAATTGTACAACTGCCAGTTGAACGAAACCGCCAACCGTCAAGCCTCTCTGGACGCCAGCGCCACCTATCGATACTTTCATGAAAGCATTTATTAATTTATTCTTCCGAAATATTGCTCTGTCGTCTGGCTGCCGGAGAAATGGCTCGCGTATTAGTTGGCGTTAAAAGGGTTATTGATTACGCCGTAAAAGTAAGAAAAATAATTAAATGAATCATTTGTCCATGTTTGTAAAATACATTTCTTCCATAAATGAATCTTTCGTTTGAAATTCTTCAGCTATTAAAATCAATTGAAAGTTCAAAGTTCATCGCAGAACTTCTGTGCCAATAAATTTTAAGATTAAATCTGTATTAGCTTCATTGTTTGTTCGTAATTTTGAGCCTTCGTGGTATCATTATGATCATTCTAACTGAAGAATTTGTCTATTAACACTGTTATATATGATTTGAAATGAAACTCCCGCTTTCAGACAATATTTTCTGAATTTCAAGGTTCGAGTGAAGCCCGACAAAACAGGAGTAGTCACAGATGGAGTGAAACATTCAATGAATCCTTTTGATGAAATTGGTGTGGAAGAAGCTGTGAGAATGAAGGAGAAAAAATTGGCATCTGAAATTATTGCTGTATCATGTGGACCCGCACAAGCTCAGGTTATATACATTAATTTTAATTCGCGTAAATTCTTCATGAAGCGTTTTAAGGTATTGTATAGATATTTCTGCAATTTTTACAACGAAAATGAGCCTTTGCCTCTTGAATTTTTCATTCATTTTAATGCATTTTAAAATTTAATAGATCACTGATTTACATGGAGTTCATCTGTTACACTGTGCTCTTAAATATCGGTTTCATATTGCTATTATTTGTAATCGGTGTTTTAAAGTAATTTCTTGTTTTCCAAAGAAATTGTCATTTATTGTGTCCTGTGAAATTCCTAAAGTGGAACTTTTTATTAGTCGTATCTTAAAATATGGAATGTCGTGGCTTTAAGTACAGAAATCTTAATACCATAGAGTGGTTGATTTTCTTTTTTGTGATAAAGATATTTCATATATTCAAAATATTGTAACCGCTGGTGATTTACAAATTTACAGGAAACTTTGAGAACTGCTCTTGCAATGGGAGTTGACAGAGGGATTCATGTTGAAATTACTGGAGCTGAATATGAAACTCTTCAACCTATACATGTTTCAAAAATTTTCGCCAAGTTAGCCAAAGATGAAAAGGCTGACCTTGTGATTGTTGGAAAGCAGGTAATTGTGATATTAGTCATTGTTAAACATTTAAGCTGTTGCTTAGCAATACCATGAAGATTGAAATACCACTGGCCGGTTACATAACCCAGAAAAAGTTGATTCTGTTGCATTCTTGGGATAGATTTGCTAAGGTACAATTAAGCAAAGCAAAATGAGAAATGAAATTGATTGAAATTTGGATTTCATTATTATTTTTGATGTGTTAGTAATCAATCAGATGGTTATAAAGTTATTGCACCGTACTACACTTTTTCTTTGGAATGGGTATGAGAATGATCTCAATGAATTCTATTGCCATTCATCTGTCTTACGTATTCAGTTTAATATTGTTGTTTCTTTAATTCTCTTTCCTCATTTGTCAGTAAACATGTTTGCAGTTTTTTCTAAGTATAACTTCTATAGTACTTGCAGTAATTAGGTATTACAAGTTTAAATGTTTCAACCATAAAATCAACTGGTTTTGGTCAACATCCATCTGATAACAAAAGAATGTTTTGAATCAATAAGGGTAAAATTATTGAAATTTGCATCAAATGCTACCCTTATTATGAGATATTTTGTATATTAACCCTTTGGCTGTGTATTTAAATTTTCTTCGAAAATTTTCAATTAGTATGCAGGTAAAAATGAAAATAGACTTGCTATCAATTTTAATTTTTTAGTGTTTATTTTATTCTACCACACATTGAAATGCCATTTTAATAGCTTTAGTTCAACTTAAAATCATGAAAAACAATAAAAAAGTGTGAAATTTGTCAGAATATAGTTTATACATTTTAGAAAATTTCCTATAATAAAATGCTTGATGTCTTTGTCGGTGTGTGGCCGGATGGTCTCATCAGTAAGTTATACAAACTGGCAGGAGATGGCAGCACTTGCCAGTACAATTAGTGCTGCCTCTCCTGCCACTTTCTATAACTAATTGCGGCCGCACCTATATTCATTTACGTAAATTGGATGGATGGTACTTATGTACATATTAACGGGGAGCCCAACTTAAAAATATAAATACGAAACAAATACCATTTAAATCATGTTTTAATTTTTAAGAACATTAAAAGAAACCAATTAACATTTAAATGATTTGTTATAGATAACAATTAAAAAACAATCACATTTTTATTTCTGGTGGCCAGTATTTAGTAATTTCTTCTAAAATGGTATCAAAAGCGTCTCGACTGATCGCTTTGTTATAGATAACAATAGAAAAAAAATCACATTTTAATTTCTGGTGGCCAATATTTAGCAATTTCTTCTAAAATGCTATCAAAAGCGTCTCAACTGATCAGCCTGTCGCAACATTTACAAACCCGATCACCGGACAACCTTTGAGGGAAAGTTTGGTTCCAGCGAGGCGTAGGGCGCGTTAGCACCCGGAGACGACAACTAAAAAAAACAAAGCGAGCCGAAGGCTCGCCAATATCCTCTCCATTTGCGGTGCAACAGTCAAGCGAGATATAATTCCTTTGTAGACTACAGATATCTTGGTAGAAATCATTCGGTACTTATGTATTAAGTTGGGCTCTCCGTTAATACGTAAGTACCGGAAGGATAAATGCGGTAAATTACGTATTTTAAAACATGCTAATGTTTGAAATAATTTGATGATGTTTTAACGTGCCTTCGTTGTCTTATTGAACTCTTTCTGCATATTAAAGGCAGTTGCTTGCGTTGTGCCTTCGCATTATCTGAATAGAACAGATATTATGAAACTAATTTTTTTCGTGCTGTTTATTTTTAATTCGCGTCAATCCAATTGTAGGGTAACCAACCAAACAACGATTACATTGTTATCTAAATAAATAAGGTATATGCGCTGATTGCGTGTGTATTGAGATATCTATTGAGATTGTTCTTAACTGCTGTTTAGTGGAATTGAACGATTGATTGTGATTACTTACTAAATACTGCTTTTCATATGGACAGCTGTATGTAGCCGTAACTAGAACTCGTGACAAACATAATTTGAAATTTTGGGTTAAGGATAAAGATAATCAAGGGTAATTGCTGTTAAACCAAAGATTATTTACAAGGAACGTCGTTATAAGAGAGCTACTGAATAGCTAAAATAATATTATTGAGGTATAAGACTGTTTTCCTCTTAATTTTTTTAAACTATTCCTTTGTTTTCATTTGTAGCCCTTTCCAATCTTATTCAAATATTATAATTTCATCATTTGTTTGTTGGTTTTATTTTTATATTGTTTGTTTTCAAAGGCCGTTTTAAACGGGCTGATTCGTCTAGTAGGTGAAATAAAAGCGTTATTCGCTTCGCACTTTTGTTTAAGCATCGAATTAATGATGCATAGCAACATAAATATTTACAGATAAATATTCAGTTTACTGCATATGGGAAGCGTTTCTAACGATTCAATCAAAGCAGTTGAATCTTCCTATCATCATTTGAATGCTGGAATCTTATCTCTTTGTAAGTATAGCCATTAATTTATACATCCATAATGTTTATTAACGCAAATAGGCTCACGAATAAATTTAAAATTAAATGAGAATAGGGACACGTTATTTTTTAAAACACATTACATGGTTATCTTCATTGATAATCTATATAAACGGTTGCATTGATTGTTATATAAAAAAGAAAGGACATATATTTGAATAAAAAGAGAAACATAAAAGTTCTCGATCAATTAGTGTGTAAGGAAATGCATTTTTAGAGTTAAATGTGAATTATTGACATCAACTTATTTTACATACTTCATCATTTTTTATAAAGCAATTTTAAAATTCACTGCACAATCTTTGCGCGGGATCAACTAGTAACAAAATAATTATACTCTATTCATATACAATTGTTCCTCTCTATTTAGCCAAACTTTTGGTGTCTCATCACGTTTCATTTTATTTCTTCCTATTTCCGCAGGTAGTCCTTTCCGATTTGCATGCACCGTTCCACAAGCACCTATTTTATTTTCCTTCAAAATGTCAAACAGTGGCACACTCCAATTAAAATTGTCCATGTAGACAATATGGCCTTTGTTTTCAAATCCTCTGAGCAATGACTGAACACCTCTAGAACGCAACCAACCCTCATCAATATTTGTGTGAATCACACAGAGACCATATTTTTATGCCCCGTTTTGAGGATGGTTTTTTCTGCAGATATTGTTTGAAAAACAATCATCCTTTGAATTTTAACGTTGTCTCATTTCCCTGAAGCTATCGTACACACAACATCCAAAATGGGCTTTATTTTGTAAAGTTTATCATTAGTCTCTGCATTTTCGTTGTCTGTAAAATGTAGAAACGAACAAATTAGCTGGTATTGGTTTCTTGTGAATACCGGTCCAAAACTGGGTGTTGGTGTAAACCAGTAAGGATCCTGGAAATAAGATTCCAAAGTTTCCTTGTGAATCAAACCCATGCCTATCTCTAATGCCACAAATGCCGTAATATCTTGGGGTGATTCTTCTACCCCGTTTGATAACCTTGATCTAGGAGATATTTTTTCCTTTGAATCCATCAACAATTTAGCGTATTTGTCTCCATAGACACATGTGCATATAATGATTCTGGGAAAAATTTTTGGAAACATTCATATGGACTTAGATTCTGAAAACCGATTACACGATGGCGTCCACTGAAATTTCGAATGGAGTCGAGATCATGTAAATTTTTACCATCCTCGTAATTGATTTCATCCCATGTGGTGGGATTTGCACATCCTGTGTCGCTGTTTGATGGACCTGGGCCAGTTGTATCACCCTTATCACTAGATGCTGCCGAAATATGAACGGATTCTTCATCTGAATCAAATTCTGAGTCTGAAACTTCAGGAAAATAGTCACTCTCGTCAGATGACTCTCCTGTCCTCTTCCTACTCTTTTTAAGTGCTTCAGGTGAACTCATTTTGACAAACGGTGAGAAAAGATTTTAGCAGGGAAATGCAAGTTGTGAATTTAGATTAACTTTCCTGGAGGATTTTCCCAAAGATCACTATTCCGAATGGTTCAGTTTCCCAAAAATCACTTTCCTGAATGATTATTTTCCAGAAACATTAGTTTTCTGCAATACGGTAAACTCGCCGTTCGTGATCTCCTCTAAAGTTGTTTTTCGAGAATATGAATCACTCGGGAAAGTGAACGAATGTGCAAATTATAACGTTACAAAAATCTTAATTCTGTATTTCAAACCAGCAATATCTTAATTGTTATACCTTACCTAGTATGTGATGAAAATACGGATTCTACGAAGGGAACAGGATAAGACATTGCTTAAAGCCACCCAGTGGAGTGACGCTCTCGTAAAGGAAACTTTCAAACTTGCTTCAAGACTTGCCTAGGCACGAATGACATTTCTTTTTGGTTGTCTCTATTACGGATGATACAGACCATACATATCTTTAGAATTTTCCAAGGAAAATCATCTGCATTATTTGCCATCATTGCTAAAAAAAATATTGCGTCGAAAAACTCCCATCTCTGTCTTGAAGCGGCTAAACTATGTCTGAAAATATGCAAATATTAGCATCCTTACCCTAACTACGACCTTTTTTTCCTTAATATCTTTGCCTAGAAAGAATCTCTACCTACCCAACCCTGTGCCATGCCACTGGAGGGAGGATGCTATGAGTGAAAGGCGCTATTTACATAAAGGTTGTGTTTTCCGTGAGATAGAAACATTCAGGAGGGTTTTGAGGGTGCTATATGGGTAAAGAGGGATACCCAAATTCAGAATCATCGGGTAAAAGTTTTTTTGAAGTTCGTGGGGTAAATCTAGTTTATGCAGCCTAGCCCAAAAAATTTCCGTCGGATATATCTGATTTATGCAGCCAAAGTGTTTCAGGGTCTTCTACTATCAATTTGAAGCTGTATAGAATATGTTGAAATCAATATTGAAAAAGCATTTATTTAAATTATGATCAGTAAATATTTGCCAAATAACTTTTTCAGAAATTGAAATTTATTTAACATTACTAATAATTTTAAATTTAGAATAATTTAAACCATGGCAGTCCTCTTGAAAGATCAAATTATTCAATTCACTTTTTCACATCATTTGGAATTTATAAAAAAAATGGATCTGATTGAGTTTGACTTTCTGTTTAAATGTTTTTTGTTTTGGAAATACAGTGACTAATTCAAAAGTCTGCTGTTTAATGATTTGCCACATTTTTTATCTTGATTACTTTTTAGGCAATTGATGATGACTGCAACCAAACTGCTCAAATGATTGCTGCTTTTCTGGATTGGCCACAGGGAACATTTATATCAAAGGTGAGACATTTTCAAAATAATGAAACGTCAAATATTGTTACGATCTCAGGCAAAAGCAACAATGCAACTATACTTAATCTGTACGGTTTTCTGTTTTTCTCTTTTCGAAGAATGAGCATTAAACGTGTGTTACATATCCAAAACCTGCCTTCTGCTTTTAACAGATTGAGAAAACTGCTGATGGATTGACTTTGGTTCGTGAAGTTGATGGTGGTTTGGAGACCATCAAAGTGAAAATGCCTGCCGTCCTCAGCGCTGATCTGCGCCTGAATGAGCCACGTTATGCCACCCTGCCAAATATTATGGTTTGTTCATTTCAGAAAACTCGTTTTAAACCACTACAAAATGAAATACATTTTTACTATTAGACTTGTCTACGTTGATTTTTTTTAGAGCTGATTGCTATTTGTAAACTGTTACAATTTTCGATGTACCATTAGCTTCTGATTAGTCACACACTCATTGTCAGTAATTTAAAAGTTGATATTACTTTTGTGAAGTCACCATTGAAATAACTGACTGGGTCTCGTGGCACGTGTACATTCTTTTTGTGAATTATTATGCAACATTTCTCTACTTACCGTATTTTCTGTCATATAAGATGCGGTTTCTTTCAAAAAAATTAAGTCCAAAATTTACCCTCTGCCTAATACAGTGAAAGTCAAAAATATTACTAAGAAAAATGCAATCCTTTTCTATGTTTAGATACAGCTATGGTCTGATTCATCCCCCAGTAGAAAACTAAAAGATATTTATTATAGTTCAGTGTTACTAAAAACAAATATAAATTATTACAAGACAAAAGAAATAATTAATTACTAAAGATAAGGGAGCACAATGAATACATTTACACAAAATATCGAGGGATCCTGGAAATTTCTATACCACTCTTGATATGTGGTCTTTCATGTCTTTCCATTTAAAGATTCCCTTAAATGGAAACTTTGTGAACCTGAAAATGTGTTGATTGCATAAAAACTGATGCTTCGAATAACTTTGCCTTTTTATATATCGACTACACATAATAATGCACGAAACGCACAAAGTAATACATTAAGTTAGCCAATAAGTCGAAATTCTAATATTGGCATCGCTGCAAACGACTGTAGGATAGCGTTATCATATGTAATATCAGACCACAGCCGAAAAATACATCTGAAACCTTGAAAGAAAATTTAGAGTATTGTTAAATATTTTACACCTATTGTGAGTGACGAAGACATAACAAGGCATATCTGCAAGGTGAACGAGAAATTGTTTTTTCATTAAATAATTGTGGTAACAGGAAATATAAAATACATATATGAGAATATGCACAAAAATAGTTTTCCAAAAAAATCCCTTCTGAAATAAGGGTGTCTTATACGACGGAAAATACGGTACTTCAACTGTCCTGTTAGCATATTATTTTATACGTAGCTGTTTTACTTTTTTTAAATCAATTTTATCAATCTCTTAATCATTTCAATAGAAAGCAAAGAAGAAGCCAATAAAGAAGTTGACGGCCAAGGATTTGGGAGTTGATACCACTGCACGCATAGATATAGTGAGTGTAGAGGATCCTCCTAAACGACAAGCAGGTGCTATATTGCCAGATGTGGATGCATTAGTGGCGAAATTGAAAGAAGGTGGTCACATATAATGGCCATGAATAATGCCAGCCAGATTAGATCAGCTAGCATCCATCAGCTAAACGATCCGTAGAATCGTAAGGTATTTGTACATTTCAGAATTTTTTAGAAAAAATTATTGTCAAGGGTGTATGAAATTGATATCGAGTACAAAGGATTTGCTGCCTTATACATATTTTTATCAGGAAAAGATGCCTTTATCTTTGTACGGCATAGCCTCCCAAACATCCTTTGTTTCATGTGGACATTATTGTTGGTTATTTTGAATAAAAAGATGATGCTTGTTGTTTTTGTCTTGTTTTCTACTAACCTTATAAGCAGTCTTTGGCTTCTACAATAATCTCTGAAAACTCAATGTAAAAAGTTAGATGTTTTCGGGCATTTTTAAGTTGCATTAAGTAAGATTAATGTATTTGGGGCTTATGTAATTATTGAGGCTAAATTTACTGTTTGTGACTTGTGTAGAAATGATGCTGTGGTAAGCTGTTGAAATCTTAGAGAAATTGAATTGAATATACAGTATCTGCCCGAATACAAGCCGATGTTTTTTGTCAAAATCTATCATGAAAAAATCACCCCTCGGCTTAAGTGAAGGTCCGAGGAAAATTTGGGTTATGGTTAAATCTCGTAGTCACCCATAGATGGCAGCACATCTCTCATTTCCATCGCGTTCAAATGATAGTACTACATTTTTCGTAAAGTAAATATTTGACCTACGATGAATATTAACCCTCTCACAACCAGCCACCCTAAACCACCTGAAAAATACGCTTTCAAATTTACCTCAGAAAACTGGGACTTTCACTTTTCCTCACGGAAAAGACGTTGTATACCATAGAAACACGAGACGTAGCATGTATTTGGCATACTTTTTCAAAGTGTGTACAAATTTGCTTTCCGAACTTTCAAAGTTTTTTATTTTTTTTGGTATAAAAACCACCCCAAATGCCGATAGTAATTATTCTACTTCCGACTATGATGTAAATTATAGTTCGGGTTATGAATTTTTCAGATTTGATGTAGAAGTCAAAGTTTTCCCGAGAACGAATTCTTCTGCAGAATCTCGCAGTGGTTTACAATATAAGTCAGATATTGGTATTAGCAACATTTCGGATGACGAAGTTAGTATATCTGGGATTGATGCTGAAAATGTTTTTTTGGATGAAGAAACTGAGGAAAATATCCAGCGGAGTGATTCATTGGAGTCCGTAAAAACATTATTTCTCAGTAAATATCTTTAAATTGTGAATGTATAACTATTTTATTTAATGTTTCCCGAAATTGGAGGCCATCTTGGATTATTTCGAACTTTTGGGGTCAGCAGCGCGCGGCATCTTTGGTCGTGAGAGGGTTAATGAATAAATAATAAAGGCTAGAATATTGAATTTAGCACTGTACCTGTTTTCTACTCTTATGAAGCTTGACCTTGAAAATCCTAGTTGTACGCTTACTGCTGCAGCCAATGAAAGCTTGAGAGACTGTCGATGGAGAGGGGAGAAAGTCAGTCTGTCTCTCGCCATAGTGCTGTTCGCATCGCTCGGAGCTAGACTATGTTGCCAGATCTACCGCGTTTACACCTTAGCGTTCGCATGCGACTTTCTTCAAGAGCAGATATCTGGCAAGAGTGTACTACTTTTCCGCACCTCTTCATAGGACTAGAAAACGGGTATACCTGTGCTTTGTTACCATTTAAGGCTGGGTTTTTCACATTATTTGTGTAGATTGACTATACAGACGATTACGCAAAATGCATTGACGGCTTTGTATGCTCAACTGTTTGAATTTCGGTAAAACTTTACATGGAACGTGTATAATTATAAAAATGCAATTTCTTAATGTAAATGCTAATTTCATTGGAAATAGACTTGGATAAAAAATTATCTTGGTGAGATCGCTATTACTTTTGTGAAAATGAAGATGAATGAAATTATTGTCACTGAACGTGGAATATTATTCAACAATGCAAAATTATTAATTGGAGTATTATTTCAAAATGTCAACAACTATACGTCTTTAAAATTGAGATTGGGGTTTAGAGAGAGGGCGAAGTAGAGAGCTCTCGATCACGTGATTTACCGAGAACCAATAGATGAGGGCTCTTGCGAGGCTTAACCTGACTGAGCTCATTTGCTCTTAGACCTCTGTTGTGCCTACATCGTGTCTACGAGTGCTGTGTTGCCAAGCGTTTCATTCTTGTTGCTAAGCGTTTCGTTTCGTTAAGCCTAGAGAGAGAGAGCCCAATGTAGATAAATAGATCTGACAACATCGGTGCCGAATTCTCCCGCGCAAACACGTCTCCACACCACCTCGAAGTGAAAGCGAACGACGTGTTCCGAGTATCTCCGAACAGCCACCCCTGATGTCATATTTAAAAGAGTATAAACTATTTCCCACTCATTTCTTCGATCTCAAATAATATATTATAAGCCGTGCATGACTGCCCGGCACACTTCAACATAAAATCTACGAAATTTAGCTTTTTGCCAAAAAATTGTGCAAATTTTTCGGGGGTCGGCTTCTATTCCGGCAGATACGGTAATTAATTACTATACAGTAAAACCTCACATAGTGCGAATTCACATGGCTCGATTTTGCTAAGCCACAGTATACATTTCCCTACCAAACCTCAGAAGACAACGGTGGTTCGCCTCGCTAAGATGCGATTTGACAAGTCAGAGCCAAAGTTAACCTTTAAATTTCTTGTAATCTATAAATGTTAAAAACTTTAAATTAAAACATTTTAAAGAAAACATACTGACAAATTGACTCATATAATTATTTTACCTTATAAAAATGTTGTCGAGAGATTTGTTCATATGCTTCTCATATTGTGCTGATATGGCAGAGCTCTGCAACTGGCATGCCGTGATAAAGCCCTTGATGTGCCGTGGTATATTTTACAGTATAAGCAAGGGAAAAATATTACTGTGTTTATTATCTTCCAGTTACGACCACAAAAAATACAGTTTTTATAAACAGCAATACTTCATGGCCGATTTTGTTACACTGTTTCAGTTACTTGGAGAAACTAAGCCATACAGAACAGTTTTGGGTAATCCATTCTCCACGGTATTGTATGTAACTGAGGTTGCGATGTGAAAATTTTGCCGTTTTTCTACTATATTTACGATAAATTCAGGAATTTTTTTATTAATCACATCACTCTGTGGACAATAGCGCTAATTATTTTCATCTATTCCTCTTTACTTTCCTTCAAAATGAAAGAACCATTTCAGTCATAATTGGTCCCATCTATATAGAAAAAAGTGATTTTTACTTTCTCATATATGAAGTATATTGAGAAAGTATTGTAATTGCGAAAAAATTCAACTTCGAGATTTTGATGGAAATATACGTTTTAGGGGTACCTGAGTCCGAAAAAGTGGTTTTTGCAATGCCATCTGTCTGTCTGTTATTGGCTCTAGAGCCTAAAGGGTAGAGCAAAAATGAATGAAATCTCGTACTTAGGCATTTTATCATACAGAGTAGAAGCTGTGAAGAAATGGTTGGCATTGCTCAATAATTAAGGGAAGTTTATTCTACGCATTTTTAGCAACAATTTGATTTTCTCAAAAATGGCTCTAATGATTTTGATCGAATTTCGTACAGTTGCTTGAGTTTACATCTTCAATAATACCAAATAGTTCATATTTCTCAAAAAATGAATATAAGGCTAGTTTATTCTTGGGCAACTTGAACAAAAATTGGATTTTCTAAAAACAGGCTGATACGATTTTCATTTTCTAAAGATAACTAAATGACGCATTAATATATGAGAAAGTTTGTACAATGTATGTTGTACCGATTTTTTTCCTCTTGCTGCTGTTCATAGTGATAAAAGTGTTTACACAATATTGGGATGAAATTTGGTTAGTTGTGGCATGTGGATTGAGCAAACCCAAAGGTGGCCAAAACTGGATGCGTGAAATACGCAGTATTATTTTTTGTTAATTCCACGCGGGAAATAAGGTTGCCTGAATTACATCAGGGGTCCCGCAAACTACGGTCCGCACAGTGATTTAATCCGGCCCACCAGCCAAACTCAACCCAACCATCCCTCCTAAAAATTTGTCGATAACCCCCCCCCCCCCCCCCCCCCCCCCTCATTCACACGGCCTGATCAGTCATTTGCAAAAGTCTTAAGTGGCCTGCGCTGTCGTACATAAAGCCTAATGTAGCCCTTTCAATAAAAAGTTTGACCCCTGAATTACATGATGGCACAGATTATTCAAGTATTTATGTAATTAAATACAGGTCAAAACATTATTCTAAAAAAATGTAGAAAATATGAGATCCAAGAACCTAAATTCCCTATTTCCTATTAACCTAATGTTTTACATATATAATGCGATTTCAAGGAACGCAATTACCGAGCTTTGTGAGGTTTTACTGTATATTTTTTAATGCAAATGAAAGTGTAGTGTATACTTAGGTCAGCATTAAACAATCTTGTCAGTTGTTGATCAAGTACTGTTTTTCAATCACTCAGATAAATTACTAAAAATATAAATCTAATTACATTATTTTAAGATTATTACAGCTTTTTTTGTTGTTATCTAAGAAAAGAAACTGATTTTCATATGCAATCAAGGCAACGTGTATATGTTTTTAGTGGACTTTATAAGCATATAATTTAAAAAATTAGCCATAATTAGTGACAGTCAACTGATAATCAGTTGTAATAAGAAGCCACAGTGGAAGCTTTATGATTCATTTTTCAAATCACGTTTCATTGAAAGTATTTGTGTGTGGAACAGGTTTGTTCATTTAAAGAAGTAAGGCAGTTGTATGGTTGAAGAGTGAGACCTCTGCTGTTGGTCTGCATTCTTTAAATACCATTCAAGATTTTATTCATTTTTATATTCAAGCCGCTGATAATTATAACAAAGTTAACATCCACTTAGGTTTTGATTAGTTTTTCATTCATGGGATTGACACTTGCTCAAGTTGAATATGCATATAATTTAAGGAAAATTTATATTTTAAAATAATAAGCAATATTCTAATGCTGAACAGCGTAGGTATGAGTACAGTATTTAATCGGTTGATTGTAAGTCGACCTTTTTTTACTTTTTACCTCCTTAAAAATTGCCGCTCAGCTTAGAATTGGGCCTTAAAAATCAATGAACGAAAAAGTAATCAATGCATTAGTGCCTGTAGTTACATTATAACTACGGTGACCAAGCATCCCGATTTCAAGGATTCAGTCCCCTTGTCCCCATAAACCATCGAAGTGTCCTGAAATTCCAATATTTCAGCAATTAGTAACTGAATAAAGAAAATCAGTGAGCATTATTATAAAAATATATGTTCAAAAAATCACAAAAGATTGAGAGCCACAAAAGATGTAGAATCACAGGCTCAAGATACATCGCACACGAAAATGCAGGCATAATAACTACGTACATAGTATGTATGCATAGGTATGTGTGTACAGCATGGGTGGCATGGCATGGAGCAATGATTGGAAGCAAAGTTTCTAGGATTTCTAGTCATAAAGCCTGTGAACACCATGCTGCGTGCACTAATATAAAAACCTGCGCAATTGCGGCAGCAAAGCAAAGTTGAACGACTGCAACACGATGATTGCAGTGGCAAACATTTCAATATTATTGTTAATTTGACTGTAGTTCAAAGTTGTTTGAAGCGTGTTCAAAATTATTTAATTATAAAATTTTATCCTAGGGTCAAAATGAATGCAAAGGGCAAGAAAAGAAAGTGTGCTTTTAACGAGGCTTTGCAAAAGGAATATCCTTTTTTTTAAAAAAACCTTACAATCCACAAGTAACATTTTGCACCCAATGCAGTAGTGAGAAATCTGACATCAAATTACATATTCAATCAAAGAAACATAAGTTATATGCCAGCTCTGTATCTTCCAGTGCTTCAATGAAGAAATTTTTTATGTAACATCGTTCTGGCAAATTGGAGATTGTGGCAAAGGACGGGGAAATTGCATATCACACCGTAAAACACAATCACAGTTTCAGACCTGTAGATTGCACCTCTAAGCTAATTTCCACATTGTTTGAACTTAAATTTTCATCAGAACGAACAAAAAGCGAAGCAGTTGTGAAAAGCATTCTTGCTGGAGAAGCTCAAAAGATTTTTCAACAGGAATTTGGCTCATACTTAGTGTTTCACCATTATGATAGATTCATCTAACCACAAAGACCAAAAAGTTGTTCCTTTCCTAGTAAGATATTTTCATGAAAATGCTGGAATTAATGTGAAAGTTCTTGAACTTGACGTCCTGCAAGGTGAGACAAGTGACCATTTGAAAGATTATCTTTTCTCTCTTCTGAGCCTCAGGAGACTTGTTGATAAGATTGTTGGCATTTCTGCTGATAATACCAATACTAGCTTTGGAGATGCAAAACGTACAGCTTCTAAGAATATTTTCCGGAAATTATCAGATAGCTGTAACAGAACATTGGTGGGGATCCGTTACATGGCACACATTTGCAACAATTGTATAAATAACGCATCTGACGTTCTTCCAGTTGATGTGGAAGTTGTTATGGTAAAAATATTGAAGTTTTTTCATATTTATATATGGTACTGAAAACATTTTGTGGAAGTGCAGTACAGACAAAATTTTGCCGTACTTGAACACAGGATTTCCGACATTGATGCCTGTTCTTGATAGAATACTAATAATGTTTAAGCTGCTGAGCTTATTTTTTATCAGTTGAAAATGTCTTTGTTATCATTAAGAAATTTTTCAAAGATCCTAAGTCAGAATTTTGGTTCTTGCTCTTACACAACGTTGCCAGTATTTTACATTGTGCTATTTCCAAAATTGAGGGACAGAATGTATCAGCACTGAAAGTATTTGCACTTGTATCAGAATTTAGAAGAGAGGAAAAAATCTAAGATTTTGCAGCTCAAAGTAAAAGAATTACAGAAGGAAGCTGCTAACGATAGTAATCATTGTGATTTGGATCTGGTGCAGCAGATAACGGGGGAGTCCTATGTTAATTGTCTGCAATATCTAGGCCTTTGGAAGGCAAATCTTGATAGTCTCTATTAATTATCCTGGATTCAAAAAAAACCTGAATGAGATGATCTGGAGAAGAGATGGAATCTTTTTGAATGTGCTCTTCCCTCTTTGTCGTTTGATCTTTTTAATGAGCTTTGTGTCCTTAATTCGTATCTTAATGAGAAATTGCTATATGAATGGGACAAGGAGAAAGTATCTACAGATCAGAGATGGTTGAATGTATTTAATGATTTTCATCTTGAGAACATTAATATTCCAAGGATGCAGAAAATGTGCGAATTCGTCCTCTCTTTGCCGGTATGAACACTGCAGTTGAGAGGCCATTTTCGCTTATTAACAACTTTTGGGGATCGGAAAAGTCATCGATGACCATTGAAACTGTAAAATCTCTATTGATAATCCAAATGAATTACTCTAGAGACTTCCCAAGAGATGTTTGAAAAAATGAAGAAGAACAAAGAATTACTCCACAAGCTGAGTCCTTCCAACAAATGCGAGTGGAACAACAACCCATCAACTTCAACAGTAGATGAATTATTATGAAAATAAAAATGCAAATATTGTATTCACTGATAATATATAAATATTTTTTGCTGAATTTTGTATTTTTAATGTCTTTTTTCATGTTATTTTATTCTTTTCAACAAAGACAATTCATTATATGTGATTTAATTTTTATACTTTTGTAGGACTTTTCATATAAATAAATTCACAAATCAAAAAAAATCCTTTGTTGGATCATGTGTCCCGAATTTTGGTTCAGAAAATATGGTCACCATAATTATAATTCTAGTGTATTAGTATATAAGTAAACAATCTACTTTAAAAATATGTAAAAAGAATCACAATAATTGAATGGAAATAAATGTTTCGATAAATTCACTTCCGAACCATCTCTAGTACACATGTAATTTTGGGATTCCCCAAGCCATCTCTAGTGTGCACATAATCCTAGGATTCCCCGAGTCAACCATCATTTCCTCGTGCCTTTGCAAGTGTAAATTTTTGTAATTTACTTTGGGGAGTTTTTCAGTTTTTTTTAATAATCCCATAATGGGACGAACGCATTATTCTGCATGCTTTAAGAGAAAAGTGATAGCATATGCGGAAGAAACATCAAATCTTGCTGCAAAATGACACTATGGGATTGATGAGTCAGATGAGAGATGTATGAGAAGACAAAGAGAGAAACTGGGATATTTTTGTTGCGGAATTAAAAACCTGGGACATAACCGGGACAAATTACATTTTTAGTAAAAATTGTATTGAATACTTGAATATAACATAATTTGTGTTGTAATTTTAGTTGATTCCTTTTTCATTTCATACTTTTCGTTATTTATTTTTGCAACAAAACCCAATAATTTTCCTCGTGTGCCCTTGTGAAAAGTGGGGGTCGGCTTACAATCGATTAAACTCGGTATGTGCAGAGCGTGAATTAGGCAGGAATGCATGGAAACACCATTCTACTTTATACGAAATGAATCACGTAGTATTCCTACTGTTGAAAAATCAGATAAGAATGTTCTGCATACTGGCATTCTTGTTGTTAAAATTTTCCAAACTGAGCACTGAGTAAATTTAAAACTATTCAAACATTATTTTTGAATTTAGAATGAGTAATATTTTAATGCTTAATGATGTAAGAATAAGTGAAGCTGTTCAGACATTATTTGTGAATTAGGGTAATTGCCCATGAAAATGGTTCAGGATGCAGGTTTTAGATAAGTAGTAATTCACATTATCATAAGTCTGTGTTTCATTTTCAACAATATAATGAAGATTACAAATTACATTGTTGTTCTTTCATGATAATTAATATTGATTAAAGTTACATAATTTTCCAGACTTGTTTTGGACAACTTATCTCAACACAAGGTACGGTTGAAAATACCATCAAAACTATTACTTTATAAACAGAACAAAAATGAAATTGTGTGCATAAATTAAAAAAGAGCTATTTCCAAACTGCATCATAAATAAAATACTAAATTTGTTATATAATAAAATAAATTTGAATGAAATTTTTTAAAAAGTCTTATGGAAATTCATCAATTACTGTATTAGGCTGAATATAAGGCGAGGTTTTTTTAAAAATTATCGTTCAGGAAAGTGGGGGTCACCTTATATTCGGGTCCATAAGTATGAAGAGGTTACTTTTTTATGGATTTTCTCATTGGGAAAATAATGAGTCGCCTTATATTCAGGCTAATACGGTATTTCTTTAGTCAATACTTGTCCTAATAGCTATACTGTTAACAACACACTCATTACAACCCAGCTGTAACCTGCACAACTCAGGAAACAGCATTTTATACCTCATATGAGTTACTTAGGTGAACACATCCCATATCTAAATCCAATTTGGTATACATAATCTCAAGATGATATCAATAATATTGTTGTCTTTAACAAGAAAAAGTTTTCTCAGGATGACAGAATCACATGCAAAGGCTATTCTCTATACAGTTGCTTCACGTTTTGATTTCATTGCTATGCATAAGGAGGTCACTGTACATATTTTCTGCTCTGTAAATGCTAAATGGGTACTTTCCTGTTAATGGGAATACCTCCAGGACCCTTCGCAGGACCTGGTACCTACGTATTATCCCAATGCCATACTTACGTACAACATTAACAGAAACAAACCCAATCACCAGACAAGAAACTGATTGGCCTGTCTCGACATTTACAAACCCAATCTCCAGACAACGTGGAGGGTTTCTTTGGTTCCGGGCATGGCGAAAGGCGCGGTAGCACCCAGAGATGACTACCCATTACAACAAAGTGAGCTGAAGGCTCGTCAGTATATCCTTTCAGTGTTATGTCCTCTTGACTGTTGTGCCTCAAATTGAAAGGATATATCGATGAGCCTTCGGCTCGCTTTGTTGTAATGGGTAGTCGTCTCCGGGCGCTACCACGCCCTTCGCCTCGCCCGGAACCAAAGAAACCCTCCACGTTGTCCGGAGATTGGGTTTGTAAATGTCGAGACTGGCCAATCAGTTTCTGTTAATGTTGTTTTTAAAATAAAATATCATAAATCCAACAATACGTCAAAATATCCTTTCAATGTTATATCCTCTCAAACAATCATAACAATACATGTTCATTTTTTAAGGTATTCCCGTTAACAGGAAAGTACCGCTAAATGTTGTGTCTTCCTCCATATACAGTTTTTAGAAATAAAAATTTGAACTAATTTAATAATTATTTAACAGTGAGAAAACATCTAATCTTCCATAAAATTGTAGCTTCGATAAATTATATTTAAGGATCCAGTATTTTCCAATTCAAAGCACAAGCAACATGTACTATAATAGCAAGATAGGTATATGAACTATTATATGGGTGAAGCAGAGATTCCGAACCGATTATGTCTAATTTCTACCCACTTTTGGTCACTGTGTATGGTCTCACTGTATCATATCTTCGGACAATTAGTCTGTCCTTTTCTTTCAATTTTTGGCAAACGTCACCAAGAACTTTACAGTAGCATTCACTAATGACAGTTGTGCCTCAGGGGTAAAATGTCTTCAATAATGACACTGCCATAGTCATAAAAATTGATGCCATGACTTTGCCAACAGAAGGAATCACCTTGAAAATTTCAGTCATGATGGCAATCAGTGCCTCCATTTGATACTTGAGCGATTGGTCTCTGGTGTATGGTTATAAGCTCATGTTTAATCATACATAACATGTATTAGCCATTCTTCTTTCTTATATAATATTAAAAGATTCTCTAAGTTATAAATTCTGTTTAACATCTGCACTGAATAATTTTTATAAGAAAGCATTGGAAATAACATTTGGCTTGCTATTACATATTCCCTATTTATAAGCCAATGATGTTAATGATTCAAGATATTCTTTAGCCAAGGAGTCCCTAAGCAACTGTCTGCCGACCATATCTGGCCTGCATTGTTTCACCTATCATGCATATTCGTATATTTTCCAGTGTCATTAAATATCATTTATGAAGTGTGTATTTTTTTGAATAAGTGGATGCAACATGCAGGCAGGCCTTGACTAAGGATACTCAGCTGGGCTGAAATGACTTTTGACGACAAAAGGTTGATTTATGTATATGGCATGCCAAGCAAAACATGCTACAATGTAATTTAATGCTACTTCAAATGAAAACACATCGAAATCATTCCAGAAATGAAGCTAATCTGAATATATGGCATAGAAGACTTCCAGTACAAACCCTCTTTTCCCTTGCTCTCTCTGGCGCTGCTTCGGGATGCCTTTCTCTCTTTCTGTGGTGGGTTTTACTTTTCTGCCATTGATCGCCTGAAAATATCTCACAAACCTATAACCCTAGTCTAATTTGTAAACCATACTATTGCAAGTACCATTTGTATAGATTTCTCTTTTCAAAAGTGGGACACATCTGTATTTTGCATTGTAAACAGGAAAACACCTCTCTCTGAAACGTTCTTTTTTCACAAACTGTTCACTTCTGTTTAGTGTGTGAAGAGCCATAGCTTTCTTAAAATTTTGGTAAACGTAATATGAAAGGTTATTGCTGGATTGGCAGTCTTTTACTTATGACGATTGACACATGCAGGTTTCCGATAACACTATCATTTCATCTATGCTACTATGCTATTTTGGTTATGTAAAATGGCTCTTTTACTTGCATTTAACTATGATTTGAACTTTATTTACCCTTAACGGTGCCTGATAAGAGAAAATTAGGTGCTGGAGCTATTTCTGGTTTTAAGGAAAGTAGAATCATTAAAATGGGAACAAATTTGGACATAGTTAAATGCTCTGAAAAAGGTAATATGCCTTCCAACATCAAATCAAGCTTTGTATGTCCCATGTATGTCGGCGGTGTCAGTCATACATGACAAGGTAAGAATTAAGAAACATATTAAGGGCTCTGCTTCAATGCAAGCAACAGTGATAACCAAGCAGTGAGTGAGATTAATTTCTGTGGATGAAAAACCTGCTGATTTCAGAATCAAACTCAAAGCAGTGTGACCTTGAGTTTAGCAATCATTTAAAGCAGGGGTTCTTAACTTTTTGTGAGCACTGCACCCTCACAGCGATCCATGGTAATCCTGCACCCCACCATAATTTCTTCAATGGTTGTTAATTTTAGTTTTTTTTAAATTTTAACGAATTATTAAATGTATAGTATTTAAAATCAGATATAATTATTACAAACTACATTTTAAACTCAACCTTTCCTCAATTAAAGCCACAATAAGATTGTAATACAGGTGAGGCGACGATTAGGCATTTTATTACAATGGAATCCTATCCAAGAATTTCATAAAAGTTTTCAAGATTGTTTCTTTTTAAACAATTTTTAATGCTGTATTCATCTTGAACTTCAAAATAACATCTCTGTAGCAGATTATCTCAGCCTTCTCAGGAAAAGTAGGACCGAGAGAATGACTTTGTTATAAACGTAATCAAAGGCGGAAAAATATAGCGACAATATGTCTGGGCACGGCAGTTTAAATCGCTTTGTAAACAGACCTCAAATAGTGATTACGGTTTGTTATTTCAAGAAAACGAATGTTCTTCAGCATCTCGCTATATATCTAATAAGAAATGTGGACGCATGAATACACACGCTAGGACGGCAGCTGGTGGTTCAAAATGTTATCTAAAAAAATAAATCAAATTGCAAGATGTTCCCACTGCACACCCTGGACCATCTTCCTGGGGATTTAAAGGAAAGGCTCTCCAAGTCTTTATTAGCATCTTAAGTAAGAACTGGGAAAAAGTTCTAATGCTGAGCCCTTTTAATCCTCTCTGTTAGCAGTCCACCTAAACTACCAATTTTTTAACCTGCAGTTGTTTTGTAATAATTCAATTTTTTTAAAACTTCAATGTTTTACAAGTCGTAATTAAGAACATAATTAGACAGAAATGATTTGTCATGTCTTTAATAAGTTATATTAAAATAAATGTTTGTGCGAGTACAACATTAAAGTGATTTTTGTAAAAATATTACTCTCTGGCGAACAAGTCGGCAACATAACCACACTTGATAACATTGTTCTTATGGGAAAATGTGTTATGACTTACAATGTGACTTTAAGGAACCAATTTTGTCATTAGTATAAGGACTGCCTGTACTTTTAATAATAAAAAAATCCTCAAAACTAGCATTTTGAAATTTAAACTTGAATCATTTGTAAGTTTGTATGTGGCCTGCATAATGGTACATAAATCCTCATATTGCTCTTTTAGTAAATAGTTTGGTATGACTGTTACTGCACTTCATATTTCCATGAAACCTTGGCAAAGATTGTTTGGTCACAAGTTACTGTGGCATTCTAGTGTGTTGTTGATAAGTGGCAGTGCCAATCTTGCATCAAATTACAGTATTATAGAGCATTTTATCTGGATTCCAGTTATCTGGAAATCCAATTAACCTGTTATTTAAAAATAATAATGCATTTTTCCAAAATTTGTTAGGAGAAAGAAATTTAAATTTAAAGTCTCACTAGTAATTACCCGGCTCATTACCATGTGTTGGTGCGCTCCAGTGAACAAGTGAACTTGTAATTTGGAAGAGAAAAAGGAATTTATATTGGAAAATACCCGATTACCAGAGCCGGCTAGGAAAATCACAGCATCTGGTGCAAAATGTGTGTGCGTGCATCAAACATTTTTATTAATAAATTTTAATAAATAAAGCACTCTCTCTCGCTATGACACATCAATATTTTTTCAGATTTTCTTGAACAATGCATGTACTTTATAAGTACGAGAAGTATTTTTCAGACAGCGTGGGGGCTCTTTAAGTGCAGAGCCCAGTGCAGTTGCACCATTCGCAATGCCATCAGTGGTGAACTGGAATAAAATTAATAACCGGCTCTCTAAAAAAAAAAAGCTGTAAGGAAATTTGGATAAGGACGGCAGGGGAGGCTTACATTCAAGGGGCACCAGATCACTCTATGTTAGTAATACCGTTCTACTAGCTTAACAAGTGTCCTGTTTGTAATATATTCCATTTCGTAACACTGTCAGTAATTATATGTCAGAGGTCAAAATCAATAAATTTTCATATTTTCTAAAAATTTAACAACCGTCTCGCAAATTTAGAGAAAAATTAACAACTGGCTCGCGCAAGCCGGCTTCAGCTCATCACTGAGTACAGGTATACATTATAATAGTGCTCGAAATGGAAAGTATTATGAAACGGAATGCACGTTCTGGTAGTGAAACTTAAAGCAGTGGATGTGAAGTAACAGAACATTTACAATCAATTTAAATTTTGATTTATTCTTTATATGCTACAATGAAGTAAACAAAAATTTTTATATTATTTTTATTAAATGAAGTTAACAAAACAGTATTACGTACTAAATGTTTTACATGCATTGTTTGTGAGCATATTCCAGATAACCAGCTATCTCCACATCCCAAGCTTGCCGAATAAAAGGCTTTATACTGTACTAACAGATTTCCCTGTGTAATTAATTATTTTTTCATAGTACTTATTTATTTTTGTTATAATTATGTTGGACAATTTGGAGCATCACTCGTCTGCATGTTATTTTTATCCAAGACAATCACTTTGATGTATAAAACATTTAATCTTGCAGAAATTTCTTTATTCTGTCAAAACTTGCACATTCTACTTAATTTTGATATAGTAAAATTTCCCCTTGCTTAGGATTATTTTTCTTGTAATGATAGTAAAACCCATTGTTGCTGTTAGCTTTGCCTTAACTAATTGACATGCTGCTTTTTTCCTTGTTTCTACTCCTATACACTTATCAGTGCTCAGAATTCAGGCCAAGGAAAGACTGGATATAGAAATCTCATTAGTTTATGCAATACTAGCAGAATTTCCCATTGAATTTCAACGGATTTAGTGAAGCTACTACAGCACAACATACAAACTCTTTAAAATACCTATATAGTAGATACTTTTTAAATTACAATTGGCTTTTCTTAACAATTAATCATATTTGCTTGTAACAATCCATTTCCGAGCCTATTGCATTCAAATATAACAATAATTGTATTTCCTATCATATCACTTTCGCCAAATCCAGCTTCATTTCGTGTGCCTCGCTGAAATATTTACTTTTATGTCTTGAAAAAGCAACGTACAGTTGTCCATGACTGAACACTGACTGGAAAATGTATACAAGATATGTGAGCTTATTTATGTTAATAAACATTATAATGTAGAATATAATGATTTTACTTACAAAAAATGTAAGATTCCAGTATTCAATAGACGAAAGAACGTTCAATTACTTTCATCAATAAACGCTTCCTGAATAATAATCAGTATCTATTTACGTTGCTATCCATAAACATCGATCGTTTCGTTGCTTAAACAAAAGTGCGAAGAGAATAACGCTAAATTTTCATCTATTTGTAAGCTTCATTGAAGCTAATTGAATCGGAGGTAACAATGATGGCCGCCTTGGCAACGCCCGGAAAGAGTACAAAAATCCACAAAATTTCGAAACAAATAGCGTATTTCTGAAAACTTCGACCGTGTAACATGTAAACTTCACAGGAATAAGATAGAGTTTTATTCGTCAAATGAAGCAAAAACGAAAAAAATCGGTCCATATTTACGTATTTTGATGCTTGAAGGAAGAATACCATGCAAGTCAAGAAATGGATTCATATGTGTTATCTTATGGGAAAATGTTAATCCCCTATATTGGCAGCACTGATTAATCCCAGTTGACCAAACCTTGACCATTCACTAAGTTAGGATGTAAGGAAGAATCGTACCAAATTTGGTTATTCTAGCTTTTATCGTTTAGGAGGAGTTCCATGAACAAACACATAAACCAACAAATACACAAACACGCATCAAAATATGTTATAGTAGATTAATAATCCCCTCTCTTTAATCAAGACAATTTATTCCTACTAGATGAGTCATTCTGCATTATGTAGGTCAATCAAACTTTTTTCTAAAGGAAATCACTGTAGGGACAAATACAGAAACTTCACATTGGGAGGGTGATTGCCCCTTCCTCTATTTGAATCCTACACTGCCTACCTGAACCTTGATTCTGAAAATCCTTACCCCTCCCTGTTAGAATCTTTCTTTCCCTTACCTTGTGGAGCTAATCTGTGGCGCATGATCAAAAAATTTGGAAAGGAAAATGTTTAAGAATGCGTCAAATGACATCCAGGAGGGGGGGGTGGGGGGTAATTGCCACCCCGATTCCACCACTGAATCATTACAATAAAAAATAGCTGAAGTTGCCAAATGCCTTACAATTAGTTCAAATTTTATTCTGTAAAAAGGCAATTTTGTTGCAAACAAAATTCAATGAATTAACATTATGATACTGTGGTATGTAAACCAAGATCATTTTTGAATAAATATTTTAAGTATAACTTCAGCAAAATAGTTTCAAAAGTCAGCATTGCATTTAAGCTCCATAGTTTCTTAGTTACTTGTATTTATTTGATACTAGTGGTGGAAATTGTGATTTTCTTTTACTTTGTCACTACTAGTGGTAATTAGATTTAAAACTTTGGGACTTCATTTGCAGCAAACTCTACATTTTATGATCAAATATGATAACAAAATAATCATTGCTTTAGAAATGATCAATCATTATTACTTGAGCCTTCAAATTTTTATTGCCTTTAACATATTAACAAAATGTAATATAAATAACAGTTATTCACAGAAATGCTTTATATGAATAAAACTGGTATTCAAACATTCCAGTTTTTATTCAAATTTTTAAAATATTTATAGATATAATCAATAATGACGTCATTACTAATCAAAATACTTTAAATTTATTATCACAGCCTTAAAAGGATATCTTCCCATTCTGTCTAGATGACGGAAAAATCACAATTGAATATTCCAGGGACCTCTCACTTTGTACTGTGGAATCTGGTAATGAATATTTAAAAGTATAGCATATAACCCAATTTCCACAGTTATTGCATCTTTTATATAAAAATTTTCCACAAATAACAAACGACACTTTAAGTACTAATGTGAAGAAACTCCAATAACTGCTCCGTTTTAGCATTACGTCATGGAAGTCAAATTTCTGGCACCTCTTAGTTTTCGCCTGAAATAATAAAGACTAATTGTAACATAAAAAAATTAAAAATTATAAATTTTGTGATAAGGCCCATTAAAGGAGCAGAACAAAAAGCTTAATACTGTTTTCAATTTAATGAAGCAATAAATTTGTATGCATTGTTCTGCTGCAGAGATTTGGAATAACAACTTGATTGGTCCCTAGATATTCATAATTTGCTTATGATTTAACAAAATACCTTAAAAGAGCAGTAGTTAAATATTCCTCTTTAAGAGGTTATGACTGGCTGAAATGGTAAAAATAATTCCAATGCTTGCTTGGGTAATGTATCATCAAGGTTAATGATCCCCAGAGAAATGTGATATTTCCCTAGTATTGTCTTTTATTTTTAAGAATAAACAAAACCATATCTTTGGCAACTACTCAGCATTTCCAATTAAATGAAACTGGAAAACGGAGAGTTAATTGATTTGAGGTAGCATTAGATGACCAATAAGTAAGAGGGAGAGGCATGACCCAATTTAATCTTTTGATTCATCCTTTTAACTAAGCTGGGATAAGCAAATGGATTTGAATTACAGCGTCATATGCTACCAACTATGACACACAACAGAGAAAACAGATTCAGAGTTTTGCGTTTTTTTTAGAAGTTCTGGGAAATAGCTTCATTTTTTTCAAAAAAATATGGATCAATCTTGAATATGAGAAGCATGTAAGAATATACCTTCAAAAGGTGATACATTTAATAGAATTGCATGTCAGAAAATAAAAGTATTTGTTCTAATTTCGACTATCAGCAAAGAAAGGAGAACCTGAACTGCCATACAACCAGAATCCAGTATTGCACAGGAAAATTTATAAATCCTAATGCAAGAGAATATAATGGATCTGCAATAAGAAACACATTGGAAAATAAGCTATGAACCCTAAATGTACAAGTGAAGTATCTGCATTGGACAAAGGCAGTGAATAAGAACCATTCATCATGACTTTAGCTGTTGAAAAACTCATACAAAATCATTTTCTTATTTATAATAATGGCATACTTCCTCTGCAACCAGGCAGAGTGAACTGCATGTTGCTTATTACCACAGTAATGCATTCTTTGGCTTATGATTATTCTTAAGGAGAGAATACAAATGACATTCCCTCCAGCCATCTTAAAAAAACATTTTCTTAAACATAATAAAGTAGGTAAACATAATATTTCTAGCAAAAAATCATTTGCCTTGTCACTCCACTTTTTTCTCAAATACTATAATTTTCAAGACAAATAACTTTTGCAGTGCTTGAGCAAATACATTTATACAACGTTATGATTAACCCATTAAAAAATCCAAAACCATGATAAATAACATTCAAGTTATATTGAGCTCTTCTACCTCTTTCAGAAAAAGAAAATCAGTCTTCTAGATAAAAACTATCTCAAACTTTTGGTAATTGGACAGAATCCATTAACAATAACCCAGCATGAATAAAAATTAGCTTAAAAACCATACGACTGAAATTTTTCAGCGATTGTATTTTTTAAAAAACTTTTCGGAGAAATGCAGGTGTTTGTGAATTATTTCATCTTTGTAATTTTTAACAATTGACCAAAAGAACATTTTTCCTGCTGTGGAGTTTAAGCTAATATTGTGACTGATTAAGGAGCATACTAGCTGGTAACCATAAACTCTGAAACACTTTAACGCTGCTGTGATATAGATATATATATATATTATTACAACAATGGACCTCTAGCTTAATATAACTTTCCAATCGAACCTCATGTTAGAGGAGTGGGTGATAGGAGGAAAGGGAGGCTCGCAGAGCTTCCACACACACTCTTCCTTTTTCTTCTCTCTCAAATCACTCTCGTTATCATACAATATTCTCTGCATGACCATCTGCTGGACCATGGCCACACTACAGTATGGCACCCTTTGACAAAGACGCCTCATTTCTTCGCTAGGACGAGGCATCAAACCGACAAGCTGGCGCGTACAGGTGTCCAAATTGGCAGCATGAGCAACCACCAAAAGATCGCCTCCATTACCATCTAAACCATCAATAGAAAATATATCATGGGTATATTAACATATAAAAAATATCACAAAAAGTGATTTATTGCTAATTGACAACTAGTACTAACGAAAGAGTTAATTACTAATGGGAAACACCGCTGAAACACAAAATCTAACATTATAAAAAATGTACTAGTACACACATTTTTAATCAACTGGTTGATTTAATGAAATAGATCTAGTGTGTCATGCAGAAACAAGAGTTGGGTGATAACCTTGAATCTTTCTTTGGTTGGAATCTGGTTTATTTTACTCTATTAAATTCAGAGTCAGCTAGTACCATAAGTGTAGGGTTGCCAACTTTTAGATCTTCATAAACCGGAGATTGTGTTAAGGGTTGCCTACTTGAAGATATTCACGAACCGGAGTTTACTTGAAACCTGGATACTTTGGAAGAAACCCGAAAAGAATTAAATTTAATGATAAATATATTTAATATTCTGAAGAGCACTTGTGATTTTAGGACATATGATTAAAAATCGGTTTATTTTGTTTTAAATAATGCTAATTAACAAAATTGTAAGGGCATCAATTTAAGTTTTTTGTATAAAACAAAATTCAAAATTAAAGCGCAAACTACAGTAAACTCCCAATTTATGACCACCATTCGTTCCTGAAAAGTAGTTTGTTAACCGAAGTTCGTAAATCGGGAGAGATTTTCCCATTAATGCAATGTTAAAATCATGGGATGCGTTCAAAAACCAATTTTTTCTCCTACACGTGCAGGAAAAAGGAGAACGGAACAAATTATAATAGACTTTAACAAGTGCATTTTAATCATAACTTATTCATTTGTTGAACTGGACGTCATTTTCCATATTAATGAAACTTTGGGATCCAGTTAAATAAAAAGTTAAGAGATTTCTATTGCCATTTTGCTGATTTAAACTTGTTTTTTGGGTCCCTAAAATTTTCTGAGCACTGAGAGTGATTCTTTCATGATCCCAAAAAATATGCCTTCCTTGCGGACTTCAACATGCTAAAATGATTTTTATGTTACTATTAATTACAGGTCATCTGTGTTTTAGAATAGAACCATTGATACCTATAGCAATCAGATTAAAGACCAATCCAGTAAACAACAAAGAGAAATGACAGTGAAGGTGCCTGTGCCTCAGTAGTACAATCCAGGGATGTGAACCGAATCCGAATTCAAACATTTGATTTCAGTTCGGAGTTAATCTAAATGTACAGTCTGTATTTTAATTTAACTCCGGAGTGAATTTATATCTTAATTTTGTAATATAGATTCGATCCTGAATCTAAACACTTGCGGAGTTTATTTATTGACTCCGGAGTAAAATGCATCTGAATATTAATTTAACTCCTTTTGTCAGTGGAGTGGAAAGGAGTTCGGAGCTAAAGTCTTTGAAGCTTCACAGAAATAGATTCACATTCTACTCTGGCTATTTCGATTCAAAAAGGGAGGTCGGGACTGTATGCTTCAGTGTGAGGTGGGAGACCTGTATGTATTATGTTATCAATAGGCCGGGAAGTGCATAGGACGTGGGAGGGCCGGGAAGGGCACTTTGGAAAGTGTGATTAATAGTTCGGGCGGGTTGTTGTTGGCGATAGTAAAATCATTATGCCATTGCGTTTTGTTCACCAACGTTGTGGAGGTCAGAGGTTCCTTAAACTCAAAAATGGTTGTAAGTGCACGCCAAAGTGTACGTACACATATCTATATAATAAATTGCTTAGTGTCCGTCACGCTAAGATTCATAGAGATAAAACTCGAGAAGTAATAAAGATAGAAACTCGAAATTTGGCAGGCATGCTTAATTAGCACTTTTTCAGGTGAAGACGAGTTTAAATCGCGAAAAAATTCCTTGGTTCGACTCCAAGGGAGGCATTTCCATTGCCCATTACTTAACATGTAAAACGCGATTTTTCGACGTGCAGCCTCTTATTCATTTGGAAATTAAAATTAGAAGGAATTAATCTACGACCTTCGGAGTTGAACCATTTTGAAGAAAAATTTATATAGTTTCTTATTCTGTTCATATTTTTTCGACCACAGTTCGAAGTATTACTTGTTAAACGTTTAATTTACATATTTTATGCAAATCTTGCCATTTTAACGGAATGTTGCCATAGCGACTCATTATATTGTTAAACCTCAAAATCCGATTATTATATCAATCCTTACGGGAATATAAATGCACTTTGAATGCTTTAAACGAGAGAGGGGTAGAAAGATGAAAGAGAGGGGAGAGTGAGAGGGAGAGAGATGGAGGAAGGCAACAATATAAACAATTAAAGATAGCCTGTATTATTGATAGGCGTTTCTACTATTTATATTACTACGTTTTAGTAATATTTTTGTCTGCCGTTGTATTCTAAATAGCAAACCGCTTTTAAAACAACGTAAGTAACTCAAATAATTAGACTTAGATTGAATATATTCTGTGGTTTCACTATTTCCGGGTATTTCTTGGCATTGTTTAAGTGCTGATGCATTAACAACAGAACAACAGGAAACTGTTATTCCAGTCGAATACTTGAATTCAATTGAAACAGCAAGCATCCCTGCACATCGATTAACACTAAAGCGTAGAATGATAGTTATTTTGTTAAGAAATCTTTCTCCTGAACATGGGCTATGTAACGGCTCTAAACTTATTGTTAAAGATATGGTTGGCACAAGACTTCTTAAAGTAAAAGTATGCCAAACGGGTGAAATTTATTTTATTCCCCGTATAACACTACGACCAACCGATACTGATTTATATCATTAATATTCATAATGCCATATATGATACTAATAAATAAATGTTTTTGTTATATATGGAAAATTTGAATATTAAAAAATATGGTTATAATATTTTATACATTCCGTGTTTTTTTGTAAAACAAGGACACACTTTAGATTGCTGGCGAAGCTGCAACGGGCTACTAGTTGTACATAAAATTTTAAATGGTATTCTTACTAAAAACAAAATAGTATTTAATATTAATCAGATAACCTCTTCATGTAACTGTCGGCCATCTGTTAGAGTGAACCCCAATTGAAATAATATAAAACAAAAAACAGAATACATACTTTTTCTTACATTTCGTAGGAACCGAAAAATGATAAGTATGCCTGAAAAAAAACAGTAAACATTCTTTCTCTTTAAATTGCAAACGAAATTAGATATGATACACCTACAAAATCAGACGCCATTAGCTCTTTAAATTTAAGAGGAAATTAAATATAACAACCTCCCCCCTCATACAGAAAACCTCCCTTCTTTACATTTCATACATATCGTACATACATGATAATACCTGAAATATTAATAAATGATACCGAAAATTTATTTCCCCTGGAAAATGCGGTTACATCTTAACAAAAGAATGTCATTTATAACGCTCGATTTCATATTATATCTCAGAATCGATAAAATAATTCTTAAATGTGAAAACAAGCGTTCTACACTGACTTGCGTTACGGGCAAGGACAATACAATGTTGGATAACTGATAAAGCTCCGAGTCACTTTCTTTCTTTGACTCCCAGTACTTTAGAACATTGGAGCTCGTTGTAAGGGTGCGATTCAAACTGGCACTTCCCTTGAAGTTACGTAGTAGGCTGAGGATATCTTTTGGAGAACTAACAGTACCTGAAAAATTAGCAATTTCATTGCGAATTAGCATTTCGACAGGATCTTCTTGACTGTTGGATTCGGCGCTGGTGGAGGACAGCGTATGATGTTGTAAAAATTTAAGTGCGAAAGTGATAATGCGAACGTTATGAGGCGAAATCGCGGCAACGACAATGTTTTGATTGAGTTGGTGCTGAAGAATAAGAACCCGTTGGAGTGTAAAAATACCGTTGTGTATGAAGCCTTTTTGGTTCCTTTTCACTTTGTGTGGTTCTCGAATCATACTCTCGTAGAAGAATAGATTCAGTAGTTTCAAACTTCCTTAGACCTTAAGGAGCAAAATTTATCTTCTTTTAACTCCTTGAAAGCAGAGGAGTGAATTAATACTATTCTGAAGAAATTCACTCCAATAAATTCCGAACTATATAACTTCGAATGATTTAACTCCACTTTAACTCCGCAACGTTTCGATCCTTTATAAATTCACTCCGAAATAAATTCACTTCGACTAATAGCTCCGCGGAGTGAAATCAATTTGGAGCGACTCCTTGCAATGACTTCGGATTCGGTTTACATCCCTGGTACAATCAGTTAAAATGATGGAGTTGCATAGAATTCGTCATTAACAAAGACATTAAGAAGCCACCTCCAGTTTTTTTAACAAAACATTAAGATATTATGAAATGGAAGTTAGTAATGAAATGTACAGTTCTGAAAATAAATGGAAGGATACCATGTACAATTAACAAGTACAAATGCAGCCATGAACGTTTTAATATATACAGGCATCCCTTGTTTAGCACGTTTTCGCTTTTACGTGGCTAACATGCCTAATAATATTTTCGTTTATCGCGGTAATAATTTTGCATTTGCGCTGTTTTAATTCCAAGAATTTGATTTCATAAATCTCTGTTTTATATGTATCTCAAATTTTTGCCCTATTTATCGTATTTAGTCATACCAGGGGCGGATCCAGAAACTTCTCAAGGGGGGGGGGGCGATCACCCTTCACCTACCGAATCTGCCCCTGCCAACTGCCCTATATTTTGAAAATCCCTACCCCTATTGGAATCCTTCTTTCCCTTGCTATACAGACCTAATCTGTGGCGTATAATTGAGGATTTTTGCATGGAATGAATTTAAGAAAGCACCCAGTGGAGTGCAACGGGGTTATCCAAGGAGGGGGCGATCACCCCCATCGCCCTCCCCTTGGATCCACCACTGAGTCATACAGTTTATAAGCTTTGAAAACCAAAATGAATTGTAACAGTCGCATGCACATAATAAAATATTTTAATGAAATTTTTAGTCTCATGAAACTTTTAAACTCTTTAAATTTAGGCTAAACCTTAAAAAGCAAAAAGAGGCTTAATGATGACTTTTTACTCCACCAAACTTGGAACTAGACAAATATTCGTAAATATATTTATGAGATGAAGGAATTCCACATAGTTACGTCTGACACCATTCTCTTCAGAGTCTTGAGTTTACTTGAATGAATTTTTAATTTTTCCCACGTTTTACCTGCTGTTTTTTCATAAAACGATAAATACCATAATTTTGAGATCGTTCCATCAGATTAGAACTATGGAAATAATTTTTATTTTGATTCTTTAAATGTTTAAATAGAAATGCTGAGTTTTCTCACATATTTCCCCAGCAACCTTTGTGCCATTAACAATATTGGAAAATCTTGGGATGAAATGGAATGTTCAACATTGAACATGGTCCAGAAGTTGTAATAATGGGCATTGTTAAACTTTTGCAAAAGGTGGGCTTCAATGAGGTTGAGACAGGTGATGTGAAGGAGTTACTAAATTCACATAGTGAAGATCTATCAAATGAAGATCTACTTAATTTGGATATGACGAAAGCATCTTTGGAGGATGAGGAAGATAAAGATTCGGAAGGACAGATCACTCGTCAAATTACAACAAATAAACTAGGATGGATATTCTCTTTAATTGATGAAGTGCAGTCAATTATTGAAGAAATGGATTCCATGGAGAACCAAAGTTCACATTTGCAGAGACTTGGATCAATCAATTGAATGCTCTAGCAAAGTTTATAGGGAGAAGCAGAAGTCTACAGTTCAAAGTACATTGGACATATTTTTAAGAAAAAGACCATTATCAACGCCAAGCACAAGCATGCCTTCAACAACTGCTTTAGAACACGCTGACGTAATTCGTGCAACCAGCGGAAGTGATGAGGTAGCTTCTAACACAGACTCCCAATAAATTCACGCAGGAACCTCTTTATTGGTGAGTGTTTAAACAAATTTTTCATTTTTATGGGTAATAATTTAATGCAATAATTTTCAAATTTAAAAAATGTTTTATATAGGTTATCGCGATGTAATATTTTTAATGAACTGACTATCAAACCTTAGCGTGGGGTATTTTTGTGGAGTTACATGTGAAAGTTTTTGAGTTAGGAAAGCATCTCATCATCATTACATGTATTCTTATGGAAAAGTAATTTTCGTTTAGCGCTGCATTTTCCTGGAACGTATCTACCTCGTTAAATGAGGGATGCCTGTATACATATTTTTTTTCAAATTTTGAGAAATCTTTATATAAATTATTGTTGCCAAAACTATCAGAGATAAGAAGAGACAAAAGGGATATCAGTTGAATTAGAATTGTGTATATGGGTCAGATGGCACAGATAAGATTAGCTAATTCTACTCAAAGAGACATCCAAGCAGAATCTAGTTTTCTTAGTTCTGTAATATCTCTAGAAGCGTAGGAGAGAAATTGATAGAAATATTTACAGAATCTGGTTGACTCAAATGAAAATGGCATGAGATACAAGTATAATTTGAACTTTAAAGTAACAAACTTCTACGTATCACCAAATTAAGGCTAACTAAAAAATCGGTACAACATACATTGTACAAACTTTCTCATATAATAATGCGTCGTTTAGTTATCTTTAGAAAATGAAAATCTTATCAGCTGGTTTTTAGAAAATCCAATTTTTGTTCAAGTTGTCCAAGAATAAACTAGCCTTATATCCAGTCATTGAGAAAAATGATATATGTAGTATTATTGCAAACGTATACTCAAGTAACTGTACGAAATTTGATCAAAATCGTTCGAGCCATTTTGGAGAAAATCAAATTATTGTTAAAGTTGCCTAGAATAAACTAACCTTACAATATGTTCATTTTTTTTGAGAAATATGAACTATGTGGTATTATTGAAGACATATACTCAAGTAACTGTACGAAATTTGATCAAAATCATTACAGCCGCTTTTGAGAAGATCAAATTGTTCTTAAAAATGCATAGAATAAACTACCCTTAATTACTAAGCAATGTCAACCATTTCTTCATTGCTTCTACTCTGCATAGGCATGCGCAGCGCATTTCATTAGGGTGGGCATCCACGGAATTTTATTTTTTTTAAAGGCAAACATTTATTGAATACTCAATCATAAAGGACATTATTTTTATTCATCAAACAAACTAAAGAAACTAAAACTTAACTAAACTTATTTTTTTTAAATTAACAACTAAACTTTACTTAAAAAATACAAACTTAAAAAAATGAGACACAAAATACTAATTTTGGCTGTAATGATAACCAGGTGTATACAAAGATACAGTCAATTTTCATGATCTTTATCTTTAACCAGATAATGAGCTAACCCAAACTGACCAAAACAGATTAAGGTTTCTTCATCTTCCTGTCCTAGAGAATGAGACATCGCTCACCAGGAGTTATCAACTTAAATTCCTCAATCACATCATTGTAATTAACTGATGAATTCAATTCTTGTTCAATGTACATGATCATGAGTGAGTCGAGGCGCTGTTGGGGCATTGTACTTCTTGGTTTGTTTTTTACATTTGCTAGTTTCGAAAAGGCTCTTTCAAATGAACAACTTGTAACAGGTAAGACTGCAAAGCATTGAATAGATTTGTAAAAGGCCTGGAACATGTAAGACAGATCCGATTCCTTTAGCCAATCAAGCCACTCTCCGGTGGTGTTCGTAGTGCTACCTATAGGAACAGATCCGTCATAACCCCGAAGCAATCTGACTTCAGCTTCCAACTCATCCAAGGACACTTTAAATTTGTTGGCAATGATTCTCATATCGTCCCTGCCAATGTCTAAGCTCAGCAGTTTTCCCATTGCAGTCACAATTTTACAAGTCTCCTGTTCAAATTGCTGGTCAATGCTGGTAATCACTGAGTCTAGGAGTGGGTAAAATGAAGTTATTCTCTCCTGCTCCTCTTTTGTATTAAAATGATGGTGGGACTCAAACGTGTCATCAATACGAGTGGACATTTTTCTCTTCTTAATTGGGGAAATCGATATATCATTTTCACAGTGTCATTGAAAATAGATTGAAAATGTTCTGGGCCACTTCTCATCGCAGCCAAAGAGTTATGCAAGCTTTTCACCCCTGTCATTGCAGTAAGTAAGTTGAGATCTGGAGATTGAAGAGCCTTACTCACTTTTACCACCATCTGGAGAATAGGGTGCATCATGTGAAGGGCAAAGATGAACTTGAATGAATTTAGTTCATGGATAAGGCCCCTGGCCTTTATTTTAGCGTCAGCAAGGCGAGTTGTTTCAACAATCTCTTGTAAAGCTTGTAAAATGATGGAGTAGTTTTGTTTTACAGCAGCCACTGCTTCTGCTCTGCATGCCCATCTTGTGTTTGACAGTGACTTCAAAGTCTTCGACTGGGATCCTACTTCTTGTGAAATCTTCTCCATTACTGCATGTCGCACAGGACTCCCCTCCATGAAGGCATAAAGAGTCCGAATAACACCAAAAAAATTAAAAGGTTCTGTTTTGTTTACTTGAAGTGCATGCATCTACTAGGATGAGGTTCAAACAATGCACATAGCAGTGTACATAGAGTATTTCACTGTTTCTTTCTTTAAACTCCCGCGGTACATCCAGACATAGTAGATGCGCCATCAAAACAGACAGACATCACTGATGACCGGTCAATTTTAAGAATGCCAAGAACGTCATTTAACTGGTCAAAAATAGACTGAGCATCAACTGTTAATAGTCTCTGAACAGACACAAAGTGTTCAACTGGACTATGTTTTTCATTGTCAAAATACCACACCACAATGGACATCTGTTCATCGTGTCCACAGTCAGTAGCGTTGTCGGCAATTATTGAGACCATTTCTCCATTTAGTGAAGACACAATCTTTTGTTGCACAACGTTGTGCAAGGCCACAATTAAATCATTTTGGATGCGATTACTCAGGTAGCGTTTCGAGGAGATTGTTGCACATGCTTTGCCATTACGGGATCATATTTTTGGAGCATATTGACAAGATTTGGAAATAAACCTTTCTCAAAACTGTCAGCTTTCTCATTGTGACCCCTGAATGGTCTCTCACCTTTCGCCAAACACAGAACAATGTCAATCAGTCGCTCCATTGCACTTCGGTTCTTCTTCTTGTTTAGACAGATAAGTCTGCTTGCCCTCATCCATCAATACATCAATAGGTTTCCCTTCATTAAAACTTGACCATGAAGAACAGCTCAACACATGAGATTTTGACAGTTGCTGGTTTTTAAAACATTTGTTAGCCCTATGCCAGTTTCTAAATCCCTTATCAATAAATGCTGGATCAGTGTAACCTTTGTTTGCTGCGTCATTAGAGGAGAAGAAACGGCAGTAAAAGCAAAATGCTGCGTCCTTTGATGGGCTATATTCTAACCACCTATACTTTTCATACCAATCAGACTGAAAACTTCTTTGTTTATTCCCTATTTTATTTCTAGGAAACATGCTTAATCTAGGCTGATAAGGACCTCTAGATAATTGAGACTGGCATTCTAATCTATTTTTTGGAATATCACAGGCCGAGTCATCAGATGGAATGTTTGATGGCTTTGAATAGGAACTACACTGACCTGAACTAAGAGACAAAGTCTGTTTCTGTTGGTCGTTAATCAGTTTATTGCATGCACTGGAACTGGTGGCAGCATTATCTTCATGTAAGTTCTTAACCGAGGAGTCCGAAGTATTTGCACTACTATCAGCAGATTCATTATAATTCAGTTTGTCTGTTCCTTTTCTTATCCTAACAATGAACCGATCCATATTTTAAAATTAAAAGGGGGTATCATAAGATTGAATTAAAATGTAAAGCCACGGGCTTGTTATGCTATTTCAGTAGAAAAGTACACGCGACAAAGATTACAAACACTGTAGACACTGTGCTGGGCACGCCTTATATAGGTATAGAATAGTAGTCGGAGGGAGAGGGGAGGGCCAATGGTAATGAGGCGCGGCAGTAGTGGGGACGCATGCTGCGAACGAACGCGGGTTTTCTATACATTTCTACAACAGCTATATTATGCAATTCGGCACTTATTGCATATTACAACAATCCACACTTTAAAACTAAAAGAGCATATCATGCGATTAAATTAAAATGCAAAGCCACTTTTTTTTGAGACATTAGGATGTGCCTGGGCACACTCGGCAACCCCGTATGCACGCCTATGCTACTCTGTATGATAAAATGCCTAAGTATGAGATTTCATTCATTTTCGCTCTACCTTTTAGGTAGGTAGTTGCTACAGAGAAAAATTACTGTAATTTTCCAAATATATAATTGCATTTTTTCACAAAAAATCAACAAAAAGTTAGGATGCGTATTATACACGGTAACAAATGCATACAACTTTTTCCAGTCGGTAAATAATTGACATTTTTGGATGCATTTTTAATAGTACATTGTATTTCATTGCATTACAATAGCATTGCTTTAAAATATTTTAAACAAAAATAATAATAATTGCTAAATTACTTCTAGCCATCATCATCATTAGAGCCCTTGAATTCTTTATCACTGTCCTGAAATAGTTCATCAACATCTTGTGTTCTCTCTCATAGTCTGTGTAAATGGCATCGCCGCGAAAGTCGTCTTCATCCTCGCTATATATGTCGGTGAAATCCTCATTCTATATGATGTTGTCTTTAGAACTATCCATAATGTTTGTGAGGCAATACTTTTAATAGCCACATTTATATTGTAAACTCTCTCGCAGATATCTCACTTGTCAATGAGGTAAGAACTGTCTCGATACCACTAATAACCGAGTGAAAAATTACTGATCTTTATACAAAAAATGAGGTATGTATGATACATGGTGATAAGACAATTTTCACATCTCACTCATGAAAACATGGGTGCGTATTATACAGGATAAAGACCTGCATATCCGCAATTTATCCAACCCGACCCACAGATATCCACACGAAAAGTTGCAGTTCGGGTCGGATTATACATAACTTTTTGCAGATGCAGGTCGGATTCGGATATATAGCCTGTGGGTGCGGATATGAAAATCAGTATCCATGCTAAACTCAAAATTCATTGTCTTGAGTATGAGAAAAAAATAATGTTGGTTGTACCCTTCTCCTACCCTGTCCAAGCCGATAACCCTGAAGACTTTGGGTCTCTTTTGACCCTCCCCCTAACCTTTCGAGGGACGCGACTTTCTTTGGGCGCTATTGGTGGGATTTTCCAAAACATTCTATGAATTAAGAGAGGGTCATTGATATGTTCTGCTGAGAGTCATTTCATTTTGAATTTTTGGGTTTTGGTTCGTAGGCGTTGCTCAAGATAATTTTTGCCTGCGGATATGACTTAAGGTTGCAGGTGGGGTTGGGTCGGACAATTTATTCGTGCGGGTCGGGTAATTTAGAAATTTTTGCAGGTACGGTTCTGATACGGATATGTAGCCTGCAGATAGGATGCAGATATGGAAATCTGTATCCGTGCAGATCTCTGATACTGGATGCATATTATAATCGGAAAATTACAGTAAACTGCTGAAGTGAACAAAAAGTGACTATTGCACTATTAATGAAGATTTAATAATAATCATTATAAAACACCTCCTTTTGAGGTATTTCAAATTCATACCTCTTCCTGTGTCTTCCAGAGTTTTCCTTATTACAAAATAACATCTTTCATAAAAATCCTCTGCTGTTTCTTTACGCTGGTTGTTAAGAGCAGCAATAGATACGTAAGGTTCTCTATTTTGCATCACATTAAATCCAGCCATGGTAAGATCTTCAAAGTCCATCCAGTCAGGCAATTCTTCTGGATACCATCCCAGCCACTCAAAAAGGCCTGGTTCAATAGCTATTGGCAGGTGGGTCATTCCAAGTCCTGAAAGTATAACAATTCTTGTATCAAATATACAACAAAAAAACCGAAGAAACTTCAAAGAAAATATATGGGCATACATAGCAACAGAAAATTTTTCTGTTTTATCAAAGCTACACACATACTTTCTAGTGAGCAAGCTGAAAGTCCATGCAGCATCAAGATTATGCAGTAATTATTGGGAGTTAGCTTAGTAAACAGGTTCAATCAGTTTAAAGAACATAAAAAAGTAATCATATTTATCTCACTTGTTTAAAGATTTTTATGCTTTAAATTTTGCCATTCTGGAATATTTAACTATCAACTACTCTTTAAATTTATGACACAGAATTATCGCATGAATTAATCATGGGCCGTGGTAATTGCAGCAAGCAAGTCATTCAAAACATTTCTTTATTTGATGATTGTATTACACGTAGTTAATAGTATTATTCTTCAACCTTTCAGTATGGTTATTTTGACAAAGCATAACTACATGACTACCGTATATACTCGTGTATATGCCGACTCCATGTATAGTACGACCCCTGATTTTTTGGTGAACAAACCTGATTTTTTCATATATCTCGTTTATAGTACGACCCCAGCTTTCCACCATGGTCGATATATTTCGTTTCGATGGCTCGGTTACGAGCGAGATATATCGAACAACCTTGATTTTCCACACCACCATAGAATAGACCGTAAATGTCGTAAATATTATTTCTTGCGAGTACACTAAAATTCGGATAAGTTAAGCATCTTACTCCTAAAACATTTAATAAAAAGTGATATGAATCATGATTGCACAAGATGAAATAAAATCGTTTCAATTCTTGTACATCTGGATTACGTTCCACGTACGTAATGGTTCCACTCGCTCGTCTATTTAATAGGTAGGGATAACAGATAAAAAGATATTACTTTGTAATATTCCACAGTCTTTATTGTTTATTCAATCACACACCGACCGGTTTCCACTATAAAATCATTTTAATGGTCTTACTAACCGACGTAACACCTTTAGAATGACTTTGTAGTGGAAACCGGTCGGTGTGTGATTGAAGAAACAATAAAGACTGTTGAATATTACAAAGTAATTTCTTTTTTCCAAGATGTCGAAATTCCATGAAGTTATGCCGTCTACGATACTTTTAGTCCAACTTGTTCCAATCCATCCCTTGTAAAAAGACGAAAACAAAGATGTACATACATAAAATTCAAGAAAGGAAGTGCCCGTAAATCGTCACTTATATCAAGTATTTGTGAATTTGAAGCTGTATATATGAAAAAGATTCTACCCTTCATGAAGCAACATAACAACGATAAAGAACCTCACTGTTAAGGTTAGCCCACCATTAGAATGCGTGCGGGTGGCATAACTTCACCGAAAATGCCCGTGAAGATACATGAATTTTAAATCCTCAAATGCATTACTCGTGTATAGTACGATCCCCAATATTTGAAATAAAAATTTGGTCATAAAAACTCGTACTATACACGAGTATATACGGTAAATGAAAATTGTTCAATGAACCAAAAAGCAATTACTCTATTAATAAAATAAAAACTGAATATCTTAACCCTTGAATGCTAAGGGGTCGTAAAAATTACGTAGATAGGTCACACTGCTGGTTTTCCCCGTTTCTATCAATGGCCATGACGTATCCTCCCTAGTACCTTCAGTGTTCATTGTGCAGTGTCCTTGAGTGGTGTTGATTTTTTGGAGAGGTGTTTTCATTTCATTTACTATAGAGACGACCGCTTAGCAATAACGTAAGTTTTGATATATGCTCTTTTTACTTTCAGTTTTGTTTCCGATGAACAATATTAGGTAAATTACAGTATTTTGACAAATGTAGAATGGAGAAAAAAAAATACTCAAAACAGGAACATATACCTAGTCAGAATTATCCATGAACTGGCACAACTTATTGAAAGCATTGTTCAAAAGCAATATGCACTGAACATAAAGCAAAGTGTTGCCTTGTTTGTGAAGAAAACAAATGACTAACACATTTATTAATTGTTTAACATTCTTATATATGTATAGTTTTTATCACGACATTTTTCTTGCAGATAAATGCATAAAATTGTGCAAAAAAATTGGTCGTAATTTTTACGAATGCTTAGCATCAATGCTTTCCCAATCAACATTAGCATTCTAGGGTTAATCATGCAATAAATTATGCAACTTGTAAGAATTACATCTCAAATGAGTTTTTATAACTTCATTCTTCATGATATTAAAATGTGTAAAATTGAATTCACAAAAAATTATTGAATGTTTAGATTGATTAGTTTTTAAATTGATAGTAAAATGTGCATTATATGTATAAGCAGGGCTGGATTTACATGCCTAATGCCTCTAAGCAGGTGCATTCTGCACATCCTTATCTGTAGCTGATTTTCAAATTTTCCATTAAAAACCTAGAATAAAATTTAATATTTTCAATTTCGCAAACATAAAAAGAGAAAGTGATGTAAGCAAAATCAAAGCAGGGATTTAAAAGATAAATAAGCAGTACAAGTTTGTTATCAAACTTATTGTTTTTAATTACTTAATTTACTAAATATGTAAAGTAAACTCCCAGTTATCTGGAATGCCCAGGGAATTGGGTTTTCCAGTTAAGTGAATATTCTGGTTGCTTGAGAGTTTTATTGGATAGGCCTCAATAAAGAATTTGGATACCAAAATAAGAAACAGATGCAGAACTGTAGATTCACCTTGGAACTGTTAACCTGTAGACAAGGTAATCTACTCGCAATTGTTCTTAAATAATTCCTTGACATTCAAGGAAGTAATGAAACTCAAGTGTACAAGTATTCAACACATTTAATTGCAATATTTTAATATTTACTAACTACGTTACATCCTACGGAACTTCTCATATGCCATCGCTATTAGCTTCTTTTGTTCTAATAACAACTGGAGGTAAGGGCTAACTTATTCCAGCATTTAGGATTTTCTGACCAAAAATACTGTTTCCTTGTCCGAGAAAAGGAGAGAAATTATCCACACCCAACACAATGTATTAGCAGAAATTCTTGAGTCAAACTGATAGTAAACAAAATAGAACCGAGTAGTGACACACAATCATGACTAGTGCTTCCAAACAGGCTTTTACCATACCCAGTTAACCGGTTATTTGTCAAATTTTAAAACTATTCGTTAACAGGTTAATTTAGTCCAATTAACCAATATTTTGAAGGAAGAAAAATTGCTTTCAATATCAGTTTATAAAAATCAGAAAGAATAGAATTTGTTTGAATAAATAGCTGTAATAATCAATAGCATTAACTAGCGTGTGATGTGGTGCACTCGTCATTCACTTGGCCATAGGTGGGCCGCGTTCAAAACAACAGTGTATATACATACATATATTGTGCGTGGTCTAAGCTGTAGCAGGTAGGGGGAGAGCGATCCCCCATCCCTATCGCCACTCCTTATCTGCCCTAGTTTTGGTTCGAGCGGTGTGTTTCAAGTCTATAATGACAGCATCCGACACAGTAGTAAAAAATTATTACCAAATCCCAAAGAGGTATGGTAATAATTTATTACTATTGAAACTCACCTCACATAGCGACAACCAACACATTCATTTATCTTATAAAAGTAGAAGGTCAACCAATGATTAAACATCCGTCAAAGGGCTAATTTTATAATCGGTTTCTGTTGTTTTGCTGCAGAACATCTCATTGTCAGTGAAGCAACTTTGTATTTAAGTCCAATTCAGAACATATCGCAGAATCTACGCCGACCTGCGACTTTGTAAAGGATCATAGAGCACGTCGGAAGGTCAGATTGAGAGATAGTAGTTACTAATTTTTCGGCATCTAACTCATAGCAGCACTCTTCTCAATCGAAGGTCTTGCCGTAATATACCGCAGTCACACAAAGCAAACACAAAGTTGACCACAGATGGAATCGACAAAACTAACAATTTAACGAAAAAATCTGCACGCCAACACATATTAGAAATGCTATTTCCCCCTGACAGAAGCGCTTTCTACCACTATTTGCCTGTTTTAGGTTCGGAGTTTTCGCTGCCCTCTTGTACTCTTTACTGATTTATATCAAAACTACCAGAACTTCCCATTGAATTTCAACTGATTTAGTGAAGCTACTACAGCACAACATACTAACTCTTTAAAATACCTATATAGTAGATACTTTTTAAATTACAATTAGCTTTTCTTAACAATTAATCATATTTGCTTGTAACAATCTGTTTCCGAATGTATTGTATTCAAATATAACGATAATTGTATTTCCTATCATATCACTTTCACCAAATCCAGTTTCATTTCTTGTGTAATTATGCCTATGAAATGTTTACATTTATGTCTTGTAAGCAAGAAACCCGTGAAAAAGCAACGTACAGTTGTCCATGATTGAACACTGACTCTGGTAAATGTACACAAGATATGTGAGCCTATTTACATTTATAAACATTATAATGTAGAATATAATTATTTTACTTACAAAAAATTTAAGATTCCAGTATTCAATAGATGAAAGACGGTTCAAGTACTTTCATAAATCGTTATAAACGCTTCCTGAATAATAATCAGTATCTATTTACGTTGCTATCCATAAACATCGATTGTTTCGTTGCTTAAACAAAAGTGCAAAGCGAATAACGCTAAACTTTCATCTATTTGTAAGCTTCATTGAAGCTAACTGAATCGGAGGTAACAATGATGGCTGCCATGGCAAGGCCCGGAAAGAGTATGAAAAATCCACAAAATTGCAAAACAAATTGCGTATTTCCGAGAACTTTGACCGTGTAACATGTAAACTTCACAGGAATAAGATAGTATAGAGTTTTATTCATTGAATAAAGTAAAAACGAAAAAAATCGGTCCATATTTACATATTTCTATGCTTGAAGGAAGAATACCTTGCAAGTCAAGAAATGGACTCATACGTGTTATCTTATGGAAAATGTTAATCCCCTATATTGGCAGCAATGATTAATCTTGGTTGACCAAACCTTGACCATTCACTAAGTTAGGATGTAAGGAAGAATCGTACCAAATTTGGTTATTCTAGCTTTTATCATTTAGGAGTTCCATGAACAAGCCTGCACCCGGTGTGAAACCCAAGAGACCTTCGCTTTATAGAAAGCCATTCATAAATAACAACACCCAATTCCTCAAGTTTCAGCTTACGAAGAGTAAGCCGGTATTCAATTCCTCTAGTTGTCTCAGAAGACACAATGAATTTCATTAACTGTGATTTAATGTCATAAATAGAGAAAGAACTGACATTGAACTCTTTCATCGAAGTTCTCACCTTTCTCTAAATGTTTTATTAATATCAAGTTGCTGGGTTAAGGTTAGCACAACTTGTTTCCTTTTGTCACCTTTAGCACATGTTGGAGTTTTAGGAGGCATTTAAAAAGGGCATGCAAAATATTTTATTATTAACACAGAGCCCAAGAAACATACACAGTTATGTATTGCAACTGCCGAAAATGCCAATTTTAGTGGTAAAATTCCGAACAATATGTAAAAATATCGAGAGATAGGAGATGCCGGTTACTTGAAAATTACGGTTGCATGAGTGCCGGATAACTGGGAGTTTACTGTATAAAGAATAAATATGACTAAAAAATTACCAATAAAAATAAATTATATAAATATATTCTTTTTTTACCTGAATAAAAAAATGTTATACAAGAATCCTGGTGACACTATTATGTCGGCACTTCTAGGCAAATGTCTACTTTGCCTTGTGTATATAAGATTTGAAAAATATTTAGATTTAACTATGGCCTACCTTGGAGAATTCCCCAACAAGTCTGTACACATCGCAATGACGGTGAGCATAAAACATGATGTATTGTTACACCATGTTCCCGCATGGCTTCTCCAGTGAGTACGGCCTGTAATTCTCCAATATTTGTCAATGGGCAGTCCCGCTGAAACCCTGCAGGTCCTGATTTCCTAGTCGGCATCTGCTTTGGCATATTCAAATCCTTTCTTATATACTTTCCTGAAAATGAAATAAGGAGAAATATGTTTGTGATCCTGTTAGGCATAATTTTTTTGTTAAACTAGATTTGATGACAAGTGAAAGGACATCCAACATGCTTTTCAAATACATGTGTATAAAACTAAATTAAATAATACTTATTTATTAAGTACAGCTGGAGAAAACGGTAGCGTTTATATTAAATGAAAAAGCCATTCTTTGCCATTATGGAAAAGGATGGATTTTCTATACTAGAGGATTGTACAGCAACAATTCCATGACATTATTCCAATATTGAAAATATGTTAAAAACAAATTTAAAATCTTACTAGTTAGAGTTGGTTACATTTGGCGATTATGCAAGCATTGTACAGTATTTTTTAAGAATTTTTACAATAGGAGTCTTTTTTGATGGAATTATTTTCAGAGAATTGCAATTACATCACCAGTATTATACTGCAATTCTAATATGCTTACACACATTTTTCATTTATTTAGTTACCTGAGCTGTCAAAACAATATGGTATCCACGTGCCAAATGTAAAATCAACTCTTTCTCCATGTCTGACAACATACATTCGGCGAGAATTGTGCTTCTGAGTATCTACAGACAGCTTCTTTAGCTGAGGTTCATCCTAAAAAGCAATTCATACATTATATCACTTATTTACAAGAGATAAGAATAGAAATGGAAAGATTGAGAAGGAGAAAAATTCTGAACTTGACTGGGGATCGAACACGGGTCTCCCACATGCCAGGCAGGTGCTATAACCACTAAGCTATCAAGCCAGACTAAATCTAGACTAAATTTAGTGTGGCTTGATATCAATGTCTGAGATAAGAATAGTTTCTACTCCATAATTTAACACAGTGATGCACAAACAATAGGCCAGGTCCAGCCTGCTTCATGTGTTAATCTGGCCCACAAAGCTATTAGAAAAATTTGTCATGATGACATCGTTTTTATGCACTATTTAGCCACATTGCACAGAACTTCCTGGTAATAATGCAACTGATTATACTGCAGATTCAGATATAATGTCTTCTTTCCTCCCTTATTATTCCATATGCCTTACTAAAAATTTACAACAATATTTTTCCTACATTTTTGTTGTTTCTGGCAATAAAATAAAATTAACACAGTTTATTAAGCGGTATGAACCTAATGCATTGGGTCAATGGTAGAATGTTCTTGGTTACCCTGTGGGATGCCCTTTTAAGGCAGGTCATCACGTATCTCTTCAAACTCACTATATAACCAGAGAGCACTATACAAGTATACAAATGAGAAAACCTTTTGCCTGATGGCTACTGAAACAATTGAAGAATTCCACAAATGCTGCATAAGTTTTTACTCAGTGGCAAATTTGGAAATTTCCTGCCCCTAAGCCAAATTATTTTTCTGCCCTCATTTCCGTGCTATTTTCCTAAACAAATCACTTATGTATCTGGCTTGTCTGTGTGTCTATAGATCGCAATATTCTAATTCATCAAAAGTCAGCATAATATTATTTTACTTCCATTCCCATCCTGAAATCCCATTTTTATTGCCGTCCTGAAATCTTGTCACCCCTAGGCCGTTGCCTACTTTTGCCTTACTGGAGATTTGCTAATGCTCTTACTGATTCAACTCATTGTCCCAAATTATTTCTGGCAGAATGGCATCTCTGTTGCCACATTTATCCCATTTGCACTTGCAAGAAGATGTCACAAAGAGGAATGAAGCCTTTTGATATTTATTGGAGCAAAACTTACAATATTAAACGTATAAGAACAACATAGTTTTCATCCCGCAACAAATAGATCAGTATAATGTGCTGAATTTATAAGTTTACTAGTGTAATGCCTGTTGAAATATCAACAGAAGAATTATAGATAGATAGATTATTATTATTTTCATTTAAAATAATTAATATCACACTTTTACATATGAAATATTTCGGCATATAATTCAAGGCCAAGAAAATTTGGAGAATAAATGAATGTCACATTAGTACTTTTTCCACTGATATTGTATAAAACTTTATTCCTTCACTTATTATTATACTCAAATGGTCCATTATTGGGTAAGGAGTCAACTTACATTTAACTGTGATATTACATAAAAAATTGGTACAACATACATTGTACAAACTTTCTCATATATTAATGCGTCGCTTAGTTATCTTTAGAAAATGAAAATTGTATCAGCCGGTTTTTTTTAAATCCAATTTTTGTTAAAGTTGACCAAGAATAAACTAGCCTTATATTCAATCATTGAGAAATATGAAATACGTAGTATTATTGCAGACATACACAAGTAACGGTACAAAATATTATCAAAATCATTCAAGCCGTTTTTGAGAAAATCAAATTATTGTTCAAGTTGCCTAGAATAAACAAGTCTTATATTCATTTTTTGAGAAATATGAACTAATGTAGTATTATTGAAGACATAAACTCAAGTAACTGTACGAAATTTTATCAAAATTGTTAGAGCCGTTTTTGAGAAAATCAAATTGTTGTTAAAAATGCGTAGAATAAACTTCCCTTAATTATTGAACAATGTAAACCATTTCTTCATATACTCTGTATGATAAAATGCCTAAGTACGAGATTTCATTCATTTCGCTCTAGAGCCAGTAACAGACAGACGGCATTGCAAAAACCACTTTTTCGGATTCAGCCACATCTAAAACGTATATTTCCATAAAAATCTCGAGGTCAAATTTTTTTGCAATAACAATACTTTCTCAATATACTTCGTATATGAGAAAGTAAAAATGTACTACTCTGTATTACAAAATATGGACAACAATAAAAAAGAAAGACTGATTTCGAATGCTGAATCTTTAAATAAATTTGTAGTAATTAGCGTTTTTGCGCAAAATTTCAAGGAAAAGTAACTTGATGAATTTGCAATTAAACTATGTATACCTGTCGTAAAGGAATTATACAAAAACTTCGTAATACTAAACACTAAAGCAAGTTTGCAAATTTATTAGGAGCAGTGAGAGAAGAAAAGTTGGATTCATAAAAGCGAAACCATACAGAACAATGAAATTTGCTTAATAAGGAAAATAGTGAAAATATGTACATCAGCAGTGCTATTGTGATAACATTCACATTAGCTGTACAAGGTAAGACATTTTCAGATGGAGAATTAGCAAAAGAATGTATGTTAAAAATTATGGAAGAAATATGCTCAGAAAATTTGAACTTTTGAAAAAATCTTGCTTTCACGAATGGCCATAATTTGGAGAGTAGAAAATCTTGGTCGAGGCAATCAATCTCAATCTTGCTTTCAATAGTTCTCGATTTTTACGCATTAACCACAAATACAAAGTGCAAATTTGCTTACAATTTCAGATAGATTATTTTAAAATTCAATTTTTTATTAAAATTATCAATACAGTAAACTACCAGTTATCTGGAATGCCCAGGAAATTGGGTTTTCCGGTCAAATGAATATTCCGGTTGCTTGAGAGTTTTATTGCATAGTCCTCAATAAAGCATTTGGATATCAAAATAAGGAGCATATGCAGAATTATACGTTCACCTTGCAACTGCTAACCTGTAGACTGGGTATTCTACTTACAAATGTTCTTAAATAATTCCTTGAGATTCAAGGAAGTAATGAAACTCGAGTGTACAAGTATTCAGCACATTTAATTGCAATATTTTTATATTTACTAACTACGTTACATCTACGGAGTTTCTCATATGCCATCCAGTTGTTATTAGAACAAAAGAAGCTAATAAGCTTCTTTTGTTCTAATAACAACTGGAGTTAAGGGCTAACTTATTCCGACCTTTAGGATTTTCTGACCAAAAATATTGTTTCCTTGTCCGAGAAAGGGAGAGAAATCATCCACACCCAACACAATGTATTAGCAGAAATTCTTGAGTCAAATTGATATTAAACAAAAGAGAACCGAGTAGTGACACACAATCATGACACCATTACGTAGTGCAGTTAGTAAATATTAAACTAATGCAATTAAACACGTTGAATAGTTATATATTCCTTAACTAATGTTTCAAAAAAGTCACAAAATTTATCGGCAGCTTCTTGGTCAGCTGATTTTTTTATCACACAAAGCATCTAGACTTCTGATCCCGTGCCTAATCTTAAAACATGTGTTAGCCATTCATCTGAAAATGCACATGGTTCACTAATCTCCATTTGTTCATAAAAATCTTTTGCCTTTTCAAACAACATTGGCCCAGAAATATGGACTCTCTCAGAACGCTTTATAGAAAACCATTCATAAATAGCAACATCCAATTGCTCAAGTTTCAGCTTATAAAGAGTGAGCTGATATTCAATTCTTCTAGTTGTCTCGGAAGACGTAACAAATTTCATTAACTGTGATTTCTGTGCCTTAATGTCATAAACAGTGGAAGAACTGACATTGAACACTTTCATTAAAACATTGCAGTTCTCACTTTTCTCTAAACGTTTTATTATTAGAGGCGTATATCTCCTTTGGTCTCTCTACTCCGCACAGTGATTTCCCTTCTAGGATGCACGCACGCACCTTCAATGCCCATTTTTTCTAATGGAATTTGCTCCCCTCCCCCTTATAATCCCCAAGGCATAAGGTAGCTTCTAGTAATTTTCAATTGCTACATTAGGGGGAACTACCTGTACTCTACATGCATGCTCTCTACTGGAAGCTTAGAGAACAAACTCCACCTGGCAAAAAAGTGTCACTTCAACTTGTCTAATAATATAAAGGATATCAAGTTTCTGGGTTAAGGTTAGCACAACCCGCTTCCTTTTATCACCTTTAGTGGATATTGGAATTTTAGGAGGCATTTAAAAAATGTGTGTAACATTTTATTTAACAAAAACACAGAATCCAAGCAACATTCACAACTGCATATTGTGACTGCCGAAAACTTCAATTTTAGTGGTAACATTCCAAATTAGATGTAAACAAAAAATTGCAGAAAGCATTAATTTTAGCGGTAGGTAACATTTCGAACTAGATGTAATAAAAAAATTGAGAGGAAGGACATGCCTGTTGCTTGAGAATTCTGGTTATATGAGCTCCAGTTAACTGGGAGTTTACTGTAGTAAAAATGTATTTCACTTTGCAGTGGTATAAAACGAGTTTTCTAAAATGAACAAACATAAACTGTATATTACGTATATCAGGACTGCCACCAATTTTTTTTCTAAATCCTGTTACCGACATCAAAATATCCTGTAAAATCCTGTAATATGTAATATCTTGGTTTTTTTATGCAAAGTGTACAAATTTATGCTTTCAATATTTTCAGCACCTGCATCGCATATTTCATGTAAAATTATTTACAACTGTTTATGCATAGCCCTGTAACTTAAATGTAATCATGCTTTTTATGAAATTTACCTTACATTACAAATCAACTGTATTGGCATAGAAAGTTTTAAAAAATGTATTCAAGTTTGAAATAGTATAGAGTAAATAGCACAAATGCATTGAAAACAAGTAACCATATGCCTAGTTTACAGGACAGGCTTTAGATTACGAAATCCGTTAAAATAATTTTCACTTTTAATGATATCAATATAATGGTGCAACAAAATTAGACAAAATGAAAAAAATCTCTACTGATTTTGCGGTTTCGCTTCAGATATATTATTCAACCGACGATGCCGTAAAATATCAAAATCGAAATTTTGGAAGTGCGGGCATTACAGAATTTAATTTTTTCCTAATATTTAGTTGTAAAAATGGGGTTGCTGGCATTACACACGTGTGGGCATTACTCGGGTAAATACGGTAATACCACACGTAATGTGAAACAAAAAATTTCTGAATTTATCATAAATAGAGTAGAAAAACTGCAGCATTTTGACATAGCAACATCACAGTTACATACAAAACTCGCATTACCCGAAATTGTTCCGTATGACTTAATTTCTCTAATTGTAGTTTCAAGTAACCGAAACAGTAACAAATTCGGCCATAAAGTATCGCTGTTTATTAAAAATGTATGTAGCTGGAGGATAATAAAACGTAGTAATATCCTTCCCTTGCTTATAACGTAAAATATACCGTGGCAAATCAAGGGCTTTATCTTAGCACGCCGACTGCGGAGCTCTGCCATATCAGTGCAATATAAGAAGCACACATATGAATATCTCAACGCAACAGTTTAATGAGGTAAAATAGTTACATGAATCAATTTGTCAGTATTTTTCCTTTAAAATGTTTTAATTTGAAGTTTTTATCCTTTATAGTTTACGAGAAATTTAAAGATTAACTTTATCTTGGACTTCTCAAACTGCATCTTAGCAAAATCGCATCTTGTAAATTCGCGCTATGTTAGGTTTTACTGTATAAATATGCCATGGGTTGCCGATCCAGTTCAACAGCTAGTTTTTGCATTCAGTTTCACAATAAGTTCTCGTTTTCGTGCTTCACCCAAAGTATATTACGATACGTACGCACTTACGGAACAATTTCATCGAATGTATTCGTATAGAAATGTTAATGATCTCCGAATTTCTTAGTAGTCTAAGTATTTTTTACGCGAAAATCTCAAATAAATACAAATTTTTCCTTATAAATATCCGTGAATCATTTCTGTGTCGGAGCCAAATTTGTGTCCTCATAGCTCATGTTTAAGCACCGTAAATGCCCAGAAATCATACAGGGCAAGATTGGGACTGTAGGGTGGGTGTTTTACAGGTGTTCCACAGATGGCCCCCAGTGCCTCCACCATCACATTTTCTGTATGCAGCTGTGCATTTCTTGAAGCAAAAACCATTGTTTAGGGAAGAACTCCGGTCTTTTTTTCCAGAATTGCATACCGTAAATATATGTTAAGTGTCTGTGCGTATTATTCACCAGTCACAGTTTGCTTTATGAGTGCTGAAGAATCATGCCATTGGAGTCAAAAGACAAATATCAGCATCACTTTTTCAGGTAAAGGTGCTGTGCAAAATTTCTTTCATAGTGTCTAATCCAAGACTCATCACAGGTGATTATGGATGATAAAAAAATTAGTTTTGTTCAACAAGGGTAAAAGTTTGCTGGCAGACTTTCACACTCGTTCAATTTTGTTCATCACTGAGATCACGGGGAAACCATCTTGCACATGCTTGGCTCATGTTTAATCCCACTGTAACAATGTGGTGAACCCTTTCCAATGACACATTAAAACTGCTAGACAATTCCCATAATGATAATCTTCTGCTAACCTTCAACAAGCAGTGCTTGGTCTTCAGCGTCGTCAACCACGGTTTTTTCTCGCCTTTAAAATGCTTCTACCACTGTTGCTCTGCTCACTGCTTTTGGTCTGTAGACATTCCATAACATTTCTAATGTCTCTTGACCACTTTTTCCGAGCTTCACACAAAATTCTATAGCATATCTTTGTCTTACAATGTATGAAATATTGTTCCCTGCTGCCATTGAAAAATAGATTTCATAAAACAGCTAAGACACACACACATACAATGGAATACATTAACTCCTGTTGCACTGCTGACTCACTGAATGTCAAGTTGCAAATTGATGCATGTGCCTTATCGATCGAGGCTGTTACAGCCGGAAGTGTTGCCAGTCTCATTACTTTTCAAATACCCCTCGTATATGTGCTCCCATTATTATGACAGAGCTCCACCAAGCATAAGTTAGCATAATTATATTAATGATGATGCTTTAACTAAAACAATAAGTGAAAAGATGCAGCTAGTAAAGCATATACTTGATGAGTATCTTCTAAATACAAATAATGTGCAACCACCCACAGATGTCTGTAAGTGTAATGTTTCACTGTTGCACATAAATAAACAGTCAAATAGTTTAAATCAACAAACCTTTCTGAGAGAACACCACTGATGTGACTTACCGTAAGAAAATTGACCTTCATTTTCAATACACTTGCGATATAGGGATGCCCTGTACCAACACCCTAAAATGAAAAAGAATCCAAGTGTTAGGAATGTTAGGATATTAATTATATTTGCACTTTAATATGTAGTGGCACACAATACCAAGTTGGATTTCTGACAACGTAGGATTTACCCTGCCTATAAAATGTCAATCACCAAAACTTCATTATTTCTATTTACATTTCCAGCTAAAATGATTCCACACACATCTCCCTCAACATAAATTTTCCATTATAGCCCATCTCTTTCATTTCTTTGCAAACCCATGTTTCTCGTCTACATGGTACAGTCAAAACATTCCTGGACTCTCCTTCAGAGCACATTACAAGCACTTAATGACAAATCATGTGTACATTATTATCAATTACTAACCTTTAGTTATAATGCGAAACAAACTCTGTTCTTAATGTATTGCTAGTTTCTTTGTTATAAACTTTCTGTGCAATTTCTAAGTTGTGCTAAGCTCATTTATTATGTAGATAATTAAAAAAAATTAAGCAATTCCTTCTTCAAAATATTCTCCCTCTGCCACAATGCACTTCTGCCAGCGGTCGTAGAGCTGCTGGAAGCAGTGCTAGAATACTCCTTTTGGAATGGTATGCAGCACCTCCTGTGTTGCTGTGATGACTTCTCCCTCAATGCTAATGCTAACATGGACAATTATACCATCTAACATGCATATGTCTTTTTTAAAACGTTATTGTTTTATCAATATTTTCACTTCAAGCATCATTGTAATCAAAACACGGTGACAAATTTGCAAAATCAAGTTACTAATTCAATGTACTTAATCTTCCTGCATATCTTTAAATTAACATACTATCATCAGGGCCGCGCCAACCTAGGGTGCAAGGCACCCGGGCACCAACTAGTCGGGTATACCTTTCCATCAAGATATTAGTATCTTCGTTTATGTCGTTCATTTAAAAGTTTACCCCTTCTTCAAAATGCTTTCAAGATAAAGCTGAGCACTTCGCTCAATTGGCAATTTAAACCTAATATTAAACAAACATAGTAAAGTTTCTGTAAACATTATCGATAAATTATTTTTAAATTAGAGACTGTCCATAATACGAATAAGAACAGATATCTTCTCTAACATTTATGTAGGGGAGAGTTGCGGCTTTCTTAGGATTGACTAGTATGCACTATGGGGGAGGGAAGGGGGAGATGCCGCAGAATTATTTTGCACCCGGGCACCAAACACCCTTGGTGCGGCCATGATTTCCATAGCTTTATCCTTGACTTCTTTTTCCATATTCTTCTATTTAAGTAAAACTCATAAGAGTTCCTAATGAATATAATCGAAGCTTTTTACATATTTAGGAACATAATTTGTATTAGTTTCTTCACAATAAGGCTTCTCTGGTAAGATACTATGGAAAAAATTTACCATTCTTCCTTTATATTTCCTAAATTCACAAAAGGAATCTTCTCTATTTCATTTAAATAGTTATCACAGGCTTTTCTGAAACATTTCAGCATTCTTAATGGCTGCCTGATCAATTTGCTTCCATGAGAACTTTCATAACCAAATTAATTTCAACACTTGAAAGGCAACTAATATAAACTGATGCGAGAAAACAAGCATTAGATAACTTTTTTAAACGATTCACTTTTATATGTTCACATACCTGTTCTGGAATTGGGCTTTTTTTAGGCTCGTTTTCTACAGCCATGTTCAGGTTTTCGCTCTGCAGCATGCTCAAGGAGGAGTTTGTTGGCTCCTTCTTAGTTGAGATCTCCACTTTACTGGCTGATCTGGCAGCAGATGATATGTCTGATTCTTCAGTTTCATCTGTTTCATCGCTTTTTCCAAGTTGAAAGGCTCTATTGATAAAAATTTCACGTCATTAATTTTACCCTTCCAACAAAATTTAATGTTTTAGCACAGGGGTCCCCAAACTACGGCCCGCGGGCCACATCTGGCCCGCAGAGTGATTTAATCCAGTTAACTAGCCTCACCCAACCACACTCCCCCTCGAAATAATTTGCACCGGTGAAATTTCTCGAAAACCACCACCCCCTCGAAATAATTCGCAACTGAAACCTCTCGATAACCACTAAATAATTAAATAATTTGTAACAGTGAAAGTTCCCAATGATCCCCCTGGCCCACGCTGTCGTACATAAAGCCTAATGTGGCCCTTTCAATAAAAAGCTTGGGGACCCCTGGTTTAGCATATGAGGGTGCTTTTAATAAGGATGATTTTGTCAGATACATGCAACTCTCAATAATCACATGTAATAGCCTAGCCTTAATTTTAATTCCAAAAATTAACTAATTTTAATAGAAAGAAGCATTAATGATTTAATACCTGAAATGAGCTTAACTAATAAGATCATCTTACCTATGCAAAGTCCATGCATCAGATTCAGCAGTGCGTTCAATATAATTGCTAGGTAGGTACCCAGAGCAACCTGTAATTAATATGTACACATACCTTTAGCCAAATCAAACTCCACATAATAACATGATTTAAATGTTAATAATGTCCTGCTCCCCTAGCTTAATAACAGAAATGTTAAACTCAATTTAAAACTTAATGCATTCAATAGCTTCATGGTTTTATGCAACAAAAAGTGACATTTTAAACATAACAAGAATAATTTTATTTGCAATTGTTTCTAAAAGCATAATAATTCTGCTACCACTTCTTAGTAAAGTCTGTTAATCTCACTCATTCTATATTCTAAGATAGGATGTGAACAAATAAAGGATTAACAAAGAGCAAGCCTTGAAACAGAAGAAACTATAGAAATAAAAAGTTGAAAGATGGAAAATTATAAAGTAAAACCTGACAGGAAGAAGAACAATTGAGAAGAACATGACAAAAAAAGGAAAAATAAAATCTTAATGAACTGCATATTATAAACTGACAGTGAAGGCGCATTTAATTGATCAACCATTAAAATAATAAACAAAAAATTCACAAAAAGAAATGTTCAAAAATACCTGTCAACCAAGATATGCCTTCGACCCATCCATCTGGTGTATTTGCCAATGCTTCTCCAGATACATAGATATAATCCCCAATGTGAAGCTCAAGCTCATCTGACTCACGAGGAACATGGGAGTACAGCACCTTGTGAACCTAGTCATAACAAAATAAACTTTATAAATTGATACACCCAGGGTGAAAAAAACAAAATATTTCATCCGTGATACATTTTTAAATAATAAAAGACTGTGTAAGTCTTTCTGAATACCATCTCTAACAGCAATCAAAGCCATAGATGTAGTAAAACTATGGATGTTAAGAGCTCCAAGCTATCAAATAAACTCTCTTTTGATTCTCATGTTCAGTTTATCTTTATTTTTTAATTTTAAGCAAACAGTGCTTCATATTCTTTTTACAATGAGCATATCACCAACGACAATGACAAACATATAAACACATCCATGTCATGATTCAAATCCACAGCCTTTGCAATAAGAGGAAGATCCCCTTACATGGCCAGCAAAATACATTCTTCACCTATTTAATTTTTAAAATGGTATAAGAAAAATAGCTTGCAACCACTACCTGTCTATGTGCCTGTCAATGTGTATACAATAACCTTGTTTGTTATGATTTTTCAAACATTCTACTGGTATTGAAAACCTTCAAAGAGGTTTACGTGTAACAAATTTTTTTGGACAGTATATCCTCATTCTGCCTTTGGTTTTAATAACTAAAAACTCATAATTTGAAGCAGTTTTGCCATGTATATTTTATTACAGCTTTACAGAATGTAAACAGCAAATGGAATTTTATAGTTTAATGGGACCCTTTGAATCTTCTTCTTTTAGGACATCTCCCGAAAAGTTCCACTACATTTAATTTAACTTATTTCAAATTTCACAAAGTCTGTAAGATTTAAGATTTATTTAGCAATTGCCTATTCAAGATTTTTCTTTTTTGTACTTTTGCTCTTTAAAAGTCATTTGCTCATTCCCTGCCACGTTCTTCAGAAATTCATCATTCTTATTCTAGTCTTTACAGCACTGATTCACATAGAGCCAAAATAAAACAAATTCATGCATGATATATATTTTATCAATACTAGGACTTCAAACATGATATATAATGTGCTTTGATATGTTTGTCAGTTTCTACAAGCCTTAAGAAATTAAGAAGTTTAATGAAACCTTGTTTATTTTTCAGATGCACTGACCAAGCTACAATATGATCAAGCAATTTAGCAATTCCTGAAAATATTACTCATAACTAGACGCCCAGCTGACAGGAAATATTAATTTAATGAAAATAAACCGAAGAATTTCATGACTGTTATTTTTATAATAATAGGTATGGTACTTATTTACTTACATGAGCATTTTTATTTTGCTACAATTATAGAAAAAAGCATAGTTTATGTATATTGACGTGGATTTTTCAATAAATGTTACCCCAAACATATACTGATAATTTCTGAGAATGATGGAAAACTATATTTAGATAAAGTGTGTAGTGCATTCATAAAATAATTTTTTAAAACCACCATTGGGTATGTTGGGAAAACCTCTTTACACATATTCCTAGATGAGGATAGAAGAAGTATAAAAACAAACACGCTAGTCATCCAAACAATGTGGCAGCACAGTCGTCTAGATCCACTCTGTAAAGACGTGCATTCCTTAATTTAAAAGCATATGGAATTCGAATGGAGAGCTGTTTTTAAGAGTAAAAGTAACGCTTAAGCCACTGATACAAGGTCAGCCTCAAAAGGCCCGAGCCAACAGCCTCACTTGCTCTTTTTAAACCTAAGATATTTTCAAGCACAGTTATCTTAACACTTTCAATGTGGCATGACTGGAAATCCAGTCATGGTGGGTGCTATCCTGACTGGAATTCCAGTCTTGCCGTGTTGAAAGTGTTAACACCTCCACAGTTGGCATTTATAACAGTCTGAGAAGCACTAAATTGCAAATGTGAATTGAGCAAATTATCTCACCTTAGCCCTTTGGTGAATTTTAACACTATCAGAAGTTCCAACTATGTAACATTCAGGTCAATTAGTTAATGATTATAATTTTACAATAAATTTTTAACTATTAATCACTATCAGAAAAATCTAACCTGACTTTTGCCAATTCTAGCATCACGTGAATATAAACGTAACTCCCAATTTGATGGAAGGGGAGGCTCCATTTCAGCAACCAGAGACCTCAACGTTTCATATTGCTTTGGAGGGAACTGATATGCTAATGTGAGATGCAAAGATTTGACATGAGCATCCTGGGAAACATTCTGGCAACCTGCAATTCAGAACAAAATGCACAAAAATAAAGAAATATATATGCATCAAATAATATTCTGGGAAAGTTTAACTTTTATCTAAGGATTTTTATATATTCAAGAATAATATTAATGTGTGCTGGCGTATAAAATTCTCTGCTTAATTATAAAGTTAATCAATCCTAACCTAGTAACCACATGATTATCAATAGCTTCATTACTTATTCACCTCCTAAATTAAACAGAAACTGCCATTCATTAAGGTCTAGAAATAACTCACCCAATGTGATTATCTCTTTGGCATAGTTCAAAGCAATGCTCTTTAGTATGTTGGTATGCTCTTCGTCCATAAAAAAACCCATGAAGTTAGGTGACATATAAGCTTCAAGTTTAACAGGATTATCATCTGACCATTCGGGCCTGTGAGCCTCAAAAACCTTTTCCATGAGGTTTACTAAGCTCTCTGTCATATCATCTGGAGCCTACAAAAATGAGCAACCTTCATGAGTATTTGAACATCAATAATTTAAAGATCCAAACAAACCTAAAATGTTACCATAAAAAATGACACCAATGTAATGTGGGGTAAGTAATTGTGAGCTCCATTCCATTGACACTGCTCCAAAGATTTGCTCCAAAATAACTGTAGTTGCTGAAGAAATGGTCCTGTCGGGCATGCATACAAGATATATTCTCTTGGGAACGTGTCATCAAGAATAGGATCATTTACATGGGCAAGCAACCAGTCAGATGCCAACTGTACTCCTCGATGTCCAGTCGCAGCAAGAGCTTTCTCTCTATTTCAGAAAATAAATCCTTACGAAACTTACCAAACTGCTCCTTGAGATGGACAGTTTATCAATGAATAATATTATAAAAAATTGTCATGTTACTTACGATCTATGTTTCGGAAATCCCATTTGCAGCAAAATTTGTAAGGGAGTTAAATATTGTTTAAGAATTTTCGTGGGTGTAGGGTTCTTTCGAGGTGGTAATGCAGCCATTTTTGTTATTGTTGTTGTTTACATAAATGCGCAGCACGCTTTCTTTCTGCTATTTTATCAATTAATCACCGATGATATTGCTTAAAAAGGCGTCGGAATAATTTGGCTCCAAAATATTGTTACTAAATGACTGATAATTTATCACATTGAAATTCACAAGTTTTGCCGTCGAAAACAAATTTTTACGATTGTCCAGTGTCTCAGTTACTTATTTCCGGGTAATCATGGCGGGTGTACTATTTGAAGACATTTTCAACGTGAAGGATATAGATCCAGAAGGAAAGAACTTCGACAGGGGTATGTCATTAACTTCATTACTTATAAAAATAAATAGGTTAACTTTTATTTGAAATTCATAGTAACAAATATGTCGTCACAGTTACGTTGATATCGTTTTGCTTTGTGTATTGTTGCATCATGAACATGATATTTTGGAAAAACACCGGCTTTCTTGTATGCAGTGTTATAATATTCTTTCCTAATGTCTACAAATTGAAGCCCACGAAATATCTCGTATTTACTTTCTCTATTCTTGTGTATTTGTATATTGGATTATAGTTTACATGAAGAGGGACAATATTTTACTTGCTTCGTGATGTTATTCTTTACATAATTGCTTATTCCTATTAAGTTCTGGTGTATATTTTTTATACTACAATGGTTGCACGATTAATTATTCATTTACTGATATTTGTATGTTGTTTTCTTTTCTCTTTTGAGATACTACTGATATTGTTCCGAAAAAACTTTGTTTATATGTTAGTAATATGCCTGATTAATCACTCGTTCTCATATATTTGTACTTACAATATGCATAATATACAATTATATAACATTTTCTATTAATTACTCTTTTAATGGTTATGCAATTTAATCCTCCAAAAAATATTTTATGTAAACACTTCAAAACTGGTGTGCGCAGATAATCCCTTAAACAGAAATTGAAAAATGTATCACTGATGATGTGAACCAACAAATTTTTAAAGACCTATAAAAATATTTTTATCTGAAGGGACACTTTTTGAGACACAACATGTAAAATATCATATTGTCACAAAAAAACAAGTGATCTATTCAAGTAAAGTTAAGCATGGTATGGACAATTCCCTCAAAAACAACTCTTGTGCAATCAACTTGATATGTTAAATGCATATGAATGGTAGATTCTGCATGATTCTCATAATGTGCATGCATGCTGTTCCAGATTCTTTTTAAATGGAATGTAAATTATGAAAATGATTCATTAAACTTCAGAATGTGACATGAAGAAATTGTATGGTCAGAGAGAGCACAAAATGATCATATGATAATATTGCACTTACTCTTATTTGAATAATATTGGAAAGCTATGCTGGAGCAATTCCAGCTCTTCTTGACTAATACAAGAAAATTTCATTTGCATTCCATAAAAAATATCATTTGCAGTTTCACCAAAATTTACATCTGAAGACCTAATAATATTATAACGTTGCAAACAAATACTTCTGAAAACATTGTTTGTTAATTTGTTATGATGAATGACACAAATGATTGGTGTATGCAAGGATTCCATATCACCATAGGCAGGATTGTTCACAAAATATATGCTAGGAACAGGGACACATCTAGGTTTTTGGGGTCCCAGGGCTGGCAGTCTTAGTGGGCCCCTTTAAGTTATTAGTATAATGTGCATGGCACAATCATATAAAGCTGTGTTAGAGCCAGTGCAGTATTCAGTTCCACTAACATTCTAATCGTTCCAGCCGATACGTGGTCCATCGACAGCCGTCGGAGTCGGACGAGTTCATTCTGCTTGCACATTTCCGTCATCCCCCGCGATTTGTAGAGCAGTTCGGTTGAAATTGAAAAGCTGCATCAAGGTCGTAATAACCGTTAATCATTTAAAAATTCGAATGTCTAGAGTGTCTGTCTGTACAGTAAATAATAAATAAAAAACGTTTTACAAATTACTAATAATACCCTTACACAAAAAATACAAGTTAGGTATTTGAGGGCCCCTGGACTCGAGGGGGCCCAGGGCTCAAGCCCTATTAGCCATGCCTGGATCCGCCACTGGCTAGGAACTTACTACAAAATGGTAAACTTTTACAATTACAATTTACCTTTGAAGAAATATCCAACAACTGTCTTTAATCAAATTATTAGGGTACCAGCATGTGACAAACTCAGGCTTCTTTTAAATATAAAAAAAACAAGCAATAATATTCAAATATTAAGAAATTTTTATCATGTTTGCATGAATATATAACAAGATTTTTCTTCTCTATTCTGGTCTGTGAAAAACCAGGAGTCATACTTGCATAATAAGCAATAAAACTCTGCATGTATCCAGTTTTTATGTGTATGACCAACTTTGATGAAAAACTACCCTTCATTTATCAAAAGAGATGAAAGTTTCTTGATGAGCATGTGGAAAAAATGGAATAACCATAATTTTTGTTGCATGTCACTAACAAAATGTTTACATGCGTTCTGATATTGATTTTTCTGGACTATATGTATTTACTTCTTTGTGTGTTATCAATTATTCCCTGAATTACTATACCATTGTAAACACTGATTGCACATATAGCAAGGATAAAATACAAATATGCATAAATATCACTGAAATTATTTGCACAACAAAACTATTGTCAATCATAATTCCAAGCCAGAAAAAATTCCCTGTTTTGTAAATTTTAATTTAAAATGATTATGTTATTCTTCATTCTGCCCATGGTGTTTGTTATCATTTGCTCTATTTCTTCCATTCTCCTTGTACTTTTGTCCTTAAAAGCTGCTTTTTTCAATATTATCCAGTCCTACTTAGGAACCAATCTCCAGTTTTTTAAGTCCATCACTTCCACGTTAGAATAATCACCTTCAGTTGATGTTTATAGTATTGCATTAGTTAACCCTTTAACACTAGCAAATTTTTAATTTTTTTACCAGAAGTTGAATTTCAATTGATATTATTCATTAAAGATAATGGTAAAAGCAGTCGTTACTTCTTCAGTTCAAATATTATGGTATTTTCAACACAATACAGCAAAAACTCCAAGAGAAAACATAATCTGGGAAAACCGCTGGCAAATCAAACTAGAGACAACATGTGAGCAGTGCCAGTACATGTAGCCATCATCAAATGAATGAAAAACATAAAAAGTTCTTATTCATGTACAGTAAGACCTTGATAACTGTCGTTAATTGGTTCCTGGAATCCCTGACGATTAGCAAAACAACGATAGTTGTAACTGATTTTCCCATAGGAACAATGTCATAGATTAGTAATTTGTTCAAAAAGACCTTACATGCATCATATAAAATTTTTCAGGCCTCAGTTAGCTTGAAATTTTAGACTTTGCGTCATTTTCATTCACTCGCTTCTAGTTTTATTTGAAGGGATGTCACATTTCTGGACCTTTTAGCAGCATTGTCACTAACACTGCATTTTGGGACCATTTTTATCACCTGAGGTTTAATAAACTATAAAATATTTAAGAAATATGTTTACAGTTGTACTGCAGCAATCCACAAAGGAATGTTTTGCTATTTGACTCTTATATTTGAAGGCAACATTCGAAGTACTATTAGTCTTTGTTTAACCATTTCAGTGTACATGAAATGTTTTCATTCGAACACAATTGCCTGAATATTCTCTGAGAACAGCCACAGTGCACCGTTTCAATAGATCAGAGGTGCCCAACCTGCTGCCCACAGGCAGGATGCGGCCCACCACCAGTGTTTCATAGTTTTCAAAACTTTTTTCATTTATTTTAATTAATTACCAAATATTATTTTCCGCATATCAAAATCTGTTAACTTTGAATTGTGGCCTCTTAGTAAATATTTTTTCTCCATTCAAGGAAGTTCTTTTTAATGCTGTTTTTGATTTTTTCTCAAAGATATTTGAAGATTGAATTCAATCATGATTTTTAATATTGAAATGTTAACCCAAAAATCTAATTCTAACTTTATTTCCACACATAGAATCTCTAGGTAACATACGGTTTAACTATAATTCATTGCCCATTTCCTATGCGGCCCCCACTATGCAGAAAAGGTTGCCCACCACTGTGATAGCAATCTTTCTCTCTCAGTCACAGTGCAGTTGTTATCTTATTCGTTTGTCTGCTTCATTAAAAATGGCGATGGAACTTTGTCATTTTTTATACTACTTTGCGACAAACGACAGTTGATCAAAACAACGATTATTGATTGCGACAGTTATCAAGGTCCTACTGTATATTATCTATATAGAAAGCACCTTGTTTAAGATAATAGTTTTATAAAGCTTTTGAATAAAAAAATGAATCCAGAATTATTCACCTATCATAGTACTAACATCATGCCTACCATATAAAAACAAATTCTTGATTTTGAAACTAAAGCAAACAATGAAAAATAAAATCTAAAACTATGTAAATTAAGCAACAAGTAAGTGGGTTTAAACATTCACTCTGGTATAAGGGATATTACTCTTCACGAGGAATTGATATACCTACTTACTAATTCAGTGAGTAGACTGGGATATTTGATTTGAAGATGTTTACATTCTTGCCAAAAACACCCCATGCCATCTTCACTCTCCTAAAAAGGAGATTGTATGACCAATGTGTTCTGTTAAGACATATGGATGCAAAACATGCATCATGAACACCAGAATAGTCCAGCACCTTCAAACAATCCATAGGAGCATGGAGAGATACATGAGAGATGGGATCACTCAAAGAGACCACAAAAAGAACAACTGGATAAGAAAGAAGACAGGAGTCTTGAGTCGTAATTGGAAGAGTAAAGGCACTGAAGTGGCAGTGAGCGAGTCATATTGTTAGAAGAAATGATCAGCGTTGGACGGCCAGTGTCATCGAATGGATCCCAAGAAACATCAAGAGACCAAAAAGTAGACCAAATGACAGATGAGACAGAGAGCTTGTTAAGTTCTTCGGGCCAACTTGGAGGAAGGGGACAGTTGATATGGAAAACTGAAGGAGTCTTGGAGAGGCCTTCATTCATCAATGGATTGAAAAAGGCTGGTGATGATGGCAGTACACAGAGCAGGGATGGCAAATGATTTTTTTGTTGCGTGCGAAGAAAGTAATGTGAATCATTCGAATTTTTTTTGCATGTCACTAGTTTACTCCGTCTCTAAGGAACTTCATATTTTATATAGAAAATACAAGCTGAGGTGCGCCAAGTAAAATTGCAATGGTGCCACTTCTGGCATGCATGCCACGTACTTGCCATTCCTGATGTAGAGGGACCGAGCGACCCTTCAACACAATCATGGCTCAGATTTATTTATTTGAAATAGCTTATAAACAGCCATTACTTCTCTTTTACTATGAACCCAATGTTGAAAACAGATAAAGTCACATACAACCATACCCTTAGTAAGATTTAAACCTGCAATTCTAGCATCAGAAGTCAGACACTCCAACAACCCCATTACCAAGACTGGCAAATTACTCTTTACCAGACACCATGAATTAAAATGCATACAACATTTATGGGAAATTGTAATTCTGTGTGATGCTTGCAACTTGTCTATATATTTAAAATATTTTGCATGTATTTAATATTAACAGATCATTTAAAATGCTGGTCTTGAAAATGTCTAATGGAGGAAGTGCATGTGGCATGCAAAAATTATATTGAATAATTGATTTTTGTCTTTCTGATCAGATTTCTGTGCACATTTTTTAAGCATTAGACTATGATGATACTTTGATTGAGTTATGGGTCTTATTGAATTCTGGAGGAGTCTTTGCTGCATTTTTCTATTCCTTTTTATTTTCCATCATCGCAGAAGTTTGCCATTGATCCTTATCAAAGTTGAGCCATCTTGATAGCTAGTTTTTTCTAAAAAATTCCTTTTCATTGTAATGTTATTGTTTGTGTGATTTTTATCTTTAGAAATTCACACCAATTTTATTATGGCATACTGTTTGTTAATTTTTACAAGTGGTCGTGCTCTCCAATTTTTTTGTCCCTTTATCATTCTGGTGTCACTAATTTGTCATAAAGACAAGTTGCTGCATTTAAATAATTTCTACTCAAAGAGTCCCAAGCCAAAATATTCATCAGAGAGAGGCGAGATGTGAAAACAGTTATGTGCACATGTATTTTAAACGTAAATAACCATGCATTATTTGTTATAATTACTTGTAAAAGCTGTGAAAAATAAGTAGGCTGTAGGTCAGCAGTATTAACAAAACAAAGGATGGGGATAATTTTATATAACTGACAAAGTATTCTTATCATACATCAAAATGCTTCCTCCAAAGATGTTTCTTCTTTTGAATGTGATCATATTTATACATTATCCATCAGTTTAATTCTGAAGCTACCTGTAAATTTATAGAAGAATCGCAAAATAAGATTTTAAAAACTGCAGCAGTGAAAGTTTAATGTGCAACAAGTAGTTAGAGTACAAGTTAAAAATCTTTTATATATTTTACTGTTATAATGAGGATTGTGAACAACATTAACATCTCTTGTGTAAAATATTATTTTTGGTTAATCACTTCAAATGTATTTTTGAAACAGATTTTAAACAGGAACAATTTTGGGAGAAATACCTAATTTCATAAAAGTAACAATTGAGATTTCCAAAAACGACAGATTCTTTTATTTTGTAATCTCTCAGAAAAATCTTTGCTAATGTTTGATTTTTTAATTCAAAAATTTACTTGATCTTTTTTAAGTTAATTGTGAAATCTGCTTTGCTAATCCACATCTCCTCTTGTGTGGAATGGCAAATTCTTACGTATAATTAATGTCACAAAAGAGATTATATTTTTCAGAATGCTTTGTGAGAATTGCACAAGAATTAATAATTTATTACTTTTCACTAGGCTGGAATTAAAATGCAAAATTAGCACTCATACTCAGCTCAGGTCATAAAGACATAATTTGTTGAAATTCCTTTTAGAAACCAGATGCAGCATAACTAATGTTCAGAAATTGTTAAAAAAATATTTTAAGATGCACGTTAAATTCCATTTAATACTTTGCATGTTGTTTCTGCATTTATACTCTCAGACAAAATGCTCTTTCTTTCCGTCTTTTATTTTTTTAAATCAGTTAAAACCATTTTTAATAGTTTTGATATAAGAATATGTGTAAACAAATAACAAATCATAAACAGTAACAAGTTTACCTGATTATAAGATGATCCCATTATAAAGTTTTGTAGTTACAGAAACTATATTCCACAAAACACATTTCCCTTGTAAATGACACGCTTCAGTTTTTCTTTATCACTTTATATCATTATGCATTTGCTTTGATAATGCTGAATTGTTGTGCAACAGGGCCTCGAAATAAAAACATTGATACACTAATATTTTACCATCTGCCATAGCCTTAACAGAAGTATTGCATTCTTTCGATCCCATTTGCAATTTAAATTTTCAAAACTTAAAAACAGCATGACTTAATGAAATAGTGTGTATAATCTAAAACAATTTCTATCATCTTAAAAATTCAACACCTTACTTTTAATACACATTATGGACAGCAGTGCAAGTTTTGGATTTAAATGTTCTGAGACATTGTGGGTGACAGAAAGTAAATTCATGTATTACAAAAATATAAGAAAATTGTTTTCTTTAGAAAAAACAGATGGAATAAAAACTATTCTTAAATTGTGGTGGATGAATGGATGAAATTTCAAAAATTCATCATATGATAGTCATTTATGTTAGCATATATATATTTATATAAAGGGTGTCCGGCAAAGTTTTGTCAATACTTCAAGATCTTATTCCTGAGGTAATTCTCAGTCACAAATGTTATATGAACATGGGTCTGATTATCAGCGGTTACGGAGCTATGGGTATTTGAATATCTATGCATTCTTCAGTGGAAAACGTACGTGCCACGTTTACATTGCTTCTGATGCGACATGACCTGATTGCACTGTTTGCTAGCTCACATGCTACTGGTGTGCTGGCTTGCATTAATACGTTCACGCCTGCTGCGTGCATTTTCTGTAACCGTTCCCCAGTCGAACGATTCAGGATGTGCATCCAAGCCATTTTGAACAATTACTGCAGTAGTATCAAACATTTCAAATAGCTCCGTGACCGTTGAGAATCAGACCCATGTTGACATGACATTTCTGTCTGGGAATGACCTCGTGAATAAGATCTCGAAGTATTGACATAATGTTGCTGGACACACTGTATATGTACTGCACTTGACTGGAAATATTTCATGCCAGTATGCAAGGATATTTTGTAGTTAAATTCGAGGAAAGAAATGTTTTCGTTTTCTACGAAAAACAATGCTCTTCGCAGTTATTTTAAATAGGTAGGTAACATTATCATAATGTAGGTGAGTGGCTTCATTTGCTCCATTTAATTAATAACACACCTTTGCATTCCAATTTTTTACTATGCAAATTCAATTTGTATTGGGATTTGCTGCTTATGCGAATGCTTCTATTTAATTTATGATTGTATGTGATAATCTCTTATTCTATTTTATTAAAGATATATTAGTCCATTGGCTTAGTTTGATAATAGTGAACTAGTGCGATGAAGTGTGACCCCTAGGCAATGGACCCCCAAAAACAAAGAAGCATTTCATAAAGAAATCTGATGTGGCCAACACATGACTTTCTCCATATTTGGGGTATAGATATTTAAATTATTACGAATAGTATTATAAGGAAAAATTATTATTTCGTATCGTGGAAGGATAGTCGTCCTGATTGCCGAAAATTATATGTTGAATACGTTTACAGAATTCACCACTAGTTGGTGGCGCTGTATACTGGAAATTTAAGAATAAGTTAAATATCTCCGAAATGGATGGTTCTACGAAAATTTGTTTCAAACAAATATGTATTCAAACAGATATGTATAGATAAAACATGGCAATGTATTCTCCGTAGGAGAAGAATTGAGAGTGCAGTATGAGAAAAATCTGATGTGGCCAACATGTGACTTCCTCCACATTTGGGGTATAGATATTTAAATTATTATGAATAGCATTATGAGGCAAAATTATTATTTCGTATAGTAAAAGAATATAGTCGTCCTTATTGCCGTAAATTATATTAAGAATATGTTTACAGAATTCACCGCTACATGGTTGTGGCGCTGTATATTGGAAATTACGAAAAAGTTAAATATCTCCGAAATGGATGGTTCTACGAAAAATTGTTTCAAACAAAAGTTGGAAGGAATGTTATTCTCTACAACTTTGGTTCGCACGAAGATTACCAATAACGACGTTTTTAATGAGATATTTGACGGAAACCGAAAAAACCGATTATTTATAAATAATTCCTAAACGATAACTGCTACGGAAAATTGTTTCAAATAAAAGTTGTAGGAAATTACATATTCTATAACCTTTGTATAGAATTGTATATACAATAATGATGTTTTAACGGAGAAATATCGCAAAAACCGAATCGGGTTTCGAATAAACCTCGACTTCCGGTTAACCGTTATTATCCAAAAACTAATCAGTTCTTTGTGCTCGTGCTAAAGTGTTATGTATGAAATTTGGTATTAATATGACAAGTACTTTCTGAGTTAGTGCCCACAATCACATACATTCATCCACATACACACACATCATTCCGAAAATAGTCTAAACGTGTTCTAGGGGCCTCAGAACGTGTATTTCCGTTGAAATCTCGAAGTCGATTTTTTTCGTGATCACAATACTTTTCCTATACTACGTATGGAGAAAGTAAAATGGAAGAATATTGTTGGATTGTTACCAAATTTCATATTTAACACTTTGGTATGAGCACAAATAGCTGATTAGTTTTTGGACAATAACGGGTAACCGGAAGTCGAGGTTTATTCGAAACCCGATTCGGTTTTTGCGATATTTCTCCGTTAAAACATCATTATAGTATATAAAATTCTGCACAAATGTTATAGAGAATGAAATTTCTTACAACTTTCATTTGAAACAATTTTCCATAGCAGTTATTGTTTAGGAATTATTTATAAATAATCGGTTTTTTCGGTTTCCGTCAAATATCTTCTTTAAAATGTGGTTATTGGTAGTCTTCGTGCGAACCAAAGTTGTAGAGAATAATATTTCTTCCAAGTTTTGTTTGAAACAAATTTTTGTGGAACCATCCATTTCGGAGATATTTAACTTATTCGTAATTTCCAGTATACAGCGCCACCACCATGTAGCGCTGAATTTTCTAAACGTATTCAGAATATACCTAATTTACGGCAATAAGGACGACTGTATTCTTTTAGGATACGAAATAATAATTTTTCCTTATAATGCTATTCATAATCATTTAAGTATCTATTCCAGAAATATGGAGAAAGTCATGTGTTGGCCACATCAGATTTTTTTTTTTTTGAGAAGCGATATTTGCGCCATTTCATCCTTTGAATACGATACGTTGGACAGTTCGGGTATCCGGACAAGCGTTTCAGCTTGCCTCAACTTAATCGCTACTCAATTTGGTTTCCAGTGATTTTTTCACATAATAACCGCTCGTCCGCATAGCCCATCAAATCGACGGTTGATGCTCGCGTGGCATGTCGCCTTTTCTTCTGATTTGCCGCCCCTTTTTGTGGGCGACCCAGTCCTCACAGCTGGCGAATCGATAGAGCAATGCCTGATGCTATGCGAAATACCCCGTCTAGGCGCTGCTGCGCTATGGGATTCAACTAGCTCTTTGCCTTCGGGTCAAGGTCATTCTACGCATAGGTTAAACTCGTGACCCCCGGGGGTTAAAAGCTTCGACCTTTGTGCCTTGCGGGCGGAGGGTCAAAAAATATGCGCACCTGTCTCCTCGACTCATCATCGTCATAGGAAAACAACGAACTGTTTGTGAATATGTATGAACCGCGAAAATATATACAAGTTGTAATCTGGGGTCTTAAGTCTTACTTAGTTGCGTTTGGCGCCGAATTTAGATTTCATATGCGTCTTGATATTAATAGAAAACGTAAAACATCGATCATCTTGACAATCGATTTTAACCATCCTATCGATTAATTATGTCACGCTATAATTCCTTTCATACCTTAGCCGAATCAGTGTTTTATTATTTTTATTTATTTTTAGGTTCGCATTCTTTCAAAGTGACGTTGGTGCGTCTAATGCCTTTATAAAACGATATTTTATTTTCTGTAAATGTAATTTATGTACACCGCGTTATTTACAAACCTATCAAACATGAATGAGCTTTACTTTGGTCGATGTGACGCACCGGTTTTCATGCTTACCTTGAGCTGCAAAATTTTTTTAGCACAATTCCCGCTGATGAATAGGCTTCAGCTGCTAATATTTTGCGCATTATTGGTTTCAAACGGAAATCTATTTACAAATTGTGGCGTTTATCAACTAATAAACTCACGGCGTTACAAATGATGGGCTGAACGGAAAGCAAGCGCAATTTCCGCGATATGCTATACTATTTTGCATTTTCATTATGAAACGCTCTGTGCATCACAAAGTATCATCTTATTCGCGGCGTTGGAATTAAACACGCATGCGCGCGGGGGATTGTTAATTAATTTAAGTGCCAGGTTCGATATAGTTGAATTTTTTGACGAAGTTCAAATTGAGGTGCGAACTCCGCAATTCGATGAGAGCTCAGTCGATAAAATGAAGTTTCTTCTGTGATAGTATGGATTGAGTTATTAGAAACTGGGAAATTCGGAAAGACATGCCTTTTTTTTCGCACCTTCGACATCGAGAAAGTCGATTGACATGTCGCCCTGTTTTGGTCGCGTTTGAGTCCGCTGACTAATTTTGTGCGTTGTCATATGTGTTTATGAATGTAGTTTTCAGAAATTATTGTCGAGCGACTTTTTTTACAATTTGTCTAGAAAAATGGCCGTTTATTAAGCTTATTATTTTGAAATCATTCATTGTTAATCAACTTTTGTGCCGAGCCTAATTTTTTTTATGAAAATTTAAAAAATGTTCCTTGATTTCACTTATTTCAACTGAACTTTAAACCACACTTTGCAGTGTGCCTAACATCAACAAATCGATTGTGCCCACGGCTGGATTCGAACCCCAGACCCGAGCGTTGAGAGTCAGACACGCTAGCTATCACTAGCAATATTAAAATTTTATTTATTTTGCACAGAACGAAATCTAATTGTTTAATAGAGTATAAAGAAGCATGCATCGTCCTTTCCATCTATAGATGACCAGAAATAGGATTTAGTCGACGGTCTGTTATTATTATTATTACTAGACGAATGAGCCCGTTTAAAATGGCCTTTGAAAACAAACAATATAAAAATAAAACCAACGAACAAATGATAAAATTATAATATTTGAATAAGATTGGAAAGGGCTACAAATGAAAACAAAGGAATAGTTTTAAAAAATTAAGAGGAAAACAGTCTTATACCTCAATAATATTATTTTAGCTATTCAGTAGCTCTCTTATAACGACGTTCCCTGTAAATACTCTCGTCTAACAGCAATTGCCCTTGATTATCTTTATCCTTAACCCAAAATTTCAAATTATGTTTGTCACGTGTTCTAGTTATGGCTACATACAGCTGTCCATGTGAAAAGCAATATTTAGTAAGTAATCACAATCAATCGTTCAATTCTACTAAACAGCAGTTAAGAACAATCTCAACAGATATCTCAATACACACGCAATCAGCGCATATACCGTATTTATTTAGATAACAATGTAATCGTTGTTTGGTTGGTTACCCTATAATTGGATTGACGCGAATTAAAAATAAACAGCACGAAAAAAATTATTTTCATAATATCTGTTCTATTCAGATAATGCGAAGGCATAGCGCAAGCAACTGCCTTTAATATGCAGAAAGACTTCAATAAGACAACAAAGGCACGTTAAAACATCGTCGAATTATTTCAACCATTAGCATGTTTTAAAATACGTAATTTACCGCATTTATCCATCCAATTTACGTAATAGAATATAGGTTTATATGAGCATATATGGCTTGAAACAACAATGCCCATTTCCAAGGCCATCATTGACGAAAATGAACGATTTTTCTTACATCGGCAAATTTAAACGTAAAATTTGCTAAAGTTTTACCTTTAGGTGAGAAAAGACGAACAAAATTAAACGACCCGTATATTTTCCTTTAAAATGGTCCTAATTTGAAGGTCGTAGGTCAATTCTTTCTAATTTTAATTCCCAAAAGAGTAAAACTCTGCACGTTGAAAATTAAATTTTAGCGTTTAAACTTATGGGCCGAGATATGAGATTCATATGGAATGTAAAACATCTCCTGGCGTCGAACCCGGGACTTTTTTGAAATTTTTTTAATAGTATTCGCTTTTTGAACGTATTCATAGCAATCCTATCGAATTTGGCTGGACTGGCTGAAGAAATGGCCGAGATATGTTGAGATATTTACAACTAACTGATGAGACCGTCCGGCCACACACCGACAAAGACATCAAGCGTTTTCGTATAGTAGATTGGGCGTAATCATGACAATTAAAACGACACGGTGAGCCTAACAACCTCAGTTATTATGGTATAACAGTTGCTGGTCTCCAAGTATGTCGCATCCATACTTTTGCCTAACAGGCAAAAACAGAAACAAATTTTTGTTTCAAAAGGTTTATTTACAAAATCCGGCGTCGCTGACCTTAACGTTGCAGTATTCTTCTGGAATAAAACCGATGAAAAAGTAATAGTAACCAGTGGCGTAACTATCCTTTCGTGGGACCGAGTGCAAAATTGAGAAAGTGGGCTCCTAGCACATTAGTTTCTAATTTAATTTTTAAAAAACAAAACAGTTTAATAAAAACGAAACGAAATCTGTGTATAAATGTTTTATAACTTTACACTTATAAAATTACATCAAAATATACAATTTTGGCCTGATTCCCCAAGACCGACATAATTCACTAGCTTTTTCTTTCATTTTATCGAACTTATCATCCGTTTTCATTTCGGTTAAATGTTCTTTGTTAATTAAATTCCATCTTATCACACTGTCAGTAAAAATACATAAACTGAATCAACTATATAACGTTTACCTCTTCAATATCTGATGTAGCGTGTTTTAAAACCAGATTTAAATCATGATTTGCGCAATGTATGTATGGGACGTTTGGTTGAATATCCTGTATTCTTTTTTGTACTCCATTGTACACACCACGAAGCTTCTCCAATCCACCTAAAATCTCTTTTAATTTTGAAACAATTATGTTCATTAGTCCTTCTGCAGAATGATTTTCAACTGTAACGAACCCAATAAAGTTTTCGTTAATTTTCGACGCCGAGGCTTTGGGGTATTCATTGTACTCAATTGTTACATAACGGAAAATGATCAACCGATCAACTGATCGATTTTTGATATATCTTACGTTGTGTCAACCAATATAGAAAAAAAGCTGTTGATTTGCATACAGAAATGTTTTTTTCTAAAACAGCATTTGCTAATATTTCAATTATTTCATTTTGAATTTTTGGCGGTAAATACTTCATTTTTCCTTGCGGTGAGTTTAAGAGTTAATCCAACACGTAGTCATACTTTGCTAATAGCTTTATAATTGATAAAAAATTTCCTCTGCTGACTTCTCATCCTCTCGATGACCACGGAATGGCAAGTTCCCCAAAGCCAATGTGAGCGTAGAATTGATTAATCTATCAAGGACTCATCTCAAGTATGAGGTTTCTTGTCTTATTTTGAGATCGATTTCATCGGAGATTGCTTTTCCTTCACGCCACTGACGCAGCACTGTTTGTGATAAGAAGATTCTTCATGACGTTGACTTTTCGAGTTAAATGTTGCCAATCTCTGCTTCCATTTACCATACCGTTTGGAATTTTCTTAAGAGAATAACCAGCATGGTTGACAGTAAACATAATCCTTTATTTTAGAATAACAGCCAATCTCTTCTAATATGAATCCCAGCTTGCGTGATTTGAAAATAATAACATTCATTGAATGATCTGTTATTCTGTTTAGGGTCTTTAGGAAACGGTCCTTTTGGTTGATTTGGTCCACATAAAATAATCGTTCGCCTTTAATATTCACTCATATCTTTGGAGTATAAGGCTTTGTCTTTGGGGCATGCGGATTGTAAATGAGTATCATCAGATAATTCAATGCAGTTTATTAAGTCATCTAATGTATCCAGTTCCAAAGGGCCTTCGAATTCATTCCCTACCGGTTGTGGAGTTTCTGATTCAGATAATATTCTGTCATCGCTGCCCAACCCCTGTCATTCGTGATTTGAAGATGGTTTTACAAAAGATGTTATTTTCTGACATTTCTTAATTTCGTCTTCTTGTTTTTTTGCGCAATTTTCGTTTCGTGGGACTAGTTCCGTTTCGTACGATATTGGTTACTCTGGACGACTTTTATGTTTACTAAAAATGCGGCCCTAAAAACCAAAACCGGTGCCCAAGGCCCGGCTACGCCACTGAGTGGGCCCCCTCTGCGGAGTGGGCCCGGGTGCGTTGCACCCCCTGCACCCCGGTAGTTACACCACTGATAGTAACCATAGTTTAATAACAAAAATGTTTACATTGAAATGTAAAATCGTGCATATTAGAAGTGCTTTTTCTGTGTTTTTGTGAAGCAGTATTATTATCACGTAGAGGTTACAATTTGGCCATTAGGTCAGTTGGCAACTTTACAGACTAATACATTAACAAATATTTTTCCAAATTATCACAACACATTTACAAATATAAATTATAAAGATGTACCGAAAAAACCGTAAATTACGATTAGGAAAATGTAATGAACGATAGTTTAATATTTTACATTTTTACTTTCTCCATACGTAGTAATGGGAAAGTATTGTATTCATGAAAAAAATCGACTTCGAGATTTCAACGGAAATACATGTTTTGAGGTCCCTAGAACACGTTTAGACTATTTTCGGAATGATGTCTGTGTGTGTATGTTATTGTGGGCGCTCTAACTCAAAAAGTACGTGCCATATCGTTACCAAACTTCATATATAACACTCTAGCATGAGCACAAAGAACTGATTAGTTTTTGGACAATAACGGATAACCGGAAGTCGAGGTTTATTCGAAACTCGATTCAGTTTTTGCGATATTTCTTCGTTAAAACATCATTATTGAATATACAATTCTATACAAAAGTTATAGAGAATGTCATTTCCTACAGTTTTCATTTGAAACAATTTTCTATAGGAGTTATTTATAAATAACCGGTTTTTCGGTTTCCGTTAAATATCTCCTTAAAAACAACGTTATTGGTAATCTTCGTAAGGACCAAAGTTGTAGAGAATAATATTTCTTCCAAGTTTTGTTTGAAACTAATTTTCGTAGAACCATCCATTTCGCATATATTTCGCTTTATCTTAATACCAGTATACAGCGCCAACACCATGTAGCGGTGAATTCTGTAAACATTCAAGATATACGTAATTTACGGCAACAAGGACGTGTCTTCTTTTACGATACGAAATAATAATTTTGCCTCGTAATATTATTCATAATAATTTAAATATCTATACCCCAAATATGGAGAAAGTAATGTGTTGGCCACATCAGATTTTTGCAATTAAAAAAATGAACAGATTTTGAAATCGTCACTTTTGATTTCACGAGACGCAATGGTAACATTCGGAACAAATTCTCAATCGTGGCATTTTTTTCACAATTTCCATCTTTATTTTTTACTGAACAGTTGGTCTATTCGAAAGATATTTACCTTAGCGACCACTACAGCTATCTTCTACCATAGCGTAGTGGAAGATAAGAGGATAATTGCAATGTCAACATTTTATTATTAATTTGGAGAAAGATAGATAAACCCTGGTGCTATATTCGACAACCTGAATCCAATGGAGCAGACCAAAACCTAGAAATAAACACAAGTGTGGCACGGGATGGTGCGTTGAACCTTTTGGTTTGAATTAGTTCAGAATAGTCAAGGACTCTTTCGCCAGGAATTAGAAGCAGCTACGTGAACGTAAACGAAGCGAAATTAGTTTCGTACGGTGGATTTTTTCAGGATATCAATGTAGGCACGTGAAAATGGATTAAAAAAAAATCTGATGTGGCCAACACATGACTTTCTCCATATTTGGGGTATAGATATTTAAATTATTATGAGTAGCATTATAAGGCAAAATTATTATTTCGTATCGTAAAAGAAGACACGTCCTTGCCGTAAATTACGTATATTTTGAATGTTTACAGAATTCACCGCTACATGGTGTTGGCGCTGTAGGCTGGTATTAAGAAAAAGCGAAATATATCCGAAATGGATGGTTCTACGAAAATTAGTTACAAACAAAACTTGGAAGAAATAATATTCTCTACAACTTTGGTCCTTACGAAGATTACCAATAACGATGTTTTTAAGGAGATATTTAACGGAAACCGAAAAACCGGTTATTTATAAATAACTCCTAAACAATAACTCCTATAGAAAATTGTTTCAAACTAAAACTGTAGGAAATTACATTATAACATTAGTATACAATTGTATATAGAATAATGATGTTTTAACAAAGAAATATCGTAAAAACCGAATCGGGTTTCGAATAAACCGCGACTTCCGCTTATCCGTTATTGTCCAAAAACTAATCAGTTCTTTGTTCTCATGTTCAAGTGTTATATATGAAGTTTGGTAACGATATGGTATGTACTTTTTGAGTTAGAGCGCCCACAATAACATACACACACAGACATCATTCCGAAAATAGTCTAAACGTGTTCTAGGGACCTCAAAACATGTATTTCCGTTGAAATCTCGAAGTCGATTTTTTTCATGAATACAATACTTTCCCATTACTACGTATGAGAAAGTAATAAATAGGATCACATACTCCGCTATTCGAATTTCAATAAATCGTAACGGGATGGGTTTCCCAAAGTGTTACTTTTACGTTCGCTTCTTCTCTTCTGTTTTAACGTTCCCAAAAAAATCCCCGTTTCATTTCGACCGCGTTTCCTAAATGGACGGTATTTTTTTTTTAATTCGAAGAATATTTCGTCACCTGCGGCGAATGAATATAATTCGATCGTTTGCATTCATCTCCTATCGAAATATCGTTTGTACAAGAGCACACGTTAGCTAGAATCGTGGGTACGCGATTTCACGCAACGAATGATTCTATAGAAAGCTCCTGGGTTGAACGCAAAAGCATGATGGAAGGACAATGGCAGCGGGTAGGTAGATAATTACTCGGATGCACGATAGATGGAACTGTTGGGATTATTTGCCATATTCTTCTGCAAGAGCGGTGGACAAGGAGTTTTTAGACGAGTGACCGAAAAGCAGGTTAAATTGTCGCATCTCTTGAGACCTGCATAGAGCGGAGTTGCGGTCAAGTCATGACGTTTCCGAGCGTCGAAAAAAAGCGTAGCCTTTACGAGAACGGGTTTCGACCGTTAACGCGACGAGGCAAAAAGAGGGATGCGGCCATTACGATGGATCAGCGTTATATGGAGTGAAGTAATAAGCGCAAATGATGCTGGGTCAAAAGAAGACCAGTGGAGAGAGGTGAAGCCATTTTAAGGTCGCGGGAAAACAGAAACAGAAACCGCATCTTGAAAGAAAGAAACACATTTAAAATTCGATTGCGCGTCCGTTTCTTTTTAAAAGTAGCTAATTAATTGACGTCATTCGAATGGAGATGCGGTATCGGTTTTATGTCCATAGGCAATAATATTCCGAATGTTTCGGAGACGTTTGGTATATTTCCAGTATCGTAGCGGAGATTAAGTAGGACTCCACGAACGTTGGAAGTTTCGTTGTGATTGCCATTTTCGTGGCGACGCGTTGAAAATGGAACTAATTCCTCAGTGGAAAGGTCTGCATTGCCACACGAGATATCGTGTCCTACCGGATGACATTTTGCGTTTCTCCGAATGGCATTTCTCGGTATGCGTCGAAACCGAACGTCTAGAACCGTCCACAGCCATCAAATATATATACGCCGGAGGAATGTGCGAGTTTCTCCGAGTAAATATACCTACGTCATTATGGAGATTCATCGATGCTGTCGTATTTCGTTGGATATCTCTCTCTCTTTTAGAGCTCGTTGATGCGGAGATAGATATTCCAAGCGTGTGACCGAGTTCGCTTCTCTCTATTTGATTGCGTTTAAAAAGAGATATTAACAGAATCTCCAAGAGTGGGCGAAAATGCTATGTTTATAATTCACAATGCCAACATGGCGTCCGCGCGATATTGGTATTTTATTCCTCCTTTCAGGATGTAGTTTGCCAGTTCATTAGGCGCATAGAGACTATCGCCATTTTCCTCTCTCTAGTGTCGCTGGAATGGTATACATATTTCTTCGTAAATTTCCTCACTACGAACAAGTGATTTGGCGTGGGGGGGGAGGGGAGAGGGGGGGGGGGGGGGGATTCCCTCGAACTGCGCGTCCCTCTCTCGTTTTCCCTTTCTATTGAAATGTCGCAGGGGCTCTTCAGATTCTTCCATTCCATCTTTCGGCAGCCTTTTTCGCTCCGTTTGCGGCGATGTTTTTACGATCCTTGTGTCTAATCTATTTCGCGGCTGCGCCGTCCATTACACCCTTTAGATGGGAAACGTCAATATTGAAGGAGTCGGGGCATGCCTCACTGAATCCGTGAAGGGGAAAGTTTTACGGCCCCCCGTTCGGCTGAGGAGGAGCAACACGAGGGAGGAGGGAGGGCTCTCTCTCTCTCACCCATTTCTCCTAAAAGGGTGTGATCCTCTTTGCTGGCAGCGGCGTCTTCTCTCCATAATCCCTCGATTCTCCCAAATATTTTATCCTTTAATATTTCCAGCGTAAGTGAAGGAGAGATAATGAAGGCAGGGTTCAGTTGAAATGCGTCGCGTGGAGTACGGATTCGTTTAGGGGGTTGAAAACGAAGACGCTTAGGAACGATGCGTGACGTGCAAGTACTTTGGAACTCTTTTGTCGCGCGGGCATGGAATGGAATTCTGAAGATATAAATAACAACGAACGGATGAGTACAGTAGTTTGAAGGGTAGGAGATACGAGAGTTGTAATGGGAATGCGAGCTGGATCGGGAATTTTGTGGGGATAGATTCAATGAGCCTTCGAAAGTGTAATTTTTTTATTGATATCGTACTTGATATCTTTATCCATGTTCCTTACGTGTATAATTTATTAATCTAGATCAGAGATTTCTAACATGGTGCTCGTAGGCAGTCTTTCAGTGCTCTTCCCAGATGCTTAGAATCGCGCGCTCGAACTTCAGAAATTTAATTTAATAATCTTCTAAATGCATTAAAACAGTAGTATCGACTTTGATATTGCTTTTTTTGTTAATAACCATTCCTAATTTTTACGAAAGTAGGTGTAATGATGCTCAGATCTATTAATACATGAGGAAGACTGCGGAAAAAACAGGAGTATATAGAGAACCGGGTTTAACCATGAACAGTCACGGACCTGTCGTCTACGGACAGACTACCTGTGGTGAATGATGCTTCGCTTGGTGAAGGGCCGGCCCGAGGCGTATTTGGAGTGCTAACCCGATCATCTATATGCTCATTGCTTGAAGGTAGCGGGAGAAGCAAAGCATGCAATCGCGCGAGGCCCAGAGAACAAGGAGGCCCACAGTGGGCCGACCCTATGCCGTCTCGCCGAAAGTGTTGCCGGACAGATCACAAAGCTTGCAATAATCTGTTGCGTAGTATTATAAAAATTTTGCGATTTGTGTGGGGCGTGGGATCAATGGGTGTTTTAATTCGGCCCTGGTCACCATAATCGGTAGCCACGGGGCGTGCAATGCAGTTCGTACACTCGGGGTAAGACGTTTACTGTTTGAGTGTCGTGCATAAAATTATTAGAATGGAACTTTATTGACTAGATTCAAATCGACGATGCGAACGAACCGTCGCTTTTGTGACATTTTTGGTATAAAACGAAGTTAGGCTTCCTCCGCCATGCCGAAATCCTTCCCTCGTCATTCCCACCCGTTCTCTCTCTCTCTCTCATTCTTCGCCGCCTCCATATATCTTTTAGTATCCCACTCCATTCCTTCTCTTCCCTCACATTCTCCCAGTTATCGCACAGCACTACCTCTACTTCCCTCTTATCTTTATGCATATCTACTGCAGCAACACAATTTTAAGCATTCGAAATCGTTTCGAATACGCATTTGACCCCCAAAGGGATGCGAAGGTCATTTCCAGACACTGCAGTTAATGCAGACGTTTTTAATTGTGAGAAACGAGCGAAACTTTTCAGGCGAACGTTTTTAAAAACCTGGGAACTGAGCGAAAGAAGTATCATTCTGAACGTTAAAACGACCGCAGTTTTTAATTTAGTAATTTATTTGTGAGCGGTCCTGCTTCTTGCTCGCGACTTCGTGCATAATGGAATTTTTACCCCCGTTGCGAATGGTTCCTCAGAATGTGCTCTTTACTCTTTGTTTCCCACACGATTTTATGTGGAGCAGCAATGTAAATTAGGGCGAAATGTTTCCTAAGTTTCCAGATAGTATTATTCCTCACGATGGGCGTGTTCCCCGTAGGAAGGAGAATTTATACTTAGGTGTGCAGCGAGTGCTTTAATTAATTGTTAAAATATGATAGGATGCATTAATCTTGTCACAAAGTAGACTCGTTTTTAAATTCGACATGTAAATTCAGTTATGAGGGTGCGAGAGTTTAGTTAAATTCAACGAAATAAATACAAATTTACGGAAAATTTCGTGGAATTTTCACGTTTTGTTGAACGTGTTGGACATCTTCTGTACGGTGGCGACCTTGTTTGGGGGAAAAAAGCATCGAATAAGATATCAGCGTCGTTGACCACAAATACCTTTGTTACAAATTATTTTCTTCTTAGATATCAAATGCGAAACTGTGTGAGTCATAGTTAATATGTATTTTCTTAGCACAACTCGCTTTGGTGAATCGATCAATAAACAGTCGAAGTTGGAAGAATGTTTCTGTTTTTATTCTTCCCAAATCGCTTTTAGCACTGAAACAAGGAAAGCAGTAATGTTTTGTTATCATAGCGACACACCAAAGCAAGCATCAAATCGAACTAAAACAGGTTTTTCTGTATACATATAATTTGGTCTCCATATTAAATTGGCAATTAACATCTATTTTGTCGCGTGAGCAGCGGCAGAAATTCAACTTTTTTTTTAAACTAGCAAAGGAATATGAGAGACGACTTCATCGTTCAACCAAAAATGAATACATGTACTACTTCCTTTGCTTCTTATTCAGGTTTTGTCTGCCAAACGACCGAATCTGATGCGTTGAAGCAAGCTTGTTGGTTTTGCAATTTGTTTTTGCGTTTAGGATCATTCGCAGCATTAATTTATCTTTGGTTTTACACACTTCGTTTATTCTGGTTTTGAGTGGCGTGCAGTAGTTGTTAAGGAGTTAGTTAAAACCAAACACAGTATTTTTTTAAGCAAGGCGAAGTCATAAAATGCGCTTTATCCAAATCCAGTGGTTTAATTTCGCATAATTGTTTATTTTTAAAATCTTAGTAAAAGGTTGAGATGAGTTTTCAACCATAATCACGTCAGACTGCTTAAGAAATCTCTTCATGTATTTCTGGCCCTTGACTGTTTTTTTAAAATTATTAATAAAAAGTGAAGACGAATCCATTTCGGCTGCCTTTGTTGTAGTGAGGTTTACAAGGGTTGCAAAGCAAATCGGCAATGATTAATAGGTAAATGTAATCTTTTCGGTATTTTTATTTAACGCACATTAAGAGTTTAATCTTTATTTTTATGGAGATTCGGTAAAAATGGCGCCGATGAAAACCTCGTTTTTTTTTTAACGGGAAAGTCGCGTCGTTTTTGTTTTCGGTTGACAGAGCAGAGCATTTCGTATGATTTCCCCGTCTTTAAATCGTGGCCTATAAAACTATTACTATAAATCGGTGCAATAGAATATGATTTTTTATTAAAAAAACATTCGGACATCAAAAAGGGCGGAAAATCCCTTTTTCGTGTATCAGTTGCCGTGCGTCATTCGAATCGACTCCGCCGACGGGCAATTTTTCCACGTCGCTTTGCACTTTTGAAACCGTTCCCAATTCCCTCAGCTTGTGTATTCCCCGTTTGCGCAATCCATATTTCTCTTTATTTTCCGCTTTGACGGGGACCCGTGATAATAATTTGGCGCGTGCGATCCCTTTGCATTCCCTTCTCTCCTCTCCCCCTAACCTTTTTTTTTCTTTTAGAAGAGACGCAGATGTCTCTGTTTAATCGGCCCATGCCGCCCCGTCATATTTTCTCCCGAAGGGTCGTCGCTTTTACCGTGACGACTGGACGGGTATCTCCGCGGTTTTCGATCCGTTCCCAAATGATTTTAACGCGCCGTGCTCGACATGCGGTTTATGATTTTTACAAGCATTAATTTTTTTGCCCGTGTAATCTGATGTCATTTTCACAGATTATTTCAAAATTTGAGTAGTTTGCCCTTTTGTGGCAACTTTTATTTAAAACGCGTTCCCTAAATCTGTGTATTCAAAAAACACACATCACTGGAGCTGCCACCACTCCCGGAATTCCGGGAGTTTCCCGGAATCGAGCTTATGTAGATACGGACCTTGCTCGGGAGGCCTAAATCTCCCGGAAATTAGTAATTTGCGGATTGATTGCTCTATTTACGTAATTAAAGTTTGAAAATTTGGTCTGGCCATTACATTTGATTCTAATAAATGTAAACTTAATGTAAAAATGTATACTTTTAGACAGCAGCGCACTGGTGATAACTCACGTGCTTCTCAACGGGGGCGCCGGATTTAAAACAGGTTTTCTTGGGAATGTCTTGCTTATACATTAGCGCTCTCTCGTTTCTGTGATCATAAGCGAAGTCAATTTCTATTCTGTCAAGCACATGCACAGTATTACGACGTGAAAATTCAGGTGGAATCCTCATTATATGTTTACTAATGATTAAATAACCAAGTTTTATTGCTCAGATTAGTTGTTTTTCGGCCAAGAAAAATCTCTCGGAATTGACATTTCTTAAGGCGTAAATCTCTCTGAATTAACCCCTCATACGCTATGTATCACATTTTCATCCTTTGATAGGCTTTTTATATAAATCGAATCTCGTAAATGTATTACCAATGTTTTCGTCCCTTTCTTTTGCTAGATCGGTGATTACCGTGCAACATGCCATTTTAGATTTAATTTTAATTTAATTTTCAGTGTTTAATCCACTCTGTTCAAGTGCGTTTTGCATTTTAAGATGATTTTAATTTTCTCCCGCGCGTCGCGAGGTTGTCTTCCTCTGCCCCTTACATCTTACTTTCGGTTGCATTTTTATTGGATAACGCTAGGGTTGCCAACTTTTAGAGCTTCATAAACCGAAGGTTGTTACGGGTTGCCTTCTTTAAGAGATTCATGAACCGGAGTTAGCTTGAAACCTGGATACTTTAGAAGAAACCCAAGAGGAATTAAATATAATGATAAATATATTCAGTATTCTTAAATGCACTCATGATTTTAGGACACAATTAAAAATCGTTTTTTATTTTTTTAAATATCGCTAATTAAAGAAATTGTAAGAGCATCGTCAATTTGTTTTTTGTATAAAAGAAAATACAATGGAAATTAAAGCGCAAACCACCTCAGTTCGAATCATTTATAAAAAACGAAAAAAAGTGATAAAAAGTGCTTTCTGCTGCAATCGAAATTGAACCGGAGATTTGTGCTACTCACTCGGAGACCGGAGATTATGGCGATGACCCGGACATCTCCGGCCCGAAAGCCGGAGGTTGGCAACCCTAGATAACTCACGAAGGTCCCCAGACAGGTGTCTTCTCGCAGAATACGAGAAGAAGGCCGTGTTTTTCAGGAAGGATTCGAACGTACTAGTAATTCGACGTGGTCCTTGTTTTTATCGGACTGGATGCCGTCAGAATTAAGAGGAGTCATTTTTTTCTCTCCTCCTCCCTTTAGCTACCCTTCCCTCCCTCCCCTCCCCTCCCCTTTAGCAGCCTCTCTCCCCTCTTTCTCTATCCCTTTTATTACCCACTTACCACCCTCCCCCCCCTCTCCACCTCCCTCCTCCCACTCGCCCACTGCACCCTTCACTTCCTGCGGCTTGCCCCACTGTCATCGCCCTCGATGAAGGTCGCGAGAGGGAGAGTTGCTCCATCCTCCATGCCTCTTCCCCTCCCCTCCCCTTCCCCCCCGCCTATTTTCTTCCCCTTTCCCCCCACCCCACCCTCCCTCCGCGCCTCTCCTCTTCCTTTCCCCTTCCCCCGCACGTGCTTAGGAGATGTAGCGCTTCTCACTGCGTTGCGTGTTAATGTTGGTCAATCACGAAATGTCGGAGCGAGCTGCGCTGCCGTCGTTTTGGAATTTAGAAGGATTTTTTTTCGTTTGCTTACTTGATCGAAGGCTGTTCTTATTACGGACGCGAGTCTTTTGCAGTAGCGGTCGCGTGTATTTTCCGTGCGCATTTCCCCCATGTAACAGTGTTATTAAGCCTTTTTTTTTAAAATAGCTAAGCCTTGCATTCACGGCTCTTGAGTTGTTTAGATCTCTACAGTTTTCTCCCCAGCGAAACTATTCTTATTTTATAGACATTTAATAGCTTCCGGACGCCGAGCGATTACATTCGTCTACGCTTTGTAGGAAATGCATCCTAAGTTCTAGGTTAAAAGACGACTGTTGACAAACTTTTTTTCTTACCACTCTTATCTAATTAAATGAGCAGAATAGAATTTTATTGTGATACGAATTTGATCGTAATTTCATTGCGCACTCTCAAATAAATTCACAGCTCTTATTCGGGCACAGTTTGACAAAATAAAGCAAGTAAAAAAAGAATTTCACTATATATATATATACACACACACATATACACTGTTTATATGTTTTATGAAAATGTTTCTTTTCTGGAGTATTGTATCTTTGGGGAAATAAGACTCAAGAAACCGAACCCCAAAACGAGCTTACATTATTTTCGTTTATTTATCTTTGAAATGCTCGCTGGCATTCTATAAGCCATGAACATTTCAATAAAGCCATGGAGCAGAAAATAATGCAAGATAAACCTTTCATGGTAATTTATAAGGCGAGTCCAAGTTCAATTTCCGTAAATTGGTTCCAATCAACTCTTAATTTTTGTCAAGCATTAAAGATAATTTTGCTCATAATCGGCTAATCAAATATAAGTACTCGTGTTGCCATCTACTTTCCGTAATTATCGCAATTATTCATCAATCGGAAACGGGAATGCTTCTCGAATCATATCAAATGTTTTTTCCTCTCGCTTTTTCACCAAGGAAGTATTCCTGGAAAAGGCCGTGTAGAGCGAAGCCGTGCAAAGAGGCCTAGGCATCCCCATAAGGATACATGAGGTTAAATTTGGACCTGTCTTGGTCTCAGTTTGCAACAATTTAGCATTGCTTCCTTTATCCTTTTTCATTATAACCTTTCAGCCGATCTGAGAAATTTCATGTTTTTTTTAGTACACCAGAGACATTTTCAAAATCCTACTATTGAGAGTAGTTTTTTTTTTAATTTATAAAATAAAACCGTGATCATCTGAAAACGTGTAAAGCGGAACCGTGCAGTTCGATTTCCGAGTGTTGCGTCTTTTCTAATTTCTTTGCGATCGCCTTTTTATCCGCGTGGAACGTTGCCGATTTAATAGTATTTGATTTGTGATTTAAAAAAAAAACTCATAAACTGAAACGTAAATGATGATGCATGCGGGTAGGAAATTTATTGTAGTGGGGGGAGATTGGTGATGAACATCTTCGCTCCCTCCTCCTCGGCGCTGCGTGTTCATCATCTGCCCCTCTTTTTCGCATCCCAGCCACTGTCCTTGAGAGGTCCTCCGCCTCTTCACTCCATATTTCTCACCCTCCTCCACTCACTTGCACGATCCAGTCGAGTATTCTTCGCACGATCCGAATTAATTTCTCACTCGACCGAATACATCATTCGCTTCTTGCTTTGCTGTTAAAGCCATTTAACTCGCTTTCGCGTGCAGATTCCCGATTTACCTATCGGTCCTTCGATTTGGACACGTGCATTTTTTATATCAAGATTTTTTTATCGGAGAACTTCGTTTATCTTAGGCTTCAGCTGCGCGTTAAATCGCCCAACCGCTGATTATTTGGGGGATAAATCGTTTTAGCCGAAAGGAATACCTCGGTTAACTTCATTGACATAATTTCGTTCGTGGCATTGATATTTTTTTTATCATCCGGCATTTATGAGCAATCATTTTTAATGACAAAGTCGATCCCAGCATTTTCAAGTCAGTCGAGGGGTTACGCCTCCATGGAGGGAAGTTTCGTAGCGACGTGCGCTCGGTGAATAGTTAATGGCGGTCGTCTAGAGCTACGTCGGAGGTAAGGGTCCTTTGTGAACGCGGGAGGATCATGCATAATTTGGAATCGGTCCAGCGTCTTGCATCGCGTCATATTAAAGGAGCGCTTTTAACACGGCTCTGTGGTTTGATGCGTGACCATGACACGGGGACGCAGCTTGTTTTCAAACCCGCGCTGAATTTTGGATTTTCTCCCTTATATTATTCAAAGCGATCAATTTAAGTCGCGATAATGTCACGCGTAAATTCAGCGGCTTCCTCCGAAGGCAATTGAAAAAGGCTTGGAAACGTCAAATACTTAGGCGTTACTTTAACAAGCAACCTCTCGTGGGATATGCACATACGAAATATATGCGGGAAGGCTAAACAGAAACTAGGATTCATCAAACGCATAGTAGGTAAAAGTGAGGAAAAAGTCAAAGAGACATGTTACTTCTCGTTAGTAAGACCGCTATTAGAGTACGCGTCGAGCATATGGGATCCGTACGAGAAAGGATCAATCTCAGAGTTAGAAAGAGTGCAGCGAAAAGCCGCTAGATTCGTCAAAAATTGTTACGATAGAAACAATAGTGTTACAGCCTTGATACAGGACTTAGGATGGGAATCACTAGCTGAGCGCCGATCACGCTCTAGGTTAAAACTTCTCGAAAGATTTAGAACGCATATATTCTCCAGCGATGTCGAAGAAATAATAAGAGCGCCAACTTATATTGGTAGAACGGACCATCCTCGTAAAATAAGAGAGATAACCTGTAGGACTGAGAGGTATAAAGGCTCGTTTTTCCCTAGAACGATAGCTGAGCAGAACAGAAGTTACGAAAGGAAATCAGCCGACGTAGAATGATACTATACATTATTATGCGCTTTACCTTGGTGCTATTGCACCCCCTGCCACACACCATTGCGGTGGCTTGCAGGGTGAACTATAGATATAGATATATCTCGAGGGCTCAATGTCGGACAATAGGCGGCGCCAAAATTAAGGCAAAAATAGGCCTCTTTCTCTCTGGTGTCGAACTCGGCAGCTCTCTGCGGAGGGATTGCAATGTGATTACTCTGAATTTACCCATCGTAAAATTCGAAAATTTGGCGGATTACGCGCATTTCCTCGAAATAACTCGTCAGGTTTTTTCAGAGATTGTTTTGCTGTTATCGTTTTTTTTGGGCCTGTTGGCATTTTCCCCAAGACTAAATTATTCTACTATTTAAGTGTCCAGATCTCCAGTTTGCGTTCTGAATTCAAAACTATTGTAATCCCATAAGTTTTATTACTCCTTGATGATTTGGAGCTTAATCGGGATGGAATACTCGACTGCTGTATTTTTCGGTATGTAAGTTTTATAAAAACAGCATTCTTGAATCGCAGATTTAAAAAGTTGGTTACTTTTCAGTACTTTTATTAGCCTTTCCATTTTTAAAAAATACTCTTGTACAATTCCATTCACAAATTTAAAAGAAGAAATTATTTTTCGAATTTAACGTTAGTTTATTTTTAATATTCCTGCCCGGTTTAAAGCCATTCGTATTCCATTAACGGCTTGGGTAGATTACTGTTGTATATAGATGCCTTAGCATTTTTTAAATTCGTTATTACTATTATAGGTCTGTGCCTTGTATTTTCTCATTTAAGTCGTATTATAGCTCGGTCATTTAGATAATGTTCTCGTAGTAATCAGCTTGTAGCGTGAAATTAATGTTAATCCAGCATTAAGATTAGCAAGTCGCATTATTACAGTTTTCGCTGCACTCCACAATCGTAAAGGCTTTGTCGAAAGTAATATCTCATCGATCAAACAAAATAATAATAAGGTAGATTTCATAAATGTTTAGTGTTATCCTTTCCACCGCAGTGGTCGATTAGCATAGATCAGGGGACGAGGCGGGCCGCATTAGCCATTGCGGTTGCTTAAGGGGGCCGCATTTACAGATGAAAATGCTTTTCGGCCATAATTTTTACCAAAAAAATACGAAATTTTCCGTGTTATATTTCATGGTTAGTTTTCGTAATGATATCGCGGGCCGTATAAAGTGCCCCTTCGGGCCTGATGTGGCCCGCGGGCCGTAGTTTCCCCACCTCTGGCACAGATGACCTATCCAATGTTTCCTTAAAGGATATTGCGTTCATTGCTTCGAATTTGGTTCTACAATTATGTTGTGTTCTAAATTCGGAATTTTTTATTGTGTTATAGAGAGTAACCACGGCAAGTTGGATAGATAACGGTAAATGAGTATTTTTCTAACTTCATGGTCGTTTGTTATTTTCCGATGATCCAATTCGAAAGTGTGAAAATGCTGACTTTGAGACAATGAGATTCATATAATAATACCCCTTTGGGCAGTGGCGGCCCGAGGAATTTTGTCTTCCCGGACGAGACAGCACTCCTTTGCCCCCCTCCGTTAAGTGTTTGATGAGCTATTTTCAAAGTGCATGTTAATTTATTCATCGTTCTTTAAAAATCATTGGCAGTGGAAAATTAAAAGGAACGCCATCAAGCCCGTTCCTCGATATAAATTGTATCCAATATTTATCGAATCGCAAATAATGCATGATCGGGATAACCCCGGCCCTGCCTCGGGATGTAACCACTTGAAGAAACGTACTTATCGGTTGAATAAAGCATTTCGATTCTAAAAGTTGCTGCAGGGAACCGTAGATGGATTTAAAACATCATCGCTATGCATTTGGGAGAGACCATTGATATGCTTTAGTGAAGGTGCTGCCGTCGACGAATTACCAGTGCATGTCGATGAATCGAAGATGGGTGAGGTGTTCGAAAGACCTCGAATAATCAATCAAATTCGCTCCGCCCTTCCTTCCAATCGCTCTCTCTCCCTCTCTCTCCCCCACCCTCTCTGTCCCTCTCCCCCCCCCCTCTCTCTCCCCCCCCTCTCTCTCTCTCCCCCCCCTCTCTCTCTCGACGTTTTCTATTTTCACTCGCATTCCTGATTGCACTTTTTCCTGCTTCCTTCTCTCATTCTCTCTTTACTAACATCCTATTTTATCTCACCTTTTCTTTATTGTAGCTCTTCTATTTCACTCCCCCTCTCCCCCCCCGTGAATTTCTCCCTCATGCTTTTTCAGTTTTGATTCTAATCTCACTGCTTTCCCTCTTTCTTTCTCGTATTTTTCTTTCCGGTCTTTATACCTTTCTCTTAGTCCTAATAAAAATCCTTCGTTTCTGAGCTCCTCGTTTTCTGCTTTTCTTCTTCTGTTTCTTTTCTCTCTCTCTCTCCTTGACGCCGTTACCTTGTTTACGTGAAATTATGTTTCGTTCTTGTCGAATCCTGCGTCGTCAACCCGTTTCCTTCCTCCCCTACCTTCCTTCACCCTTCCCCCATCCACCCCCTCATCTCTCCCTCTCTCTCTCTCTCTCTGGCCTCTCTTCATTTACCCTTTCCTCTTCACTTCACTCTTCCTCTTTCCCTTTGACCCATTTCTTCGTCTCCCTCTCCTCTCTCCCTTACTTTCTCCTCTCTCCCTTAATTTATCTCTCCATCCACTCTCTCCCTCCACTCCTCTCTCTCTCTTTCCTCCCTCTCTCCTTCTCTGTTTCCTCCTATTTTGCTCCTCCCTTCCATTCTTCATTTTCTCTCTCTCCCCTACTTCAATTCCCTCCTCCCCCCTCCACATTCTTCCTCCTCATCAACTCCTCCCTCTTAACACCTCTCCCCTCTTGTTTCCCTCTTCATCCACCCCTCTCCCGTTCCTCTTTATTTCACTCCCTCCTTCCACACCCCTCCATTCCTCCCTCCACTCCTCTCCTCTCTCTTTCTTCTCTTCCCTCTCCTCCCTCCCACTCTCTCTCTCTTCCTTTCGTCTCTCTCTCGCTCTATCCCGCTTTTACGCAGCATCATATCTCGCTGCAGTGTGTGTGTGTTTTTGTGTGTGTGTGTTTTTGTGTGTGTGTTGCGAGGGGGAACAGCCTTAGAGGCAGAGTGGAAGGATTGGGTTTTGGAGGTCGGACCGGACGAATGGGAGTAAGAGAGAGAGAGAGGGGGGGGAGGGGAGGGGAGGTAGGCGGTAGGGGAAGTCGCGAGCGGTAAGAGGGGAAATGGCCCCACCGCTCACGTTTTGGCAGCGGGCCATTCGCTTCGAAAGGGCCGCGGAGTGGAGCTGCGAAAACTTTTTCGAGGCCGCTCTTTCCCCCCAGCCGCCGACTCAAGCGCCGCTTCGACATGGATACCGCGGGGGCCGCGTTCGCTAGAGGGGGACCCGCGAAGGAGGCGGCGTCGCGCTTTTATCCGTGCGTCAGGTGGGGGAAGGCGGGGGGGGGGGGGCGACTGCGGATGTGCCTCTGGGGGTGGCGGCGTCCTTACCGCCCTTCCTGCCTTCACACTACACCCCCCCTCCCCCACGTGTGGAAGAGGTGGCCACCCTCCTCCCTGCGGTCTCTCCGCGATGCGGGATGATGTTTTCAAGGTAGGTGTCTCCTCATTGTTCTCGTGTGCTTCCCTCCGCGACTGCGCGACGGCTCCCTTTAGTCGGATGGCCGCGGACCACGGCGCTCTCGACGCACAGGTGCGACCTCTCTCTCTCCCTCCGGGTGTGAGACATGTACACACCCTCTCTTCCTCTCCGGGGAGTGACCAACATCCCCCCCCCCCACGCGACTCTCGCCCTCCCCCCCCACCCCCTCCTCCCCATCCATCCCTCATACCACCCTCTTTGCCCCTCTTTGCGGCTCGGCCTTGGGAAGTTTCGGTTTAAAACTCCCCGCATGGATTTATTGGATCACGTGACGCTGCAGTCATTGATCACGATTGCCATGCGGCGGCTTTTATTTTTTTTTTCTTTTGGTCCGCGGGTTTTAATAAAATGGGCGTGTTCTTCCGTGAGAATGGCGATTGATCGGGTCTTTTTATTTCGATCCTGGCGGGTGTATTTTATTATTGCGTTGTTTTTTTTAATCGTGAATTGTTTCTAAGACGCCGGTCGAATTATTCTCTACAATTTTCTCGAATTATTTTAATATTTATTTTTGATAATTCTGGCACATTCTTATTTTTGTAGGTCATCTAGAGTAGTTATTTGTTCATTCGTGGAGAATTTTTATTATTGAATTATGGGTACTTAAGTAAAAAAAATAAACGTTTTGCTTTGCTTGTCATTCTAGCCGTTTTTCGAACGTTTTCGTTACGACCGACAAGACTTCCACTCTGTAAAATCATAGCCCCTGTCGGGCGATAAACATACCGCCATGTTTAATGGTCTATCCTGTTTTCGGTTCATTTGGTTAATCTGACCCCTTTACGGCACGCTTTCTGGGCACATTTGCTGTACGTTATGTAATTCTGCAGGTAAGCGACGTTTTCATCGTCCTTTACGTGTCATTTGACGTTTTGGACAGATTCCAAGAGATGCGAAAGATAAAAAGACCGCTTCAGCGATCAGGGAGATCATGTATAAGGTCTTAACACACATACTCCGCAGCCGTCTTATGGTCAATAAGAGGCGCATTCACATTCTCGGTAACACACATGCTCGCGGTAAAAGGCGGTCGTAATGGTTTAAGACGGATAAAAGCGTTTCTGTCCGACCTAATTTTCGCAAAAAAAAAAAGAACAGTCGTAACCTTGGTTATCGAGGCAGCGTAGAATGCATCCTTTCGATCCTTGGCTCGGACATCGGTCATTTCTGTCTCGCTCGTCCATCGCATTCAATAAACGGCTTATTGGCGTTTGTGTCGCATGTATCGAAGGGTTTTGAGAGAGTTGACCTTTTGATGCGAAGTCCTGACGGTGTCTAGGGCGTGGAACCCTTCCCTCCCCTCTCCCACCGCTCCCTCCTCCGCCGCCGCACTCTCCATTTCTCTCGAGGGGGGGAGGGTGAAATGTGCGAGGGAGGAGGGAAAGAGGAAACACCATGACAACATTGATCGTCACTTCCTCGACCTCACCCGCCGTCTCATTTGCCTTCCATAAATCATGGCTTCGTGATTAGCCATCCTTATGAAATCGCGCTTGTTTCGATTTTGCCGAAAAAAAAACGCTCCGCTAGATAGATTGTCGCGGCGCGTGGCTTTTTTTTATCTTTCTCCGGAAACGTTAAAAGTTTTCCTATCGTGAAATTTAGGCTGGAATTTTCCGCGAGGTTCTCGAGTCCTTTCGCGAGATTTGTAATTCCTGCATCGATTTCCGATGGCACTTTCTCCTCGCGAACTCGCCGGGCGAGTCGGTACAGTTATAAGGTAACATCTGGATAATATGCATTCATTTAGAAATGAAATCGACGTTCATGCATGTGCATATCTCCATTGTTCGCGCAAATATGTCTCCTAATAAAGTATGTACAGCATTCGGTTCCACCCAGCGTTAAAGGAACGAAGCTGATGAATTTGTCGAAATTAACTTGCTGCAAGAAGCGTTGAACGCCGTTGGGATTCTTTGTTGGTGGTAATTTTTGCATGCGCTTATAATTGCGATCGCTACGTCAAAGTTTATAGAAAATAATTTGCTCTGATTTGATTCTAGGTATTCGTATTTTATCCTCCTGTGATTACACGTCTCAGATTGGACATATTGGATTGATGATGGCGTGTATTCCCTGGTGGACTTTGCTTGCTTTTCGGGATTCTTTCGACGTAAGCGTATTACTCTAGTTGGATTATATTTGAACGGCATTAGTGATTCACGCACACTGGGAATTTTAATGCTGAGGGAAGATTCGTTTACCGTCTTTCTTCTCTTCTCTTATCCATCGCTGGAAGTTGCCCTTTTCATTCTTCGTAATCTTTGACTGATACTCGTTTTTAGGTTCGTTTCGCTTCCCCAGCATAAGCGCGTCGGTTTGTCCGTCCGTCAGTGCGATCGTTCGTTCTCGGCTTCCATCTAACGCATTTCCATGAAAGTTGATATTAAGGACTGACAGTCAAAGTCAATAAGAAAATCGCAAAAATGAATCACGTAAGCCAATCAGGGGTACCACTTTACCGGTGACAAAAAGTGACCTTTGCGTCATATATCGTAAAGTATTGGTCATATCAAAATATTTTTCAAATAAAACTTGTAGATCTAGTAGAGTATTTCTTTTCCTATACATGTTTATCGTAATAGTTCCCGTTATAAAGAAAATCAAACAATAAAGTCTTAATCCGAGCTGAAATTTGAAAATTTCTTGCATGGTTACTTCTTCATTGTTGCTAACATAAACAATCTCACAAACAAGCGTTTAATTTCCTTGCGTTTGCATGCAATATGTTTAAATAGGAAGAAAATGGGTTATTTATGTCGAAGAAAAGAACTTTAAAACGCCATTTCCCTTACGTACACACGTATATCAATTCCTTCAAATACTGCATTGCACGAAAGGCGCCCATTTGTGATACGCTCTACACTTTCCTAACTTGTTTTAATTACTCTTCCTCTTATCGCTAATTTTTGCTATGTTTTCTCAAAAACGAAAACGTGCCACCGCCATAATTTTTATGTATTCTGCTCATCCTTATTCAAATTTTGTATTTTTTAGATCGTTTCTTCCGTAGACCGTATCGTGATGGAAATCAATCAATCAATCAATCAAATGGACCACTTTTCCCTCGTGTTTTGGCAGACGTGTCAGACCACACACACACACTCCTTTCACCGCGACCTCTCTCTCTGTTGCCTCTCCTCTTTCCGCCTCTGTGCTTCTGCAGTGTTTGCTGCATTTCGTCCTAACTCGGCAACCAACCGATAACGCGGTCTTTCCTCTCTCTCTTTCTCTCTCTCTCCACCATCTGGTCGCCTATTTGGTCGCACTCCCCGGTGACGAGATTCTTTTCGCACGGCACACTCTCCTCGCCGATGCGGACGACATTGACGAAGTTTCCACCACTTTTAGCAATTTGACGTCACACGTCGACGTCCATGGCATCCGGCCTTTGTCCACGCGTGAGAGGCACTCTTTTAGGCTGTAGCCGGTTTCATGTAGGATCTGCATCGTCGTTCGTAAACAGAACTTTCTCCATCCTTTGCCGGCACCGGACTTTACCCTAAATCAATATTTTCTGTGGTTACTGGTTACCGCAGAGTCCGATTAGTTTATGAGAGGTCCTTCTTTGGCTAAAAAAAAATGGTTTTGTGTTTTTAAAATGAATGATTCATCAGTACATTAGTGGCGGCAGTGTCACGACGTATTTTAACTGGAAAAGTTGCACTGATTATATCCCGTGTCTCTGTAATTTCTGTAAAATAACAAATATAATTTCTTCGCGTGTCGGTGAACAGCTATAAAACGATTACGAAATATATCGTCATCGCTTGGAATGCCGATGATTTGGCTACGGAAGATTTCATCAAGTCTCCGACGGTGAAGCGTTAATGGCCGTCATCCATTTGGTAGGATGAATCGTGCGGCGGAAAGCACGCGCGTGTCCTTTTTGGAAGAGTTTTCAGACGCGTGCCGAAGTGCGCTCCTTTCCGGACGGGAAGTGCAGTCGGTACGGAGAAGTCGATCTGTACCTTTTTTTTATACTGCTCGTCACTGAGCGAGCGCAGTCGTTAGCATTCGCGAATACGACGACGTTCCTCGCAACGAACAGAATCCGAAATGGTTTTGACGTAAGCTCCAGGTTTTACAACCGCTTAGATCTTTAGATATGAGTTAGATCCTAGCTGTTAGACCATCGTTGGCAGTGTTAAAGCGGTGCGTAGCGTTTTTACTACTTAAAAAAATCGCTTATGTATTCGGGTTGTCCTTCTGTCTGTCCGTGTACAAAATAACTCAAAAATGGAGGAAGTTACATTAGCTAAAATTCCAAGATAGATAGTTCTACGTTAGAGCTACATATGGTATAAAATTGGTGAATCTGGGATCAGCTGCTGGTGAGTAATAGGAAAAAAATCGCCAAAAACTACACGCATCTACAAATGTAGGAAACCGACGATACATCGCATCTGCGATTCTTTACTCCGACGGACAGATTGCAGCCGGTGAAAAAAAGCGCCGCGTGTAATTTGCTCTGTAATTCGTCTCTCACTTGTTACCCTCTAATGTTGGGGTCGCTGGTTCGAGTTCTCTCATGCTAGTGGAAGTGTGTTAAACATTGTTATTATAAGCTCGTTCAAGAATGCCGTGAAGTGTTTTTCTTCTTTTTTTTAAAGAGCAGTTGAATGGTAAAGAGTTTCGATTCCAATTCTTTCATAGCCATTTATTTCCATGATAGATTACATTAGATTAGACCGCATCAGTGCACATAAACACGTAGACTGTTCAATATTCATAACGGGAGCATATACTATAAGCAATCTAATTATTAGCACATCGTTTTTGAGATTGTTTTCTCCTCTTGAGGTTGCAAAACGATTGTCCTGCGCAGTTACCGAGAAGTGAATTGATGCTAATTGAATATATGCCGGGAAATTCGGCGATCAAGATTTCCTTGATATTGCTGCAGCCCTCTGAATGAAACCGTCTCTAAAAAGTAATTTATCACCGGCACCTAAACCGAATAACGATCCTTTTTCCCGTGGACATTCCAACAGGTTTCATTTTGAAGCAGGTGCGCTGTCGTGACACCCTCTGCCACGCGTCTCTTGGTGTAAAAATGACGAGACTTTCGTGATTTGAAACTTGTGCTCAGTCATGCACTGAATATGGCTTTGTATTTATAATGGGTATTCGAAGTTCTGGATCCTAGGAATACCACAAAGAATCGGTGAATTGCTCCTCCTCCACCCCGGATCTAACTTAATTTAAAAAAAAAAGTTATTCGTGAGCACCATTCTCCTCTATCGATCGTTTTTTTTTTCTTCGGTTTTTGCGCATCGTTTGATTTCGGATCGTGTTACATATTAATGTAACTTTCGACAAAACAGTTGGAGTGTAAAGGTCTATTTCCCCCGCTTTATGCGTGGCATTCCTTTCTGAATTTTAAAGCTTCAATTGTTTCTGCATCGACTGTACCGAAACGATTTGACGAAGCACTGCATGATGCTTTTTTTTTGGAGAAAAAAGGGGGCGTGTCCCTCGTCCGGTCTCCACGTGCTGTTTTCCATGCGCGTGCGGCACACTTCACTTGTGATATTTCGGGCAAACTGCCACATTTGGTCGGAATCGCTTCGCTAGTCGGGTCAAGTATGATAATCTTATGTTTTTAGCCATCTGAAAAAGTGGTCTGCCTCGATTATTTGCATAAAAGGGAATTCCTTCTTGAATTAATTATTTTACATTCGGCAATGCGGGGGGAGGGGAGGGAGTAAAAGAAATGGAGTTTTACACGATTAATCATCTTTTGAGCTGTATTTACTGTGTATGAATTTTACATAAAAGTAATAACTTTTTTAAATAAATTAAGCGAATCGTTATTATTCATGGACTTTCTCTCTCTCTCGGAGGGCAATAAAAACGTATCCATTTTGGGATTGTTATCACCGTTTTAATTATGTAATTTTACATTTGAGCGAGATTGAAAATGGCGTGGGTGTAGCTCCGCTTGCCCAGATGCGTAATGCAAATTTTAGATTTTATTCCACCCTAACGCTCGCATTTTATTGGTCCAGTTTTCCCGTATGATGAAATCACATTTAAGCGAGTGCGGTGAGGATTTAACGGAGAACGAATTAGTAAAACTCGGCGTATCGGATGCGAATCAATTTAGGTATCGCGAAATCCTCCCTTTGTTACACATGATTTCATACTATAATTAGTCGCAATTGACGTCGAAACACGCCGCTATGATATCCGTTTCGACAGTTACCGCAATCGAAGTGAACCTTTTGTAATGCATTCGAATCGTAGATTAATTTCCGTGGAATTCAGATTTTATTGAAAGTTCTCTCTGAGATTTACATCCGTTATTCTTTTTGCAAATATTTTAAATCATTTCTTGGCAGTGCTGTTTTTGTAGAAAAAGAGGTTCCGGTGTGTCTGTATATATATATATATATATATATATATATATATATATATATATATATATATATATATTATATATACGCACACACACGCACAGAGTGCTGTTTTTGTAGAAAAAGAGGTTCCGGCACTCCCACCCCCCTCCACCTCTTCCTGCACCCTCTTCCCCATTCTCGATTGAATTTTTGATGAACTTTTAATAACAAAGTTGATAATTAAAATCAAAATGTTCAACATTTATAGAACCCGTTTATTGCTTTAGGTTTTAAAGAATTAAAAAAATCAAAATGTACCGAAATTAGACGGGTGTCAACATCGCCCTGAAAAAATGTGCCCGTACGCCGTACCGACACAAAAAAGCACTATGTGTGTGTGTGTGCGTGCGTGCGTGTGGGTGTGTGAAATATTACAGCAGCGTAGGTTGGCTGCTCTTCTGCGGAGGTGGTGGTCTGTCCCGCTGATTGTTGGGACCTGCCTCGATTGTTGTTCCGTGCAGTCTGTTCCGATATCGCCGGAGCAAACTCAAGGACACCCGTTGTTTCAAAGTATACTCTTTTCCTTTGTTGGTCGCATGGCGTCTGTTGCGGAGTGGCGTTCAGCTCACGTGAGGCAGATAATGTTGTCGTGGGAGAGTTTTATATCTCTCTATGGTTATGGTTAGGCTGGCAGCGGTAGGCGGAGCATTTTTCTCTCTCTCTCGCTTGTTCGGTCTCGTCGGCAGTGCCAACCCTTCGGCTTCGCAGGCGGCACGATGAAAGAGTTTTTTCGGACCGCAATCTAGCGCGTCTCTGAAATAAGTGTTTTTCGAAGCGATGGCCGTGACCCACTATACCTATGTATGCGCGATCCCGTGGAAAATGGGAACACTCACCTCGTACGTAACCGTATTTAAATGACGGAGAAAGGAATGTTTTCGTCGGATACCAAGTAAGTTTTATTTTCATCACGACGTCCCGTTTATTGCGAGTGAGTTTAAAACCTCTGGACAGAAGTTGTATTTTCTTTTATTTTCGCTTCGTTTGCGTCGTTGGAGTGATTTGTCAAAGGGAAATGAATCCTTTCACTCTCTCTCTCTCTCTCCATTCATCGTTCGCCGCCTTAAAATGAAAATGGTCACCAGTCTGATTCGTGCTTGATGTATATTTTATCATAGGTGTATATTTGAAGCGAAGATGTCGAGAGGGTTTCATTACCGACGCCGCCGCGGCGTCGCTTCCTGTGAATTAATCGTATGAACGGATAAAAATGGCCGCTTCTTACGGATTATGCGGAAACACAGAAATGTGTGGTTTTATACATGTCAGGTGGATTTTTAAAAATATTTGCGTCTATTTGAAAGATATAACTATAAATTTTCAAACAACAGATTCCACCCTCGTCCATCATTACGCTTTCAGGTTTATGTTGCTAGTTTTAAAAATATTTGTATATCTATGAAATACATAGTACCATAAATAACTATAAATTTTCAAATGTGAGATCCCACCATCGGCCATCATTACTGTTTTACGTTTATCTTAAGATGTTACTAGTGACTCTCTTGAGGCGTTTTTCGCGAACCCATGTATGCAACGCATTGTTCGAAGGGATACGAAGGATGTTTTTTTTTTTTACGTATACGGCGAGTTTTATGATTTTGAGCTTGCGTTTTTTATTTATTTTAAGATGCTAGTTAAAAATGCAAAAAGGGCCGGATGAGAGCAATGACTTAGCGATCCCATGCGTGGAGTTCAAGTGCCTTCCCACTCTCTGGAGAGAGAGAGAGAGAGGAAAAGAGAGCCCCCAGGCCATCCATACCGAACTACGGTGGCCACGCCTACCTATTCTGGAAATGAGGTTTGCCTCGCCGTCGCCATATTTAAGAAATAAAAATTACGATGTACACAAGCCTAAATTATGGCCTGCGATCCGAAGCACTTTCTCCTTAAACGAGAGGAATCGCGTATACCGTATGCACATATTTCTCTTCTGGCATTGTCCAATTTTCCCAGTGTATTTTTCTCATTAAAACGCCCGCGGTCCTATCTTCTTCCGAAGGAAGCGTCCGTGAACAATGGCGTCGATTATTTAATTTATTAATCTCCTCCTCTCTCTTCGCACGTGCGCCCACACTCTCGGCATTATCTGGTAATTGGATGAATGTTATAAATTTAAATCGATTCTATTAACACTGAAAGTTGTTCTCCGTCGCCCGAAACTTTTACCCTCAGAATTTCGCGGATTCGTCGGGAGATCAGATTGAAATTAACGTAGATTCAGTGGCGGATCCAGGGGAGGGGGTGTGATAGGGGCGATCGCCCCCCCTCCCCCCTCCCCTCCCTCCCCCCCCTTGGATATCCTTTAGGGGTAACAAAAGGGGAAGCCGAGAGAGGGTTGTCATGCTGCAGGAGGTTTTCCACAATAGGCTTCACTGTGACATTTATCACGCTATTCTATCGTGTACCATTGTTTATTAATAGAAAATAATCTAGACGAGGATTTATTGTACAAGTTAAAAATATCCCCCATGGAAAAATAGCCAATAATCTCCCCCTTGGGAAATTTCTAGATCCGCCCTTGCGTAGATTTAGTGTTGCGCTAACGTCGGGTGCGCTTTGAAAAAAGAATGTGCTCGATGGCAAATCAATTGTTGCTGCATACGTCACAATGACTCAGATGCATTTCCGTCTGAATTCTTGGAACCGCTAATACATTGAGATAATTTAAAAAGAATAAAAGGTAGAAGCAAACAAAAAGCCAGTTAATTAATATAGCTGGTTGAAAGGAGTAGGAGACAAGGACAGTGTCAGTGGCCATCGATCAGTCGGAGCTGCTTCTGCTGCTCTTCGATTTAAATGGTTCGATTTAAATGGTTTAGGAAAGAACTATAATACTAGAATCAGTCTCATAATTCGACATACCTGTACGTTTATTAATTTTTAAAATAATGGAAATTCAAATCATTTTCGTACTGAAAATATGTTTCATTTCAGCTTCCTTTGTAGAAATGTTTTTATTCCCAAAAGTTTTTCTATTTTTCGGAACTGCGTTCATGTTGGGCCATATTTCCAAAACTCCATCTCTATTGCGAGTAAGTTATATCTTGTAATTATATTATTCGGACTTTATCGTTGATGATGCGGATTCTTGTAATTTATACGCCATGTAACATTTGTTTTTTTTTCTAATTAAGCTCCAGAAATTATTTTCGTGTGATTTAGCGATTCTCAGGAATCCATATTACCCAACAAAGCATAACATTTATTTGTTGGTAACACTTATGTTTTTTTTACTCTCGGTTTGAGTCAAACTGTCATATATTGCCCTGTATATATATTTTACAGTCAATATTCAATGAGTTTTTGGAATCTCTTTTTAGAATATTTGACCGGATGAAAAAAAATAGTAATCACTTTTCCTTCCGGATAAGCGTGGTGCACGTCTTCTGTCGCGATTTTTTGTTTCTTCTTTTATGTTTCTCTTAACGAAATAAAACAAATGAGTGAATAATATTTTGGACACTCGGTTATCTGTTTCCTTCTCGTTCCTTGCTTGTGTTAGGTGTTATCTAAGTGTCGAAACGGCGCTTGTTTACCAATCTTCGTGACGTTCGTCCTAAATAAGGAAAGTCACCTGATGTTTTTGTGAGTTTTTCGTTTCGAAAAGAATAGTTTGGTGGCCAGTTCTTCGGACAAATATTTTCTGCAAGCGTTATGCAATTTGTTGTTTAAATTTCAATATTTCATGTGTATGCATTTTTTTAACGAGTCATATTTAAGTCTTTCTACTTGTGGGTAGAGTTTACATCTCTTCTCGTCGCCCTAATTAACGACATATATGTATGTGTTCAAGGAAATATTCCCGATCAAATTACATAATAATTGTCCAAGAAATTGATTCCTAAAAATGGAAGATAATACGTGGAATTGTCATATGTAGTCTTACGCAAATGGAACGCCGGTTCGTTTTTAATTAGTGATGTTGGATTATGATATCATATCTTTTTGCTTGATAAATGTAGTGTGTTTACCTGGAAACATCAGTCAGTCACATGTTTTATCGTAGATACAAAACAGTGGTGTGATTTGGGTTGCGTTCGCCCAGGGGCAAGAATTAATTATAGGCCCTCAATAAACAGAAAAATTGAGTTTCAGCATTTCTTAGTGAGCTCCCTCCGCCTTAGGCAGCGAAAGAGATATTTCCTGCAAGTTTTATACTGCTATTAATGTAGTTTATTTTGGTCATTTTGTCCCCTATGGAATGCTAATTGAATAAAATTAAACCCCACTACAATGAATACCGTTATAACGAAAATTTCATCATAACGAAAATATTTCCGACTTTCCATGTTGGCGCCATTTGAAAATTTTCACTTTTATAAGTACATATTTTTAAATTTAAATCTTTTAAATAATAGTTTATAGTTTACGTTTAATTGCAGATATTTATATCTATCAACAATAATAAAAGACAGTGTCACAATGTCGCTTTGTCATGTAATGCTATTAGAAGCTTAATACCTCGCAAACGATTGAACCGAATCTGATGAAATTTTCAGGATAGCATTATGATATAATAACAGAACGTTTTAATGTATCGAACTCGAGATCAAAGACCCGGGTTCGACTCCAGAAGATAATTTCCCATAAGGTAACACGTTAAAAGGGACATTTCGACGTGCAGGCTTTCATTCTCTTTTAGATTAAAATTAGAAAGAATTGACCTACAATATTCGGATATAAAGCATTTTGAAGAAAACATTATAAAATTTGTTATTATGTTCATCATTTTCCGCCTACAGTTCGAAATTTCTCAATGTAAACGTTTAATTCACACAGTTTGAGGAAATCTTACCTTGCCTACCAATTCCATTGTTAGACCTCTGTATCATATTGTTAATTCAATCCTTATGTGTATAAACGTGCTTTGAATGCTTTTAGTACGAGAGAGAGGTAGAGGGGGGAGCGAGAGGGAGGGGAAGAGAGGGAAGTAGAGGGGAGAGGGGGAAAGAGGGGGTGGGGATGGAGGGGGAGAGAGGGTGTGAGAGGGGGGAAGGGGGGAGAGGGAGGGAAAGAGAGGCAACTATTTTAAGTTTAACTAAAGATATCCCGTCAACAACAGAATATTAACTAGAAATGTTGTGTATGGCAAAATATTTTATGTAAAAGTGTGATAATAATTATTTTAAATGAAAATAATAATTATCTATCTATCTATAATTCTTCCCTTGATATTTCAACGGACATCACACTAGTAATATCATAACGCATACATTGTTATTTTATTAAAATATTTGTTAACACGACTTGTACTTATGATGTCATGTTGATCAATATTCGCGAAACGAGCCGAGCATCCACACAAGAGTTCGTCACGGCGAGAATTTAATGCACTGTTTTTTCTAAAAACTAATCTTCACTTTTTCATTTAAATTTGCATTTGAGTCACTCGAGGAAAACTATGCTGTAGCATTATATAAATTCATCCCGGGGCTCTTTGTAATCCGCGTTCTCCTTTTTTTTTTTCCCCCCCAGCTCGATCCATCTTGCTCGTCCTCCGCTCTTTTTCGAATCTCTCCGAATCCTCCGATGCGGATCAAGATTCGCTGGGGCGATACATAGCGAGGGATTCATAAAACATGCAGCGGAGAACGCCATTTGTTCGCTCCGAGCTGGAGTGACGTGTTCGCGAGAGGAAGATCGTTCGTACGCGTCGGATTATGCGAAAAACGAGTTCGACTGTAGAGGAGGAGGAGAAGTATAAAAGGAGGGGGGGAGGGGGGGGGGGGGGGGGGGAGAGGTCGTCGTTGTTTAAATACCGTGGGTCCGCTTCGCTTAAAGCGATGGCCAAAAAGCGAAAGGGCTTCAAGGAAATGGAAGGACTAGTGCGTGTGTATTATGCCGTGCGAGATACAGAGGCGTTCGTTTTTGGCGAAATCGAGGCTTTGTGTTAAGTCCCTCCTTGCATTTTAAAAATTCGTTGCGCGAAATGAGTTTGTATTTTATATATATGTACTAGTACGTAATAGGTGCTTGCATTCTGCAGGCATTTCATCTCACACCTTAATACATACACAGAGTAAGACCCGACAAACAATTTTTAAACGCAAAAGTTTGCACCGATTTACGGGCTTCTCACTTTGGACAATATAGGGGTAAAAACGACCCCTAAAATTTATGATTATAAGAATTTTATATTTTTTCATCATCTCTTGCAAATAACTCACATTTATGCCAATTTTTATTAATGTAGCACCTCAAAGAAAGGCATTTATATATATTTGTTTAACATTTATTAATTTTTAACAGCCACAGAAATATACTTGAATGTAATATTCAATGTTAACTGCCGCTGGAACATCATTCCCTAACTTTCTCAAAAATTTCAGCTCCCTAACTCAACCGAAAGTGCATAAACATTTGTCTCTTTGTTTAAATTTTATGAATTTTCTATAATCCCGTTTTAATTATTTAGCGAATTCTACCGTTAGAAAAAATGTCGGAATTATAGCACATTTAGAAATACCTAACCAACGAAATATTTGTTTAAATTTTAAGATTTTCTTAACGGCCAAAAAAATAAACATTTTTGTAATTTTCGATTTTTCTGGCCAGTTTTGCCGAAAGACCTACGTACGTATTTGCCAAATTTCAAGTTTCTAGCTCATGTGGAAGTCCTCTCATAATTTGTATCCTCCTCCTAATTCTCCTATATCCTATGACAGAAGCATCTATATATTATAGATGTAATCATAGGGGTAGTCTGTCCACAGGCGTGCCCGCGATTTTTGTTGGATAAACCCGACCCTCGAAACATGTTTTCCTCATCCTTTTTCATTTCTTGATAACCTCCCTCTTTCATTTTTAAAAGCCATCCCTTTCTCTTTCTGTAGTTTTCATTCCAATTCTGTCATTTAAAAAGTTCGACATCTAAAAATTAAAACCTATTGCAGATAAAATGAGACCCGACAGTCGATTTCGTTAGTTTGAAGTTTTTGTAGCAAATAAATCCGCAATAGCGCTGCGATTATCAACCTAGATAAGCGTCCAATGCGCACGAAGAGAGGAGATGGGGCGAGGAAACATTTGCGAAAAATCCCTCCGTAGACCGATGAAACGAACGTACATTTGCCTACCTTGACGCAATGTAACGGTTTAAAATTTACGATCCTTTGAACGAGAGATGTGAGTTCTAATCCTGCAGTAAAGATGTTAGAATCAATTTTGAGAGGGAGTGAGGGAATGAGAGGGAGGGTCGAATCCATATTCAGCAGTTTGACCCCGAAGAGATTTAAAGAGGTGCTGCTGCGCTCAGCGAAAGTTACTTCTCCTCTCCCCTCTCCCTCCATCCCCCCCCCTGCTACCCCCTCTCTCATTCCGTCCCATCCATATACCCCTCTTTCCACCCGCCCACCCCCATCCTCCGCTCTTCCCTTAAACTCTCCCGAATTCCCCTCTCCCCCCCCCCCCCGGCCCTTTCCTCCTGCACGCGAACTCACTTTCGATTTTAGTCCCTCCTGTCTCCTCCCTGCCCCTCCTGCCCTCTCTCCCCTTCGCCGCCTCATCCTCCGCCACAGCCACCCGAACCTCCCCCTCCCCTTCCACACCCCCCCCTTCCCCCTCCCCCCTTCTCTTACTCCGCCCACCAAAGCCTTCCCTTCCCTTTCGCGCACTTGACATTCTAATCCATTTCCACCGTCGATCAAACGATTGCATCCGTTAACTCTCCAATAAAAGAAAACGTAAGAGAATTTTGTTTAGGATCGGTAATCGAAAATCCTTGGTCAATTGATTACGTGTCTCATTTATTTTGGTCGAGGGCGCTTTTGATAAACGTAGCGGGGTAAATATTTTGAACTTTTATTATCTGAAAAAGCAGGAATTCGTTCGATCTTTGTGCTCTGCGAGGCTGTCAGTGTTGGCGATGAAGATGAAAATCGTGGAAAAGGCACGAGGAAGGAAGGAGCGTGGGATTATTGAATGGAGAGATCAGAACTGGAGATGTTTGAGAAGAAAGGTTTCGACCGCCATGTTCCGTAGATGGAGGAAATGTGTCGAAGGTTTTAGAATTTGAGAGGGCAAATTTCACTGGAGGGCAACGAGATAAAAGATCAGTCCAGTTTGTGTACCAAATTTTATAATGGAAAACGTAGGGTACAAACGAATTATTTTCTTCAGTCCTTCACTCCTAATATTGCTTTTTTTAAAACACTTTTTGCCTCCTCGTATTTCACGCCTTTCTTTTGAATCGCCTTCATAACTGCGTGTATTTTGGTCGCGATCACTTTGGGAGATGTTCGTACCAATTAGAGTGCCCCATGTCTTCAAAGCAAGTTTTACCATTTCAAACGTGCGACCTTCAGTAATAAGTACTTTTTCGGGAGAAATTAAATAAAAGTTTAGTCTCTCCACGAAAAACTAATTTTAGATTTGAAAAAAATTTTAGGTGGCTTCTTGTTAACGCGTTGTTGCAGTGTTTACCGGCCTGGGTAACGCAGTCGATTTTTTCGGGATGCCGCAAAAACCTTGTTAAATAGATTCGAACATGTTGGCAGGTCATTCAGACGATGATCTTTCCTTTATCATATTCATTACATTGTAGCACCAGAAAATTAATGCTTCCAAACATAGTGATGTCCGTGTGTGTATCTGTAGATATAAACATAAAACCTAGAAAACGGTGCCGCTTCTGCAAAAACTTAGGGAGTCAGTGAATTATGGCACAGGGCAGGTATTAATTCATGCTCGCTTGATCGGAAAAGCAATATCGGAACGCGGTATTTGGCAGTTTCGGGAAAGACAATAGAATGCCTTCTCTCGGCGAAAATCCACGTACACATTTCGTGGACCGAAAACGGCTGCCAAAATAAGGAATTCCCCGCCTCGACGTCACGACGTGCATTTTTTATTCGGCATACCAATTCCTTCGCTTTATTTCCCTCTGCAGTATAAATGGAGCCAAGGTACGCCGGCGCGCTCTTTCGGCTCGATGGGGGAGTGCTATTTTGGATACCGTGAATATTTTTCCCCCCCCCGCTAGACCATTATTCCGATGCTCGCGTCCCGTCGTTATATCGGGAATTTTTCCTTCCAAAATAAGACGATAGATGTATCGTTTCCCGATAATAAAAAAAACCGTTTTTACGATCCTTGTAAGTGGCACTATATAATATCTGGAGCGGTGCAGTTTACACGTTTTGCAGATAGAAAACAAATTTCATCCTTTACAGAAAAACAATCGATCGAGCGTAGTTCATCGAAAGACGAGTAATTTCGCGTGAGTTTCCTGTGAAAACCATCGTTCGTTGTCCGCGGCGACGAACTCTTTGGCATTCGACCTCGAGTTTCCATAATGACTCAGTTAGGTATTTCGTTTCTTCCCACAACTGTTTACAGGTGGATAACTAGGGCAATAATTACAATTATTGGGTAAAAAACTATTTAGGGAGTCAATTTACTGGGATTATAAGGGGTATTTTTCGTATTTACGCCTCTGGATAAATACTATTTAATCATAATAACGAAGTCCCACGATGTAAATTCGCTCTGTGTTCATTCATGAAAGTCCTCGCCCTTCCCGATATCCTTCTATTTTGCGATAGCCTCCAGATAACAAAAATGCTATTTTTTTCTTTAGTTTTTATCATTTTTCACACTTATTTATAAATGCAGGGAGTAAGCGAAACGATCAACCATTCTTTTGAGCCGATAAATCTCGTATTTTTTTTAAATAGAAATATCCCTTCTCTAAGTTTTCCAAAGTTGCAAAATAAACAAGCGTAGGAGATTATTTCAGGAGAGCCCCACACAAACCAAATCCCTTTCTCTTAAGTCGAAGGGAGCGAAGCGATCTTTCTCTCTTTTAATCGATGCTATAGCGAGTATCATACCGATAGCGGACTGCCCGTGTGTGTGCGTGTATACCTCTCGTGCTACGAAAGGAATGCGAGCGTAGGGAGAGAGAGAGAGAGAGAGAGATGGGAACGTGCTCGCCTCGCACCCTCCCCTCCCTCCCTCCGCTCCCTCCCTTTCCCCTCTCCCATCGCGAACTGTATCCTCAACCGAGTCGGTTTTTATTTTTCAACTGCGCAGTTCGCTTCTCATTCCATCTCTTTCTCTCTTTCTTTCTCTCTCTCTCTTTTTCTCTCTCTTTCTCTCTCTCTTTCTCTCCTTTTCTCTCTCTCCATCTCTCTCCCTCTCTCTCTCCCTCTCTCTCTCCCTCTCTCTCTCCCTCTCACTCTCCCTCTCTCTCCCTCTCTCTCTCTCCCTCTCTCTCTCTCCCTCTCTCTCTCTCTCTCTCTCTCTCTCTCTCTCTCTCTCTCTCTCTCTCTCTCTCTCTCTCTCTCTCTCTCTCCCTCTCCCTCTCTACCTCTCTCTCTATCTCTCTCTCTATCTATCTCTCTCTCTATCTATCTCTCTCTCTATCTCCCTCTCTCCCTCTCCCTCTCTCTCCCTCTCCCTCTCTCTCCCTATCTCTCTCCCTCTTCTCCCCCCCCCCCTGCCCTCTGCCCCTTTTCTCTCTCTTCTTCTAATTCCCTACTTTTCCCCCTTTCCTCGTCGCCTATCCTCCCCCCTATCCCCCTCCCCCCTTTTGCCCTCCTACCCCTCCCCCGGGTCACACCATTTCCAAACTATTTTCCCTCCTATCCCTCACACACACACACACTGTCTCATTTCACTTCTCTCTGCCTCCATTCCTCTTTTCGCCCCTTCTCTAATTTACGTTCCCATCTTCCCTTCCGTCTCTCCTTTCTCGCTGAGTCCCTCATTTTTTTTAAAAAAAAAAACCTTTTTTTATGTAGCACTTTCCCTTCTCCTCGCCATATTTCCTCTTCCTAGATTCTTTCCTTTTTTCCTCATGTATCCCATTCTCGCCTTCTCCCTCTCTCTCTCTCTCTCTCACTCTCTCTCTCACTCTCTCTTCGAATAGATTTCCTCTTTTCTCTCTCGTTCTTTCACTGTCTCCTCATTTCTCTGTCTGAATTGCTTGCTTTCTATTTTTTCCCTTTCTTTATTCATTTCTTTCGATTTATCTCTCCGAATGTTCTAATGTTTTCAATTTACTGTCTTCTTATATCCCATTTCTCTTCTCTGCGTCTTTTTTGTGCTATTTTTTTAAATCCCCTTTCGCCCCTTCCCAGCTATTACGTTACTGTGGCCTTCAATAATTCGCTCACTAGGACACGGCATTCGTTTTTATTGGGTGGAGAGAGAGGGAGAGTGGGAGTGCAGTGGGAGTGGTGCGTTTTCGGGTGTTTCAAAAGAGGGAGGAGGGAGGGAGGGTGGTAGGGGGGGAGGAGGAGGAGGAGGAAGGAGGGGGCCGCGGCCTCGGGGTGCCTCGCCGTCGCTCATTGTGACGACGCGCTATTCTTTTGTTCGTTCGCGGGCGTGGTCCAGCCGACGGCGTAGCTATTTTCTCGTCGCGAATCTTATCCGCTGCAGATAGACGCGAAGGAGATCGTAACGCGTCTTCCCTGACTGCCACCGCTTCATTGATTGGCGTGCGTGCCATTCGAGGTCGAATCCGCGGATTTGGGATTCTTCTTTATAGTATCCGGATCTTCGTATGATCGTCCGAACTCACAAATCACGTCCTCGTAGAGATTTCCTCCGACGAAATTAGAAGATGAGAGGAGAAGGCATTTATGCCTCGTGCGGACCGACATTAAAATTTCTGCGGTTTACGAGACCGGTTTGAAGGGAGTTTAAACTACTCACGGATGAATCGAGAGCGGCGAGGCTCGTGAAACTTCGCCCCACGACAGTGATTCTAAACGTCACGATTCTTGAGAAGTTATCCTGGAATGCCAACTGCCTATGCATCTGCCGTTAAGACGTTTTAATGACTCGTCTTCTTCCGTGACGCACGTTTTGGATGGTGGACTATATCGTGATGGTTTAGGATAAGCGTCGATTTAAATTACAAACCGAGGAGATTTTATTTTTAATCATCCGTGGTTTTTCTTTCGTGCCGTATTTATTTTTTCTCTCGGAGGATTTTCCTGATTCCGCCTTTTATGAACCTCGAAAACTTTTGCTCCTAGGGTACACAGGGTATTTTACATACTTTTAATGTGTTGCTTGTTTCACTGGTTTTGTTTTTATTCTGTAATACGTTGCCGCCTGAGCGCGTGCGTAATTGCAGCGTTCACATTTGTAAATGCTTGCATATGTTAAAAGAAAAACGGGTACTGCTGCGATTCGAACCAGAGACCGCTGGACGTAAGATTAATCAATTTACTGTCGCAATATGATAAACTTTCTCTCTTTCTGGGACATGCCCTCAGTAGGTACAAAAAATGTACAATTTGATTTGTTTTTTTATAAAGTTTGCGAGAGGCATCCAACGGGTAACGGTTTAATGTCGCAACACGTGTGATGTTATCTTTTCGTTTTTTTTCATAAACTATTGGAGATATTCGGAAAATTTGCAAGAAATTGATTTTAATAATATTCCCGAATTTGTAGAAAATAAAACGTATATAATCAGGTCCGGCGTGATATTTACTTCTATTGGTCGTCATCATTTCGTTTAAACGACAATTTCGTCAAAATCACGACGAATTCTGTAACAATCAATCGTCGCCTTCAATTCGGACGAGAAAAATCTCTCGAGCGCTTATTATTTTTGGTTTCCCTGTCCGTCCGTCCGTCCCTACGCATGTTTTTTTCTCGTCGTCTACGAAACGGATTTTCATGAAAATTTACATTTAATACTTGTGTTAAGAAAATTGGATAGGACAATTATATGGATTACTCACATAATCCAACCAGGGTTGACGCTTCACTGGTGACAATAAACTTCGGCGACAGTGGGAGTTGTCATGGTAGCTTATAATTGACATTGTTATTAAACTGATAAAATCACGTATTTTTCACATTCTAAACGCAATTTTACGCTAACTCGATCAGGATTCGGATTCTGTCTTCAATAAAAATAAACTTTGTTCTTTACTCCATAGAACCATCCAAATCTCAAGTTCGTACCGTGTTTCTAAGTAATTTTAAAACTCAAATGAAAAATTAGCGGCACTCATCACTATTTTATTCAAAAGGAGAAAATTAAAAAGGAATATATTTTTTTAAAAATTAGAATGGTTAATCAAACCGGTATATAAACCTGACTACACCACTTATCTCATTGACTGAAAGTCCTTAATATCTAATTTCATGCGAATCCGTTTGGTAGAAGCCGAGAACGAACATAGGAACGGACGGACAGTCCGAAGCTAACAGGTGCTCACGCTGGAAGCGAAACGCGCCTAAAAACCACCTCTTATAAAGATTAATAATTGAAAAACAACAACACAAGAACGCATACATCTTCCAGAATTATGCTTATTTATTTCGTAGGACATGGTTTACCCCGCGTTGTATCCGAATGAGCAGCTTTTTACTTTGTTTTGAAACGGATTATATAATCTCAATTGCTTATAACGGTTTGAAGGACAAATTACTTAAATTTACAACAAAAGTATTTAATACCGTATATGAGGATAATGAACGCCAAAAGAACGAGTACATCATTTTAGTTATCGCTGTTACCTAAGCTCTGCGCGGAGTGGTGTATATATATGCGAAGTGTCGCTTTATATAGATCAGCTGGTCCGGAGTCTCATGCATGTTCTACAAAGAGTACTAAACGCTGGCACAAAACTGTGATAAACAGACACCCTATCGACCGAAAGGTCTCTATTACACCCTATCGACCGAAAGGTCTCTATTAAAGAATAGCATTGAGACGACTACGACCAGTTTTTTTGCTTTCTCCATACGTAGTAATGGGAAAGTATTGTATTCATGAAAAAATCGACTTCGAGATTTCAACGGAAATACATGTTTTGAGGTCCCTAGAACACGTTTAGACTATTTTCGGAATGATGTCTGTGTGTGTACGTGTGTGTGTGTATGTTAGTGTGGGCGCTCTAACTCAAAAAGTACGTGCCATATCGTTACCAAAATTCATGTATAACACTTTAATATGAGCACAAAGAACTGATTAGTTTTTGGACAATAACGGATAACCGGAAGTCGAGGTTAATTCGTAACCCGATTCGGTTTTTGTGATATTTCTTCGTTAAAATATCATTATTGAATATACAATTCTATACAAAAGTTATAGAGAATGTAATTTCCTACAGCATTCATTTGAAACAATTTTCCATGGCAGTTATTGTTTAGGAATTATTTATAAATAATCGGTTTTTTCGGTTTCCGTCAAATATATCCTTAAAAACGTCGTTATTGGTAATCTTCGTGAGGACCAAAATAGTAGAGAATAATAATTGATCCAGGTTTTGTTTGAAACAAATTTTCGTAGAACCATCCATTTCGGAGATATTCCACTTTTTCTTAATTTTGAGTACACAGCGCCAACACAAAGTAGCTGTGAATTCTGTAAACATATTCAAAATATACGTATGTAATTTACGGCAATAAGGTCGACAGTATTCTTTTACGATACGAAATGATAATTTTGCCTCATAATGCTTTTCATAACAATTTAAATATCTATACCCCAAATGTGGAGAAAGTCATGTGTTGGCCACATCAGATTTTTTTTATTGGAGGGAGAGAAATAGAAAACTTCATTTTCTCCATCGCTTTTTGGCTTTTTGGAAGAAATAAAAACGGCGTTGAGGGTAAAGGGAATCCATGTGTGTAAGAGGAGGCCTTTTCGCGTTGTCAGGCAACCTTACGAGGCTAACCGATTCGCCTCGGTTATTTTTTTATTTTTTGCAATTTATCGTTACATTGGTATTTCTTCGTCTTCACCGTCATGGCGTCGAGTACCCATCCAGGAGCCGATTTTTGGGCGTGGCCCGCTGCAATGAGAGATCGCTCTCCCGAGTAGTATTTTATTACGCTCGAAAATTCCGTGACGCGTATTTCTAACGCCTTTTCGCCTCCAAAAAATCGAGTTTACTAATTTTCTTCTCGCCCCCCAGGCGTTCTGCGTATTTCACAAAGAGGTCGTTTTTTGTCGGTCGAGAGAGGAGATGAATGCACGCAATGAGTGGGCGATAAACGGTGCGTTGGCCTCTGATGCTTCGTCCCTTCCAAATTGTGTTTATTTATTTTCTCAATCCTCGGTGGAAGTTGTGACATCACAGTCCCAATTTATGTACCTACTCATATTTTCCTTTCATAGTCCTCGTTTTGAACGTTGTTCGTGAGAATTAAGGGATAGTATTTTATTTTTCGAAAATATTTTAAGGAGATAGTTGTATCCACTACATCGGACATGATGTCGACTTTCATTCATCGAATCTTTTGAAACCCTTTGGTTTTCTGTGTACGTTTAAAGCAAAAGTTATGCGAAACGTCGGATATTTCTTGATATCAAAGAGTTCCAAAAGATGTTAAGAGATCGTTTTACTTTCTCCATACGTAGTATAGGGAAAGTATTGTGATCACGAAAAAAGTCGACTTCGAGATTTCAACGGAAATATTTCCGTTGAAATCTCGAAGTCGACTTTTTTCGTGATCACAACACTTTCCCTATACTACGTATGGAGAAAGTAAAACGATCTCTTAACGTTTTGAGGTTCCTAGAACACGTTTAGACTATTTTCGGAATTATGCCTGTGTGTGCGTGCGTGTGTGTATGTGATTGTGGGCGCTCTAACTCAAAAAGTACTTGCCATATCGTTACCAAACTTCATATATAACACTTTAATATGAGCACAAAGAATTGATTAGTTTAATTTTCGTAGAACCATCGATTTCGGAGATATTTAACTTATTCGTAATTTCCAGTATACAGCACCGCCACCATGCAGCGGTGAATTCTGCAAAGATATTCAAAATATACGTAATTTACGGCAATAAGGACGACTGTATTCTTTTACTATACGAAATAATAATTTTGCCTTATAATGCTATTTATGATAATTTAAATATCTATACCCCAAATGTGGAGAAAGTCATGTGTTGGCCACATCAGATTTTTCTCATACTGCACTCTCAATTCTTCTCCTACAGGGAATACGTAGCCATGTTTTATCTATACATATCTAGAAATCTGAAATTCTGTTTTTGTTTGTCCGCTATACAAATCCATTCCTTTGATGATATCGTCACGAAACTTCTCATAGGTGTTTAATATTGCCCTGCGAGTAACGTAGACCATATTGTAATAAAAATTTGGGAGTGGAGTGCTTAATTCATTAAATGCTGTTTTCCGTCTGGTCCCGGGAAACGCCGGGTACTCCAGCTCTAGTATGTTATAAGAATCGGAAGATCGAATTTAATTCGTCGTAGTTAACGAGTATTTCATGTGGATTCTGTGTTTTTAGGCGCGTTTCGCTTACAGCGTGAGCGCCCATTATCGTCGGTCCGTCCGTCCGTCCGCATGTTCGTTCTTGGCTTATACCTAACGGATTTTCATGAAATTTGATATTAAGGACTAACAATCAAATATAAGAATAAAATCGCAAAAATGAATCACGCACGCCAATCAGGGGTACCACTTTACAGGTGACAAAAAATGAAATTTTCGTCATATCTCGTAAAGTATTGCTCATATCAAAATATTTTTCAAATAAAAGTTGTAGAATTGGTAAAGAAGAGTATTTCCTTTCCTATACATTTTTATCATAGAACTAGCTGTTATCGAGAAAATCAAACAAAAACGTCTTAAATCGAGTTGAACTTGGAAAATTTATTGCATGGTTACTTCTTCATTGTTGCCAATTGTTGCTAACTTAAACAATCTCACAAACAAACGTTTAATTTACTTACGTGTGCATGCAATATTTTAAAATAGGAAGAAAATGGATTATTTATGATGAAGAAAAGAACTTTAAAACGCTATTTCCGTTACGTACAGGTATATAATTTCTTTCAAATACTCCATTGCACGAAACGCGCCCATTTGTGATACGTTGTACGCTTTCCTAACTTGTTGTAATAGTAGCCAAGTAATCTCTTTATTAAATACAGATCTGGGCTTTTAAACATTTTTTCTCCCACGGCATCGAATAAACCTCTTTCATCGTCATTTTCTGAAGCAAGTAGTCCCCCCCCCCCCTGGATGAATTGGTGAGAGCAATCACGTGCTGCGTTCCCCTCATCTTTGCGATTAGGTACTTTCAAATTGACTGTTCTTTCGTAATTTTAACAAAAATGTGTTAATTTAGCGACTTGGAAAGAGTGAGGCAGTGTACGTTCTCGGGAGACATTTCTCGTCCCTGGATGTTCGCCTGCAAACGAGGAAAGTCGTTAGGTCGGTCGTTCCTCTCCTTTGCTTACCTCGCGTGGTAAATACGCCTTTTATTCATTATCGGCGGAAACATGGCCGCCGTGCCGACCTTCCTTTGTTATCACGTCGATGGCACACGATACCGCATTCTGAATCCCTCCTCCTCTTTCCCTCTCTCTCTCTCTCTCCTTTATAAAACTTGGCAACCTTTCTGTTTTGGGTCTCACTTAATTTTGCCATTTGCGGCACGTTAGCCGGAGCGAATGAAAATAAGAAGCATCATCATCATCGCCATAATAGTAATTTCCGCGACCATAGTATGGCGTCCTCCTCCTTGAAATTTCCATTGACCTTAACCCGATTTCCATTGGAATTCTTATGCGTTTTACATTTATTGGCGGCGTTGGTTGTCCTCTCCTAAACCGGTCCCGGGTCACCGAGTTCACCATATGGAGGGCGTGTATCGTTTTGAAATTCTTCGCGAACAATACGCCGCGTCATCTTTGGGATCTGCCTCCGGTATGAGATCCCGCAATTCGTTTGCGTTAATTTAATCCACCTGACGACGCTTTCCAGATATGCAATCTTTATATTAACATACGCGTGGTCGAATAACTGTATCTTCTCTCGCTCGCTTTTTGCGATGTTTGGTTGCCATGGCAACGTGCGGCGGCGTTTGATTACAAGTGTTTGCGTGTTAAGTGTTTGCGATTCCAGACCTAAACCGGAGATGATTTTAATCTGATGTGATTTTATTTGCGAATCCCCACGATGCTGCGGCGCTCGGAAAAATAACGGTTTCAAAACCACCTCGTTTGAAGCGTCGTTCGTAATTAATATGCAACGTTACCTACGTGCGTCTTTCCGAGAAATTTTTAACTGCAAAAAAGATAAACGTGACATCATTTGTGATGCCATTAAAAAAAAGGTATTCGTGTGTATGATGGAAATTTCGGCTTTAGATTTACGGAAGAGAAGATAAAAAGGTTTTGCATAATTCATCTAATTGTAAGCAAAGGTGATTCAAATTTCGCGGGTGCGACACAAGTATTCACGCGGGAATAAAACGCCAGTTTGGTTCAGTGTAAATATTTTAGCTCGTTCGTCGGCAGCCTTGCCTCTTAACAACATGAGTAATGGTTTTATATCCATGTCAGCCTTTGAATGGAAACATTTACATTTTTTTCTATTATTCGATGTTTTTTTCGAGGAGTTTTTGTCAACAAATTATTATTTTTATTTTGGTTTTATTGGTATTCGGGTAATGTTATGTTTCTTATTGTGTACTTGCGCCCTGTAATTTTAATCATCACGTGAAACAGTGAGATACTTAGCCATTTAAATTGACTATGCACAATTAATTATGTATAATAGATTGTAGGAAACAAGCGTAGCAAAATTAATTAATATAAAGAATATATTTGCGTTACGGGAAGGATATTTAGAAATGCATTGTGCCTTATTGTTAGTGTTGGATAAGTAGAGGATTGCTTGGTAGGGTGATTTACGGTGAGGACTTAGTGAGCCTCATGACCGCTACCGTAGCCGTGAAGGCCTACCATGAACCCGCGAAAATCCTCACTACAGGTACAAATTATAATTATTGTTATATGAATTATAGATTTAGTGGGTGTATTATAAATGACGTGTATATATATATATATATATATATATATATATATATATATATCTACTATAATATATTTTGAAGGGTGTGTTTGTTGGTTTGTGTGTTTGTTCATGGAACTCCTAAACGATAAAAGCTAGAATGACCAAATTTGGTACGATTCTTCCTTACATCCTAACTTAGTGATAGGTCAAGCTTTGGTCAACCGGGATTAATCAGTGCTGCCAATATAGGGGATTAATATTTTTTCATAAGATAACACGTATGAATCCATTTCTTGACTTGCAATGTATTCTTCCTTCAAGCATTAAAATACGTAAATATAGACCGATTTTTTTTCGTTTTTGCTTCTTTCGACGAATAAAACTATACTATCTTATTTCTGCGAAGTTTACATGTTACACGGTCGAAGTTTTTAGAAATACGGTATTTCTTTCGAAATTTTGTGGATTTTTCGTACCCCTCCCGGGCGTTGCCATGCTGGCCGTCATTGTTACCTCTGATTCAGTTAGCTTCAATGAAGCTTACAAATAGACGAAAGTTTAGCGTTATTCGATTCGCACTTTTGTTTAAGCAACGAAACGATCGATGTTTATGGATAGCAACGTAAATAGATACTGATTATTATTCAGGAAGTGTTTATTGATGAAAGTAATTGAACGTTCTTTCGTCTATTGAATACTGGAATCGTACATTTTTTGTAAGTAACATAATTATATTCTACATTATAATGTTTATTAACGTAAATAAGCTCAAATATCTGGTGTACGGTTACCAGTCAGTGTTCAATCATGGACAACTGTACGTTGCTTTTTCACGGGTTTCTTGCTTACAAGTCATAAAAGTAAATATTTCAGCGAGGCATAATTACACAATAAATGAAGCTGGATTTGGCGAAAGTGATATGATAGGAAATACAATTATATATATATATATATATGAGAAGTATTTAGGTTAAATTAGTTCTAGTTACCACCTAGTCATAGGACTAAATTGTACCCACGATTTTTAAATAAAAGAAATTTTTAAATAAATAAATAATGTCCTTCACGCGTTTATCTCACCCGGTATTAATATCAGTCTGACTCTGCCTGTTCTTCGTGTTTCTCTCTCAAACTGTCATAAACGAGCCATTTTATGGTCGTTTATGTAGACTTTATTGACACCATATGGATTAATTGTGAGTCAGCTTTCCTCGAACTCTTAAATTACTCGAAATCAAGTTCGTCACATTTATATGCGAGCGGCATAGCTTCACTTTTTAGCGGTGCATAAGTAAAATACAGTAGAGCCTCGCTAATCCGAACTAATTGGGACTCGGGTATGTTCGGATTAGCGAATTTTCGGATTAATTGGGTTTTACAAAATACACGGCTGGGGGGGGGGGGGGGACTGCTTACTTAGACTTCGTTGCCTGGCAATGTCTTGGACCAATGGGCAGTGCTCACATAACGCTCTAATAAGGCGGCGGAGGGTCTAACGTTCATTGTCGCGACTGTGCTATCGTCTTAGCGTACCGTTTGTAATATAGTGCAGGGCTTTTCCCAGTGTTTTCAATTACTCTCGCCGTTTTGCCCATCTTGTAGAAATGTCCAAAAAGCGTAAGCACAGTTCGTGTTAGTTAAAAGGTAAGTTGGAATTGCTCAAACGCATTGACAAAGGCGAAAGTGCGACCAAACTAGCCTTAGAGTTCAGTGTCGGAAAAGCAATCATCAAGTGACTTGAAAAAGTATAGTACTAAAATTGAACAATTTTGTGTAGTGTTGAATATCTCGGCAATCGTCACACATCGAAAGTTGATGATGCGTTGTTTTTGTGGTTCACACAAGAAAGGGAAAGAAGAACTCCCCAAAGTGGACCTCTCGTTCAAGAGAAAGCTCTCCAGCTGTGCACGCTACTTGAAGGTGATCCTAACTTTACCGCTATAGTAATGGTTGGATCGCTGGAAAAAAAGACATCGAGTGATATGTACAACGGAAGTAATCTCAAGCACTGAGGGATTGGAAGCTATGGAACGCGCTCTGCTGTACGTAGAGCAGCACAGTAAAGCCACGCCTACAGATGCGATTTTTATGAAGCGCTGGCGGGACATTGCAGCCTCTACTCGTCGTTCAACACTTTATCAGAAGAAAATAACAGATTTTGTAAAAAAAAAAAGGACTAATTTATAAATGTGTAAGTAATCTGTCAATTTTCGTCTGAATAAATAAAAACTTTTTCGTATTACTATTTTTTTACATCCTGTTCGGATTAACCGAAATTTCGGATTACCGAGGTTCGGATTAGCTAGGCTCTACTGTAATAAATCCTTAACAGACCGACAAATTCTTTCCCGTATAATCGTTAAAATTTCGGACGTTTCGAACCGTTACATTCGCCAAAACAGAAATCCACAAACGCGTTGACGCGCGACATAAAAGTTTGAAACTTCCGCTCATTTTCGGTTCACTTCTCCGAAAACCTTGCTTTTGAGCAACTCCTCTTCTTTCAAGGCTGCTCTCGAACGTTTTAATTGGAAACCGCGAGATGCTTACCGTCATTTCCATGATTTACAACAGGGTCTGCCGCCGGGAGAAGGACTTTTCCTGGAAAACTCTTTTTTAACTCTTGGCGTTTTCCTGGAATTCTTGCGGTTCCTTTTCGGCCCGTCCCCCTCCCTTTCTCCGTATTGGGGACTGACAAAAGGCCTCCGCGTGGGCGTCCGCAGCAAGAAGGACCGAGTCGATTGGTTGAATTCCGCGGCCCCTCTCTCTCTCTCTCTATACCTCCCGTGGAAGAGAGTGGGGCCCAAACCCAACTCTCTTTTGAAGAAAAAAAAAATGTATCGTAAAAATACGGTCGTGCTTGCGGGAGGCATAGTTTTTATTCCGCGGGAAAGAGGTCATACGGTTATTTTGATTTTTTTTTTTCGAAAAAGAAAATTTCCCGAGGTTGGGATATCGGAAGTCGAGCGTTTTTCTTTTTTTGGGACCCAAGGGTTAGTCATCTGATGTTATCTCTGCTGCGCAAGTTTTATTTTTTTATCGTTTCCGTGGGAAGACAATGGCCTCAAAATTTCGACACCCACGGTCGCATGGTCTTGCATCCTGCGGTTTCTTTCATCCAGCGTTGAAATATTAGGCGATTTCCTTCGCTTTTTTAAACAGATCCCATCAGTATGACAAATAGTGCTGTTATTATCAGAATTGTTCGATCGTTTTCTAAGTCGGACGTCGCGATTTTTCGGAAAACCTAATCACGTTACGTGTATGCATTTCAGTGCACGTAAATCAACGGAAAATTTTGGGTTATAATGCAATTTCACGATGATCGACGTCCTAACGAAAGTCTCGTTGATTTTCTGACGTGGCTGTTGTCATAAAAATTAAAACAATTATTTCATTTAAGTAACAAGAGCTAGGGTAGTGTCTGTAATGTAGATTCGTCTTTTTCCTGCATTTTTCTTTTTTTTTTTTGGAATCCGGAACTTTTTTATGGCGCTTCTATGGCGAAACTGAGAAGATCTGACTTGGTTATCGGGTGACCAACATCGCTCGAGGAGCTCAGTTCCTGGATGACTCGGCGTTTCTCCGTTCGTTTTTTCCTGCCACTCTTAAGAGGATTTTAATTGGTTGAGATATTCATCTCCCACTCGGAATATTACGGTAAAGTTCAGCGTGCTACAACGCAGTCCGTCATTATTTATTCGCGCGCGGTAGAATTGAAACGCGCGAGTATTTTTGCGGTAATTATTTTCAATTAATTTTGCGCAAGTCGACATTCACCTCGAGGAGTAGCCATAAATTTTACGTTGCTGCGCGAGAAATATCATTCGAGGGTGCGGGTTGGGTAATTTTTACCAATTATAAAAAATACTCGGAAGTTATTTTATAAACAAATTAAAGGTGGAAATAATAGTAGTTTTTATGTAAAATTTGATCAGCTGTGTAATTTTTCTTGTCTTCGTACGTTTTATGCGTTTGAACTTTTCGCACCCGAACAGTTTGTCCCTGGAGTAGGTTCGCGTAATTCATCGTGAACCGTTATTTAACATTTAAAAAATGTTTATTGGTTGTCTTAAACGCTATTAACGTGCAGAATTGCTCTTTCAAACAACTTCAGCACAGGATCAAACGCGTGCTTTGTTATGGAAACCATTCTTGTGATGATTTCAAGAAATCTTGAACTTTGATCCGATGAGTTGCATCCAGTTTTTTTTGTGGCGATAAAGCGCACGTACAAACAGAGATGATTAAAATCCCATGAGGTGGCCATTACCGTCCGTCTTCTCAATCTTTTCTATTATGAAAGCGAGATTTGTTTTGTTTAGGTGAGACGCAAGCGGCTAGGCTGGCTGGCGAGTGAATGGGTGAGTGATTGGCGTCCGTTCTGTAATTGCCGTGGCATTTCGCGCTAAACCAAGAGAAAAGGTCGTATCGAAGAGGTGGGTTCTTGTGGGTCGCACGGCGGCGTGATTGAAGCGGCGTTGGTCTGACCACGACGAGGTCCTCTTTGAGTCCACGCAGTCCTTGAAAGCGACACGAGGAGACCGTTAATCCTTGGAATCGCATCGGGTGTCGATCCGCCCCTTGCGATCGTCATTTCGATTCCGTGACCGAATGCGTAGGCATCATCGGTCGTAAGTTAACGCACGCGTGAGGCCATCCTTCGATTCCGTGAAGGAACGCAATAGCCATCTATAGGGATCCACTCGGCACGCACGCACGCGACGCAGTCTTAGGCGTTAATTGTGCCCACGGTCCATAGTTCCGTTTTAATTACGATGCAGAATGACGCGCTTTGATTTCCTCAGATATTTTTTTTATTGCAAATAATCTCAGGAGTGTTAAAGGCTCGGAATTTGTGATAGTCCTCCATTTATTTTAGGGATTTGAAGAATTTTTTTACCGATTCATTATCAGTTTGTTCGTGTACAAGTTTTTTTTTCGCTGCGAACGTGCTATTTTTAAAGTGTCCTCGGAAGTAGACCGTTTTAAATGTCGAAACTTATCGTTGCATCATATGGTTAGCTACCTATTCATCTGCGGTCGCTTTTTGAAGATTTATTAAAAGGGCCGTGAAATTTAATTTAAATTTCTCCTCCTGCCACGTGTGTGTGTGTCGGGGCATATAGTACCGATGAAGTCGTACCATTCCGTACAGCCTCTCTCTCGGTTTCCATAGAGCCAGGGTTGGTTGCCTTAACGTGTTCAAAGAGATCAGAAGTTTTACGACACCCTCTCTACCTTGGTCCTCCTCCAAAGTGTTCTTGCGGCATTGTTAAGGACGGAAGACCTTGAGCTCGCGAGGTCAGGCAAGACCATTCTCCTCCTCTTTGTTTCTTTTTTTCCTCTCTCTCTCTCTCTTCCATTCTCTCCCCTTCAACCCTTCCTTCTTACCTCTCCCGACCCCTTCCTTCGCCTTTTCTGTTCATTTAAGTTGACCCATCTGGACTTGCGCAATCGCCTTTTTATTCGGCCGCTTTTCCTCACGCGCATGTCGTACCTTTTTCTTCGTCGAGAGAGAGAGAAGACGTTGCGTAATGTCGACGGATTTACTTTCTTCGATGTAATTTTCAGGTTATATTAGTAGAGGCGGTCCTCTTGTTCCGTTGAATTAATTTCTGTTTCGTTCCTTTCCTTTTCTCGTTTTACCGTTTTCTCTTTTCTTTCACTTCGTGCATATCCGCGCGTATTCTTTTCTTTTTTTCGAGTGTCGGACGGTTTAAATTATTCGGAATTGCGAGTGGCCGTAATGTCGACTCTTTTTTTCAAGAGGGCGTCCTTCTTTGTTCCTTTTCTCGCTCATATGTTTCTGTTTTCACCATTCGCGGGCGCCGCTGACATTTCCCGGTGAGATGAGAATTCGTGCCGTAAAACTACGGAAGTGACATCATAAATAAATGATCCCTTAAATAGAAATTTTATGGATTTGAGTTAAATATTTATTACTATGCTTCAAAAGGCAAACTACCTTGAAATTTAATCATATACTTATATTCAAAACTGCATAACTGATAGTGATATCTTCGAATTATTTTTATGTATGCCGAAAATGTTTATCCGACTGGTTAATTTCATGCATATTTAAAGAATTAATTTTTTAACTTCTCGTTTCGTACTCCTGACGTTGATATTTCTTGACATATTGACATGTGTGCAGTAGTTTGTATTGTAAACGAACAAAATATCGTTTTATAATGGAAAATTGCCTTCTTGACTATTGAATCAATGTAATGACATGAATTGCGCTCGATTTATTTGGGCTAAATCGGTCAATTTTTTTCACCGTGATTGAGAACATCTTGCGGGACGTAACGGTTCTTGGAATCACGTCGAAGCCCGACTTTTCCGTTGATTACTTTGGCGAATTCGTCTCTCTTCAGAGATCGTTGAGCAGTTTCCACGGACCGAAAAAAAAGAACTCGATATTAGACTCAACTCGTGGGCGAAACTCTTGAAACCTAAATTCGCGGATAGTCTTTCTCTATTGGGACACACCGTTCCTATCTTTCCGAATAGCAAAAGTTTTCTATTCTAAAGAGTCTTTCATTCACCTCGAGAACTTTAGGGTCGTCTTGACGTACCACCGCGGGCTTCCATTCCGCGCCGGCCGGCCGTGGAAGCCATTAATGCCGTGGGAATGGTTTTATTGCCCTTTGGAAAAATAATCGAAGCTTTTTTTTTCCTCTCTCTCTCTCTCATTCTCCTTCTTCTCCGGGTTTCGCAAAGCTATTTTTGGAACGATCGCGGGTCGGCCGCAGCCTTTCTTTCCTGTCTGTTTTTCGGATACTTTTTCCCTTTGAATCCGACCGCGTATTTCGTGCCCGTCGCTGTTTCGAAGGCATTTCCGCTTTCGAGCGTTTGCGTCGGTGGCTCTGTTGGGTGCTTTCGTAGCGGCGAAGTATACGGCACGCGTGGTATTTCTTCTTCTTCTTCTCGAGCTTGGAATCTGCAAAAGCTCCAGCAGGTGCAAATCTCGCGTCACGACTAATGGACAGATCGCATTCGGCGGACTGCGTGTTGGATTCGGAATAAGGCAAACATTGAGTGTTTGCGCAATTCTTTCGCCTTCGTGCTCCTTGGGTAGCCATTGCGTCACACCTCGGACACGGCTTGAGTGAAGATAGCCTCGATGTCCACTGCGAATGTTTTATCCAAAGTTTGACTAAGGCGGTTTGGTAGGAGGCAATTACGAATCGAATAAAAAGAATTACTTAAGGGGTTAATTTATTTCATGTAAGCGAAATGTAATACGAATAACTTCATACATTTAAACAAAAATTGTGACCGAAAAACTTTAAACCCTTTCCTAATGAAGTTATAACAATAAAAAAATATTTATGAACAAATTTCACTGATAGGATCCCACTTTGTCTATCAAATCGTTTCCGATGTAAACTGTAATGCGGCCCACCGAAGCATTTATAATTGATGATGCGGCTGCTTAAGCATGCGCGACTGGCCAACTCCTGATTTAGAGTAAGATGAGTTGTTCATCTTCTAAGTACAGGGTCGTCAAACTGCGGCTCTAGTAATTATGATGAATTATAATTTTGCGCAGACAATTTCATAATTGCTTGTTGGAATTTTTGTCATAAAACCTTGGTTGTTGACATTTTGATGCCAAATCAATTTTACTAGACGTCTGTCCTCAGCAGAGTCGCTTGCAATTCGGGTGTAACGGGGAAAGGAGATAGCAATAATGACTAAAAACATTAATATGCATACATCATCATCACGATCAGCGTTTTTCAATCCACTGACGGATGAAGGCCTCCTCCAGACATCCAGTTTTCCCTGTCAACTGCCTCCCTCCTCCAAGTTTGCCCCAAGAACTTAACAAGCTCTCTGTCCCACCTGTCTTTCGGTCTTCTTTTCGGTCACTTGATGTTTCTTGGGATTCATTCGATGACACTGGACGTCCAACGCTGGTCATTTCTTCTAGCAATATGGCCCGCCCACTGCTATTTTAGCGCCTTCACTCCTCTAATCACGTCACAGACTCCCGTCTTCTTCCTTTTTGCGATCTCTTCAGGTGAACCCTAACATGCATCTCTCCATGATCCTCTGTGTTGTTTGTAGGCGCTGTATCATTCTGGCGTTCATGGTTCATGTTTCACAGCCATATGTCAGAACAGGGAGAACGCATTGCTCATACAGTCTCCTTTTTAGGAAGACTGGAATATTTTATTTAAAGATGTTTGCATTTTTGCCGAAAGCACTCCATGCCATCTTCACTCTCAGGTTGTTTTCTCCAAGAAGCGAACGATCATTAGTGATGAGTTGACACAAGTAAACATAGCTGGTTACTTCTCCGAGTTCTGCCCCATTGATATGTGTATTTTCAGAATATGTGAAGGAGTTGTACATAACCTCTGTTTTATTAAGATTCACCTTAAGTCCAGCTTCTCGGCTTGCTTGCTCATGCTCTTCAGTTCTTCGACGGAGCTCTTCTGAGCTTCCTGCGAACAGTATGATGTCATTTGCAAAGCGCAGGTGACTCAGATGTTCTCCATTTACCTTTATGCCTTTTTCTTCCCAGTTTAGCGTTTTGAATACTTCCTCTAGAGCTGGTGTGAATAATTTAGGGAACATAGTATCTCGTCTCACACCCTTTTCGGTCTTAAAGGCACTCGTTTCTTAATGCAACTGGACAGATGTCGTATTTTCGTAAATATTCTTGATTAAGGTTATGTACGTTTCTTCTACTCCTTGTTTTTTTAGTGCACGTAACGCCGACGAAGTTCGAACAGAGTAGAATTCTTTCTCTTAGTCGATGAAGCACATACATAGAGGTAATTCGTACTCGTTAGTCCGACTGATTACCTCTCTCACGACTTGGATGTGGTTCATCGTATTATACCCACTGCGAAATCCAACTTGCTGTCTTATATAGTTGTTATTTATTATTTAAGAAATATACTTAAAAGTACCTTTTCCATTTAAAAGCATTTGATACTTTTACATGGTATCAGAATTTCTCTTTGCTTAAATCTTGAAAAATTGCCGTTTTTAGGCGCGTTTCGCTTCCAGCGTGAGCGCCTATTAATTATCGTCGGTCGATCCGTCTGTCCGTCCGTCCGTCCGTCCGCATGTTCGTTCTCGGCTTCTACCTAACGGATTTTTATGAAATTTGATATTAAGGACTTACAATAAAATATAATAAGAAAATCGCTAAAATTAATCACGTACGCCAATCAAGGGTACCACTTTACTGGTGACAAAAAATGAAATTTTCGTCATATCTCGTGAAGTATTGCTTATATCAAAATATTTTTCAAATAAAAGTTGTAGAATTGGTAAAGAAGAGTATTTCCTTTCCTATACATTTTTATCATAGAACTAGCTGTTATCGAGAAAATCAAACAAAAACGTCTTAAATCGAGTTGAACTTAGAAAATTTATTGCATGGTTACTTCTTCATTGTTGCTGACACAAACAATCTCACAAACAAACGTTTAATTTACTTACGTGTGCATGCATTATTTGTAAATAGGAAGAAAATGGATTATTTATGATGAAGAAAAGAACTTTAAAACGCAATTTCCGTTACGTACAGGTATATAATTTCCTTCTAATACTCCATTGCACGAAACGCGCCCATTTGTGATACGTTGTACACTTTCCTAACTTGTTTTCAATTCGGCATGGAATCGGATTGTCTCCTCGAGAAAAATATACACTTCGTTCTTTCTTCTGTACAACTGTCCAAGTCTTTAAGTTTGCATCTCAATGCCAGCCAATTTAATAGAGCTACATTGTGAATATAAATGGTGAGGCAATGCGTCTCTTATAAGAAAACTTTTATTTAAGAAAATAATGACCTCATAACTATAACAAATTTCACCGACGTGACGCACGCACGCAGCTACACTATGCAGTTATATTATAGGATGCTTTATTTTCACTTACTGCATATCTCTATATACGTAAATGCGGCCTAATTGTTCGCTACTTTCATCGCCACCCGCCATTTGTGAAACTTCTGTTCTAAATGCGTGAAATTTCTTTTGAAGCACCTGAATTTCCTTGTAAACTTCGCTCGTATTTTTGTGGTCGGTGCAATTGACTTTTGTGATGAAAAACCCTGTCGCATTTAAAAAATTGATTTAGTAAAAATTCATGTTAGCGTTTATGATTTCATTTGTCCATATCCCTGCTCGGTCAGACTGTCTCCACGGTGGTCTTATTAGCCTGTTAACGATTCAAGTGCGAATCGTTTCCAACCTATTTTGGTGCTCTGGTTTCAATGGTGGGCATTTCGGTCGGTACGTCCACACTCATCCTCTGCCTCCTATCAACGGTAAAAGTGGAATACGGGGCTTTAAATGCTTGGTGAAAGATGGAGCCGGAGTATTTTCCCCTACTCGTGGTCATGTCGACGCGCTATTAATTTTTTTCAACGGGATATTCAAGAGGATCGAAAGAGGTCCATCCTTTTTTGCGTATTCGTGATCGTCGTCCAAGTTTCATCCCTGATTTCCGTGTCGCGAGGGAATGAGCGCCTTCTATAGCAAGCGTAGCGATTCGTGAACTGCATTCTCTCGCGAGCGACGTGCGTGTTTGCGCGTGTCCATGGGAACGGACGCCTGCTTCGGTTGCGACGGACGACAGCGGTTATAGTTGTCAGATCGTTGGCGTCTGGCCAAAACGAAAGGCAGCCGCCCATCCCCTATGTGCTCTTTTTAACGCGGTCCAGCGCGTCGTGACGTAAATCGCTCGGAAAGCATGGAAGGCAGTTTTTGATGCATTTCGAGTCCGCTGCTGAAAGCGCCGTTCATTCTGAACGTTCACGAAAAATTAACGCGTAAAGTTAATTGCTTTTTCGCGATCGAATTTCTTTTCAAAAATATTTGTCGTTCGACTTGAGTTTTCCCTTTCGTATAATTGAGGACTAGTCGAATATGCGTCAGCAGTGTGGGATCCTTACGAAAAGGGACTCACCAACGATAATAGAAAAAGTGCAGCGCGTGGCAGCTGGATTCGTAAAGAGAAATTACGATGCGATAGTAAACAAAGCGTGACGTCATTAATGGAAAGTCTGAAATGGACCTCGTTAAGGGGAACGTAGACTGCAGGCTAGATTTAAACTGCTAGAAAAATACATGTCTGAGGGAGGAGCGAATGAAATAGTCGATCTTATCAGAAGTTCGACGAATCTCGGAAGGTGGAACAGCGAGGGTAAGATCCGCGAGATCGATTGCAGGACGGAGCGATATAGAGGGTCGTTTTTCCCTAGGGCGATAGGGGAACATGATAGGAAGAGGAAACGTAGGTAAATGAGGAAATCCTAGTGCACTGCACCCTCTGCCATCTACCATTAAGGGGCCTTTCAGGGTGCCATGCAAATGTAAAATAATATCTCTATATATATATATATATATATATATATATATAATACAATAGTATATAATAAACTATTAACCCTATTGCTTTATCGTTTTAATGAAGTTCGTTTGGTGTTGCGCTTTGAAAACACGACTACTTACAATTCTTTTTATCTTGTTTGCTTCACTCAAATCCGAAGACCATTTTTACGGTTACCTGCTATAATTTACGTTTCTCACGTTTTGATAATAAGGAGCAATTTGTCGGCTTATTCAGTTTCAGTAGTACTTTCGTTTTGAGCCTCTAATGTCAAAAGTTACCGGCTATAATTTCTAAACCCACTTCAAAATCGGATCTCGTGACACAACCGAGAGGGAGAAGACTCCAAAAACCACGTATTTTCCTGATAAACCGTTTTTCTTATTGTTTTAAGAGAGGCTGTTTCTACTGTTTAATGCCTTTCGTTCCAACGATGACGTGCCTGTCCAAATTATCCTCGTTTTTGCCATTTTGCGTGTTTCGTCATCCCTAAGAAATGGCCATCGCGTGTCTTCCTAATGCATCGCTTCTATAGTCATGGCCGGCAAAACGTCCGCGACCTTGGCTGGAGTCGAACCCGTGGTCGCGATAGCGAAAATGAAGGTTGCCTCTGGCATTCTGTCTGTTGGAGCGGAAATCTTCTTCCCGAAACATCCTCAGCCATTTTAATGTACAGATCATCACCTTGAAAAACCCTAGCTTCATATTAGATTGATTTATAAAACCAAATAAACACTGATTAGACCGTTTGTATATTAATGTGAACCTGTCCTGGTTATTGTTTTTCGAAAATTCTGTAACAGCTGTTTTTCCTTATTTTGTTGTCGTATCTTGGCAAACTAATACTCTAACCAGAGCTGCAAACCACTTCAAAATTTGCAAGTGGTTTGGTTCGCGGTTCCGTTCTAAATTTTTGGAAGTGGTTCGGTTCATGGTTCGGTTCAGACGGGAATTTTGACAAGTGGTTCGGTTCGGTTTGCTGTTCGGTTCAACTAAATTATTCATTTGAAATACTATCCAGAAATAATTTATCCAATATAAGCATTACACGTTCAGTATCAATCTGTAAGTAAATCAATCAGCAGTCATTATTATTTTAAATGAAAGAAGAATTTATTTTTAAAAAAGTAAAAATTTATATTTTAAATATATTACAATCCCATCATCATCTTCATTTATTTATATTAAAAAATGGTATTTTTGATCCTAACATGATTTTCATGTGGATAACAATAGTATCAGAGAGGAAAGAGTTAGGCACTCTTTCCTTTGAAGCAAACCCGCTGGTTTTTTCCAATGGAAATTCCTGGTCTTTTCTTTGGTCCATACTTTGTGGATTGAGATCGAACCGAAACCGAACCACTTTTGCAAAAAATTACGGTTCGGTTTTCGGTTCATTGAAAAATTAATCAGTGATTTCGGTTCGGCTCGCGGTTCAGCAAAATGGCTGCGGTTCGGTTCGGTTCAGCGGTTTGGTTCGGTTCGGTTTGCAGCTCTGACTCTAACATTTTACATTAGAATCAGCCGCCGTCTCGAAGTTTCGTCAGAAATTCACTCACGTTCGAGAGTAAAATTTCCTGATGATTTATGCCTCCTGTACCTTGCGAGGCCGTTAAAAGCCGCGGACTTTTCGGAATATTTTTTTTAGACGCAAAAAAAAACGCATCTTCCTCCGTCAAGGGTTTAAATTTAAATGGTCGTCAAAAATTCCAAACCCCATTCGCTTTCACCGGAACCGTAATCTATGACCTTGTTATTTTTTTGTGTGTCGCATTGAATCCCTTAAAAAATTACTTCTCTGGCCTTCAGCCGTGATTCTTTTTTTTTTTGTTCGACCGAGAGAAAACTTCGCGTGGGAGTGGATTTGTTTTGAGACCTTGCGTGGAATTGTCATGCTCGGCGCTTCCCTCGAGTCATTTCGATTTTTAAAGCAGATTTCCCGAGGCTTACGTAAACTCAGACGTGTTTCGGTGCGGAGTTCAGCCATTGTTTTGCCACATTCACTTATTCAACCGAAAAATAAGCTTATATATATATCGTTGGAAGTGGAATTTTTCATTACTTATTTGCCACCGGCGAGTTAGGCAAACTGTTATTGGTCTCAAACGGGATTGCCACGGAGGTAGAGAATGTCATCGGAGGAAGAACAAGCGATAACGCGTATTATTGGATTTGTTAAGCTAGCATATTGTAATTCGAATGCAGAATAAATACATTTATATCCATGCGTATTGTAGTAATTTATTTATTTTTATTTAATGATGCCAAACGTAATTGGGAGAGATGTAAGCTGTAATGGAACATGGAGTAAACTATCCGTCAGACAGAGGAATGTGAAGACAGGTGCCTACTTTAGTTTCAGTTGCCTTAGTTCTTGCAATTTGTATTTGCGATTTATTACGGTACGGTTTGAACTTTCGAGGAGTAGTGAAATTTCAATCGAAAGTAAACGAGCTACACGATTTATTGTAATGTCGACTCTCAACTTTTAGTTTTACCATGGCTACCGAAAAACAACGTCGATCGTATTCACCGTTGAGAATGTCTTTCGCCATTTCACGAAACGCACTTAACTGCAGTTGCCATTTTGTCACCGAGACCAATCGAAACACGTCGTTTTTTTTTGTAATGATGCGTCTTTTGCCGTCGACTTGCTTACTCAAAAACGGACTGTTATCCGACGCCACGATTCCGAATGGAAGGAACAGCGCAAAGTGTATCGAAGTAATTTATGTCGAGCGAGTTGTCCTGAGAGAAATTATTGTTTGTAATCGTTCGTTCCTCGGGGGGAGGGGAGGGGGGACGACGTCGTACGTTATATCGGTAGTTTGTCGGAATTTATGGAGTGCGTGGGTGTTCTGAATGCTCTCGTGCGATTTTTCCCGTCTTCCGCCAGAAGGAGGGAGAGAGAGGGTTCTGCCGCCATTGGACCATTTCGACTTTCCGCCTCTCCGCATCACGCGCTGCCTCCCTCCTCCTCCGATTCTCTCCCTCTCCCTTACGCCGCATTCCCGTCATTCCCTCCCCGCTCCCTTTCCCCTTCCCCCCTCCTCCTCCCTTATAATTCTCCCTACCCCTCCTTCGCCCTCCATCCAACTCCCACATGCGACCACTATTTTCAAGTTCAGGGTCACGCTCTGAGAGATAGATGAAGAGAGTGGGGGGAGGGGGGGGGGATTAAGGGAGGGAGAAGAGGTAGGGGAGGGATTGTTGTGGAGGTGGCGGGAATGGAGGGGAGGGAGGTTGGCAAGGAAGCGGGGGAGATAAAAATCCTTCCATCCGTATCTTCTTTACTTGCGTGGTGGTTGCACTGTGTAGTACATCTACATAATACCCTGAAAATCACCAGATTGGTGGGTGGCAGGTGGTGCAGCGCGCCAATGCCTACCTAATAACTTCTCTCGCGGGAATTACTCTCCTGTTATGATCCCGTATGGTTCTTGGGAAAAACGAACCCTGATGTCGCTCTGTCCTACAGTCTATCTCTCGTATTTTATCCTCGTAATCGTGCCTACCCATGTAAGTAGGTGCCTCTAATATTCCTGAGACCTCCTCTAGTAGAACGTCCGACCTATATTTCTCCAGAAGCCTTAACCTAGCGCTAATTCTGCGATCCTCTAGCGACATCCAATTCAACTCCATCAAGAGTGATGTGACGCTTAATTTTTGCTCATTTTTTGCTTTACGAATCTGGCTGCTCCTCGTTGGATTCTTTCTAACTCAAGTATCTGTCCCTTTTCGTACGGATCCCATATGCTGGAAGCGTATTCGACCTGATTGTGATATCTGATCAATGATAAATAACACGTTTCTCGCACCTGTTCTGTGCTACTACTTACTGTTCTTCCTACGAAGCCCAATTTCTTATTGCCTGCGTCTACGACCCTTCGAATATGCATATTCCACTATAGATCACGACAAATGGTGACCTCTAAATATTTAACGTATTCCGCAGATTGGATATTCAATGTATCAATTCTGTACTCCGAGTGTAATTCATTGTTCTTGCCCTTCCAGAAACTAAAAAGGGAACATTTTCCTTGATTAATTTCGATTTTCCAATCTTGACACCATGCTGAAAGGGCGTTTAAGTCTCCTGGAGCGATTTTTGGTCATTTTGGCTCTTTATCTCCTTATACAAGACAGTGTCATCTGCGAAAAGTCTGATTTTGCAGCGAACTACCGAGTAGATATCGGTAGTTCGCGGCCTCTAGCGTGAACCTCCCTAGCGTACGGCCAAAATGCTTCCGGATTTTCTTTCAAATTATTATGCAGAACTTCCTTTTTGTAGTCATTAAAAGCTTCTCGCATTGTTACTCTAGCTCTTGACCGCGCTTCCCTATATTGATGCCGTATCATTGACCTCTGTTCCTCCTGACTTTAGAAGAATTACTATTTAAGCGAGCGTGAAGTTTTCTTTGCCGTCTAAGTAAGAGCGCATCTAACTTTCTGGTTGTACCATCTTGGTTCCGCACCATCACGTTTAACTTTATGTGGAATGAATTTATCCGTACCCTCTCGCATCATATCCCTGAACATGAACCAGGATTCCTCTGTACTAGCTTTGATTGATGCCTCGCTGAAATTAGGGAATTGCGTCTGTAAAGAAGACCTAAAGTTCGCCTTTGGCGAACATGTATACGCGCTTTCTAGCCTTATCCTGTTTCTCCACTTTTAGCTTAAATTCTGCGTGCACGGCATTATGATCGCTTATTCCTTCTTTTATGGATAACTTGTTCATACGCTCAGGGCAGTTCGTTACGAGTAAATCTAATATATTGTACTTGTCCACGTGGTTATGAATGCTTGCCTGTACAAATAAATGTGTGTTCGCACGACCTTCCTTTATTGGAAACTCGAGGGAAGACGAAAATAATCCTGGTTTGAGATAGCTGAACCACAGGTTTTCAAAGAATGCCAACCGGGACGTGTACGTTTTTCGAGTATGTCTTGGAAAATTCTTTGCTTTATACGCAGCGGCCTGCTGGCTCTTGTTTTATTCTACGCTCATTAAGTAACTTTAATAGAATTCTGAAACTATGAAATAGTGTTTTTTGACGGAATTTCTTCATGCAGGAGTAATAACGTTCAAGGATGGGAATTACCTTACATGGCTCCGCACTTCGATTGGTTATAATACCCTTTTACAGTGTTTTGAAGATCACTCGGCTTTTTTCTTCTGAGAATTACTGCGAAAAACTATTTTTCGTGGATGTAATGGAAAGTGAATAGTTTTTTACGCTCGAGAAAAAGTTTCTCTTTCGTTCGTTGGATGCTTCCTTATTTCATCTAGGGCATCTTTACTTGCGCGATTTTGCGATGCGTAACAAATCGGAAATTAGCCTCGCTCGTGATCTTTTCAAAAGTAGCCTTCCGTGAAGAATGCGAACGATGGGGAGGTTTTTTTTCTCGATCACGTGTTCAGATTATGTCCTCTGTAAAACCATGTTCCCTGGCGTGTGCGAACAGATGCCTCGTGACGCGGAAGTCTTCTCTCTCCCTCTCTCTCTCTGCGTCATTCCTCGTCTCCAGGGAGACTACTTTCCTTCCTCTTTTTTTTTTTTAAACATTCTCGCCTCGTCCTCATCTGCCGCCATTGCATCCAACTTAACGCTGGACTCGCTCGCAAGTCCGTAGGCCTCGAGATTTTTTTTATACCTTATAGCAGAAGTCGGCAACCTATTCTGCATGGCGGGCCACATCTGTACTTGTGAACGCTTCGGAAGGTCGCATTTAAAGTCGCAAGAGATTCGGCGGGACGTTACCTAGAGAGATTGTGTGATAGCCGATACCAGCACCGGGGTAACTCCTGCAATCTTTAATTTGATTTCTGAACCTGTGTCTGACCATGATGTAGTCTGATATCTCCTCCTCTCTCCTGGCATTCTCCACGTGTATAATCTTCTCGGATGATGTTGAAAGCATGTGTCAGCTATTACAAGATCATGAGATGCACAGAATTCCACTAATTGATTCCCTCTTTCATTCCTGCTTCCCAAACCGCAATTACCTACAATTTTCCCTTCTTCTCCTTTTCCAACTATTGCATTCCAGTCTCCCATGATAATGAGATTTTCGTCACCTTTCGCATACTTTATAACTTCACTTAAATCATCGTACACTCTTCCTACCTCTTCCTCGTTGTAGTCTGTAATTGGCATGTGTACTTGAATTATCACAGTATCCTTTGGCTTCGTTTCTATTTTGACTATTGTTATTCTTCCGTTATATTGCACATAGCCCTTTACTCTTTTCTTCATCTCTTTGTTTAAGATTATTCCTACTCCTCCTATTGTCGGGTGTCCATCTATTGAGCCTGTAAGTATGTATAACCCTGTACTCTCCGCTCCAGAAATCGCCAGACTGGGGCCAGTGCATTTCTGATATTCCTAATATACTAATCTTCATTCTATCTGTTTCTAATTTTGCGTTTTCCAGTTTTCCACACTGTAACAGAGATCTTACATTCCAAGTCGCTATTCTTTTCATACTATTTTGTTTCTTTTGGACGGTTCTTCTCCAGCAGTCTCCCCGGAGATCCGAGTTGGAGACTTTTTTTTTACCTCCGGACTGTTTTACTTGAAAAGGCTCCATCAGTGCTGTTATTACTTGGGATATCCAAAAGGATCTTTAATGCAGTGGTCTCCCCTTGCCTTCTGCATCATATGCCGTTGACCATGACTGGTTCGTCCGCCTTTTAAGGGCAATTTCTCACCCTAAGGTCATGAGAGTGCCCTACTCCACACTACGATGGAGGTGAATGCGTATCCCGGCATTCGCTCGGTCTCCGCTTACGTTAGCCACTTTAGTGTCTATAATATCCACATAAATGTTGCCCCCTCTCTACCACAGGGAGGTTTAAGTCTGGATTTTCTCTTCGTCGAGTTTGAGACCGTAGTGGCTTTACCCAAACTCTCCAGTACTTTAGAGAGGATATATATGAATCGTCGCAGGATAATTCGCGTGTGATTTTGTGCGTGCACACTCCATGTAAAAAACTTGCTATCTGTTCTCGGTCACGTCCTCATATCCTCTCTCACGGCACGTGTTGGAACGCCATGGATTTTTGTGTCGAAATAGGGGAGCGCGGATGTCAAATTTACATAGTTTATGAGCATCATAAAATTACTTCGCAATGGTTTTGTACCCGGATGGGCTTGAATCTAGTTTTAAGTCCTCGTCGTTTTTGTTGAACTAGAAGCACTTCGATTTACCCCGAACCGAATGATTCGTAAAATACAATTCCCCTACAAAAATCAGTTCGTTATTGATCGATAATATTTTGTTTTCGACTGGCCTCGATAACCTCCTTAAATTCATATCCGAGCTCATTAAAATCGCTCGAAGAATCGAGGTTGCGAAACGGCGACATTCGAAGGGCAGTCTCAGATCGCAGTAATCGATAATTTCACAGTCGACGATGTTCCATCAGAGGAAGTGATAACTCGCTGTAAGACTCGTTCGGCTTCGAAGCCAAGGACCCAAATATGAGGCAACTTCCGACCCCCTTAATCCTCACGAAAAACGTACAAAACGAGGACTATGAAAGAAAAATATGAGTAGGTAATTGCGCATGTGATGTCACAACTTCCACCGAGGATTGACAAAAAAATCTGACGTGGCCAACACATGACTTTCTCCATATTTGGGGTATAGATATTTAAATTAGTATGAATAGCATTATGAGGCAAAATTATTATTTCGTATAGTAAAAGAATACAGTCGTCCTTATTGCCGTAAATTAGGTATATTTTGAATATGTTTACAGAATTCACCGCTACATGGTGGTGGCGCTGTATACTGGAAATTACGAAAAAGTTAAATATCTCCGAAATCGATGGTTCTACGAAAAATTGTTTCAAACAAAACCTGGATGAATTATTATTCTCTACTACTTTGGTCCTCACGAAGATTACCAATAACGACGTTTTTAATGAGATATTTGACGGAAACCGAAAAACCCGATTATTTATAAATAATTCCTAAACAATTGCTATGGAAAATTGTTTCAAATGAAAGTTGTAGGAAATTACATTATCTATAACCTTTGTGTAGAATTTTATATACAATAATGATATTTTAACGGAGAAATATCGCAAAAACCGAATCGGGTTTCGAATAAATCTCGACTTCCGGCTAACCGATATTGTCCAAAAACTAATCAGTTCTTTGTGCTCATGCTGAAGTGTTATATATGAAGTTTGGTAACGATATGGTATGTACTTTTTGAGTTAGAGCGCCCACAATCACGTACATCCACACACATACATCATTCCGAAAATAGTCTAAACATGTTCTAGGGACCTCAAAACGTGTATTTCCGTTCATGAACACAATACTTTCTCTATACTACGTAAGCAATAACTTTAATGCTGCTAAGTTTCATGTGTTTTTAGGGATTACGCATTGTAATTTCAAATAACCTTTCCACTCCAAATACAGCGAACCTTCAACACTAGAGATTTTGATTACTCAGGGTTTGTAACTTTATGCAAATATTTTACATTCGGGATCTCTACCTTTTGCACGTAGCTTCCATCTCTGATCCCTGATAAATGAGTTTGCAAAGAAAAAAGCCCGATAACACAATCTCGTCCTTTTCGAAAAGTGGGTTTGTAAAGTTGCAATGTGAAATATTCGGTAATATAATCATTACATAATAGTTTTGTTATAAGGTCAGTGAATGTTTTATTTCTATTTTCTGAAAGTATTTAGGTGAATATTCTTTTTTAAATAAAGACCGATTAATTAAGTTTATTTCCTTTTTTTATTATATCATTACTATGATTTCATGCCTTTGATATCCAGAGGGGCGGCATATTTTTACCTCGCTTACACATTTTTTTACTGAAACCGGCCCTGGCGACCTCCCCCCCCCCCATTTTCCCACCGAGAAAACTAGAAAAAAAATATTTGACAAAAACTTGAGTAATAAATGTTCGAGGGTCCGAATATAAGGCGACACCCCCTTAATCTGAGGGACAATTTTGAAAAAAACCTCGCCTTATATTCGGGCATATACGTTATATTCAAACAGCGATAAAAGTTTATCTAGGTTAATGGAATGAAATAAAACGTTTGAAATTTAAGTAAAGATTTTAATCCTTCTGGCTAATTTTTAACCATAATTACCACGATTTTAAAACTTGCAAAATTTAAAATGTCACTATTTCTATAACCTTTGAAAACTAAGTTTCTCTTTATCTTTTTTTTCTAGGTAAGTCTCACAGCGTTTCATTGCTTCCACTATCCGAGTACCTGGCACCGTGAGTACGTTGTTATTAAATTTCCACGAATGTCTGTTTTAGTGAATGTGTCATTACTTCCATCCGACATTTCCTTTTATTGTTCTTTCTTCAGCGAGCAGTTAGTCTCTGACATTTTTACATTTATATTTGCTCCGTGCTTAATTTTTTTCTTGCCCCAAGTGCGAAATAATTTTCTTATATAAGACGAAGTTTTAATTCTCCTAGATTCATTTACGTTCTTCGCTTTAATTTGGATAACTACTTTATTGCTTAGCGTGACTTCCAAAGCAACGTCCAGAGCAAAATTGGTATTTCGCTTACGTCGTGGCAGTTATGACGACACGATGACGTTAGGACGAGCCGTAAGATTGTCGCAACAAAGTTACATAACCCTAATACTCTAATAGCATTCTATTTGAGGGAAATTTCCTTTTTTTTTTTAATTTCGCATCTTGGCGGGGATTGGCTTCTAGGAATAAACTGTTGGCTCTTTAACGGCGTTAGTTTAATTTATCAGAATAGGCGAATCGCATTCTTCACTGCATTATTTTTAGACGCTATCGTTAATGGTGTTAAGATAATTTTATATGGATAAAACAGTGTGCATTGTTATAGACTGAGATAATTGAATGTATTTCTTTTTTCTGTTGTCTTAAATGTTTTCTATTTATGTCTCTCTCTCTCACCATTTAAGGTGTTGAAATCAGTCACATTTTCGCACTTTTCAAAGTTTATTTGCCGATCGTTTAATCTTCATTTATTACACGTGAATAAGATGAGCATCTGAATATTATCGAACGGACAGAAATCGTTAAATAGGTTTTTTTGCCATTTTTAATTATAATTCTTCTCTATGAATTTTAAATCGAGAACGTATTGATGGAAAGTCACATGATTTGTCTTCAAAATACATTTTATTAAAATCTACGCAAATACTTCTGTGTGTTGTAGTCGTGTGCTATAACATTCAACTGTTTTGATTCTTGCTTGAGTATCTCATTACGCATTTTTATCATAATTTCCTTTGTATTCGCTTCAAAATCCAAAATAATTCTTATTTTGATTAAATATCGCGATTGATCTGTTTTTGAAGTTAAATATCCATCGCCGTTGCCTGGTGACGGTCATTGATTTTGTGGCACGTTAAGACACGCAAAGGAAGCAATCGGAAAATGTAAAGAGACAACAAAATATTGGGCATTATATATATTAAGAGGAGTTATGAAATTAGTCTATGTAATAGAATACTTGGGTCTTTAGGCTCATTTTTCAATTTCGGCGCGAACATGAGCAAGCGTATAGTCAGGTAAGTTTGAATTGCGTGTGTTTGTTGCTACTTTATCTTGTAAAATAGGCAACCCGAATTATTATTCATATAATATTTTAAATAAATTACATCGGTGTCTTTCTAGCTCAAAGCGTAGTTTCATTTAAGAGAGAATCGTATTTTATGGATTCTCCTACAGAAACTATTACATTACCTATAAAATGGCACAAGAAGTTATACCGCTTTTTGCCATTTACGTAACCTTGGTAGCCGATATTCCACTGGCTCTTTTTTGAAAATCTGAATCCAGCATTCCGAGCTTGAAAATTCTTCGATTGCATAGTCAACTTCAAATTGTGGTTTGCGCTTTAAAATGGAATTCCCTCGAGACCTGTTATTGACTTCTGTTTGTTTTTTTTTTGCGGTCAATGTGCTAATGAGACTTAACGTTACAGCCATATTCTGCATTTTTGTGGTATATTTAATGTCGTGTCGCTGGATGATCCTCGAAGATCATTGCTAAGAATGACTTTTTGTGCCATGAAGTTAGAGTCTCTTACGATTTGTGTTCATGATCATATTTTAACTTTGCTGGAATTCTAAATGAGGTGATTAGTCGGAATATTTCGTTTCCTATTTTTTGAAAATCTCATCTGTGATGTGCGTTGTATTTAGAAAGCCAACTAAATTCGCTTAAATGTTTTTTTCTATCAATACAAAAAAGGAGAATTTTTATCTATATTTTTATAACGATGTAGCATTTTATCCCTGAAAGACATATTATTTTAACGAAGGGTACGTAATTTGGTTCCTTAATGTTTTTTCTTCATTTTTTATATATGAAAATTGGCATTTAATATCTTATGCACAGAGGATATCCAATTTGCATCCTCCTCTCGGTTAGTGCGGGAGTCATGTGCAACCAAAATCTCTATAATTAACCGTCGGCGAATGGTGATGGCCGCTTGGTATTTTTAAAAAAGCATGCGTTTTTAAAAGTCCATTTTCTGTTAAAGAAGTTGCAAATATCATTTAAATATTCACCTTACTGCCTTGGTTGCTATTTTGCTATAAACTTACGTTTATCCTTTGTGTAACGTTCTCGGCTACATAATTATTTTCGCTTTTTCGAAATTTGGAATTATATTCGCGGGGACTTTTTTTCTGTTGACTCTTGAGAGGAAACCTTGGGAGGTCAATTAGCTTTCTGAGAATGTGTTTGAGTTTTGGGCGTTGCCTCCGCGGAGCTTAAGTAAAGAAACGTGTTCAGCGGAAATTTCTAATAATAACAGATTTCGCAAGACTTGCAGAATTTAGCGATTTCTTTAACGAAACTTACGTGCATGTTTTATTTGATTTCAGTCTCGTTCATTGCTCAATGAACCTCGTTTTGGCGTAATCCGATATCTCACTCGCTGAATTTAATCCACGAGACATTCGACGCCGGCGCACCTGTGTTTTTTTTAGTCTAAGCACGTGTAAATAATTATTTTAACTACGTCTCGACCATCTGCTGCACTGACCAGTGCTTCTCAAACTTTGTTGCACAACGCCTCCACGGAAGGCGTAAAAATTTTCTACGCCTCCATTCCTTAAATAAAATATTGTATTATTATTTTTAGTTAAAGAAACCGTTTCTATAATGAACCATTGGTAATTATTTGGAAGAAATTTCCGTCAATTTTACAGCTAACGTTCTTAATTGATGAGACGATGAGGCTGTTTAGCACTACACATTTTATCGAAACGTGGCATTCATTTGGACACGCTCGTCTTCCCTTAACCCTACGATGGCAACACAAATTATACACCTTTCATTGGTAACGTGGGGTGACTGATCACCCCATAGCTGTTTATTGTAAAAAAAACATGCAAAATAGAATACAAAAGAAGAAAATAGTATTGAAAGTTCCTACTCAAGAATTACTTTTAACCTCAAATAAAAATTATTATTATTATTATTAGGTTGGTATATTCAGTTTCGAACACAGTTAGTGCAAACCTCTCTTCTGTGGTCACTGCACGTTGGCACACCGCACTTTGAACATGCTCGTTCGACCTTCTTGTCCTTAAACCGAGGGCATAGCGCACACCTTGACTGCTTTGACATCTTAGCAGGACGTTCAGCCGGCTGATCTTGATTTTCAATCCCAAGGACTGACTTGATGTTCGAGATAATTTCTCTTGGCAGGTTCTTCTTGAGACGCTCCTCCATGTAAGGTCTGGCAATCTGAAGCCCCACATTTTTGAGGAACTTTCTTCTTGTAAACTTTGCTGGTTTCTTTACGCTAATGAATGGTACCATGGCGTTGATCAAGAATTCCGTAGAACATCCGTAAAGGCCAACGGCGAGTGCATCTGGAAACGGAATAGGCGTGAACCATCTTGTCAAACGTGTCCACTCCACCTTTAGTGGAGTTGTAGAACTCAATAACCTCGGGTTTCTTCATCGCTTGGTTTACCTCGGGCTCATAATTCACGAATTGGGGAAAATTTGCCCTCACGATTTCGGTTTTTTTTATCGTCAAACTTCAGGCGCATAACGAGAAATTTTAATCTCATCTCACTCATAATGCACCTGTAAACCGAAGCTCCATAAGAACACCACATCTCCGATGTGTTAAGGTGGTTATCCTTCTGACTACCGGATGTGTACAAGAGACCAATGAGAACAAGAATTACAGAGGCATCTGTTTTACCCACGAACCTTTTGATCAGTGTAATTCACACTTCGCCTATGAATCTCATGATTCGTGTACTTCACAACAAGATCAATCGTACTTCGGTCAGTAAGTTGGAGAAATGCATCTTTTTCAGATGTAATACTTCGAACAGTTTCTTTTGCGTGGGAAATCAGCACTATATTACGAGCCGCTGTCTTAGTCCTGGCTGGAGGGACAGTTGACCAGGCATGCCTGTTCTTTCCTCTCACTGTTTTACATGTTTGCAGATCAAACTCGGTATCAGAAGAGTCTGTCGGAAGTTCTGATTCTTGCTCAGAATGAAGTTCAATATTGTCTTCTTCGTCAGCAGAAGTTTCATCTCCACCGCTACAATCTGATTATTCATTCAAATTAGTGGAAACAAAGTCCACAAAGTTCGGATCTCTAATTCGCGCACTAGCCATAATTAAAAGAAAAAATAAATATTTTGAAAAAGGTTAGTAACTAATTTTCACCAACGCGAAAGGTAACAGGGGTGACAAGGCACCCCAACCGCCTTCAGAAAAAAACAGAAGTGATGTCACTACCGCCAAGCCGACAGGCAAACTGATTAACCTCATTATGCTGGGAGAATAGCTGAACGACCGAGCCGCAGCGGACAGTGTTGAAAATTTTACACGAAAAAATATTTTTGTATGGGGGGCATCACCCCTGTTACCATCGTAGGGTTAAGTTAGCCACAGGCGGCAGAATGTCTACACACAGTCCCGAATGTAATTCAAGTTCACAAGTTAAATATTTCTATCTCAATAGAAATACTATTGGCTGTGTGACAGTATATCTGCCAACATTTTTATAAATCTGGATTAAATAATTTTTAAGGTGAAATTTAAAGTTTTCTTACCTCGCCATCATTAAACTCACGCCTCACATTTTGAGAAATACTGTGCTACAGCAATTTTTGACTGATCACGGTTGCCAAAGAATGCTTTGCGATTTGAAAAATCCGAAATAATGCCGTTTCATCTTTCAAAATTATAAAATACCGTACATCCCTTATAGAAATTTCTATTATTGCAGTCACGCCTATAAAAATCGAATTTAACTATTATTATTTCCCATAGTTTCCAACAAGCCATGTACGTAATTGAAGAATTTCTTTATTAGATTCAATTTCCCTCCGTTGCCATGTACATCCTTGCAAATTTAAAAGTAATTTAATTTTTCTAGCGAAACTTTAAATAACTCACGCCAGCCACGGATTTAATTCCTTATGTTCTGACTGCGTACAGTTATCCTTTCCATTTTTTTATTTACTGCATTTCTTTTAATGTATAATGTTCTCGCATATGTATCATCATTCGTTTAAAGATCGTTGGTGGATTCATGACATCCATTATTTCTACCGCTGGGGGAACTTTCGGAGTTCAACTCTTTCCACTGACGTCTCCGGAAAGTGGATTAGGATCGCGCGTGTGACTCGATTTCGCATTTGCTTCGACGATCCACTTCCAACTCCGCCATAAACTGGGCCGAGCTTTCCCAAATTCGTGTATTTCGGCGACGTTTCCTGTGCGCTTTGATTTCTCCCTCGCGAAGTTATCGGGCGATAAGGTAGCATTATATACGCGCGAGGAAATTGCTCTGAATCTGCCAGTTCGAGCCTCTCTCATTTTTTTTAGAGCATTTCTTTCTTCCCGTAATTACTTAATTTTTAATTCATCCCCGCGTTCTGGAGCGAAGCCTCTTGCCACATCCGTAGTTTGTTTTTTCATTTTTTCATATCGGAGTGTTTATGTTATATTGCGAATCTTTATTCTACCTTTAGTCTGCACTTATGCCCAACAGGTTATGAAACCCTTATATATATATATATATATATATATATATTATATATATATATATATATATATTTCTTTCTTTCAAAGCAGCTCAGCTTCATAGATTTCGAATTAATCTATAATTTTTTAAACAATAATGTTGACAGTCAAGGTTGTTCTGTATCACATTTCAAAGCATTTTCATCGATTTCAATTGGCCTATAAATTTTAACTGTAAATGTTGAGTTTTTTATCATGTTTTTTAAAATAAAAATCAGCGCATGATTTTTTCCGTTGATAATACCTGACTCACGCGATTTGTTCGTTTTGTGGGATTTCTGTTTAAACTCGAGGGTCCTGAAGTGATCTGACGTTTAAGCTGTAACGTCTATGCTGCCTAGTATTTTCCTGTCATGTTTCGCCTCTTGATTCCCAGAATTTCTCCCGTGTCTTAATCCTTCCACTGCTTCCCCTGTTGTGTATGCAGAGTGCCGGATGGAAATAGCGAAAATTACATTTTAAGAACGTTCCAATATGCTGTGAAGGTCTCTTGCCAATGTGCATACAAGCGAAGGAATTTTAAAACTATATAGCCGTTCCTTAAAATTAATTATAAATTGAATTAAAATTACACTAAAGGGTAATCAGGGGCCTAAAGAAAAATTGAACAGATTTTTACTAAATAATGTTGTTTTTTATTTGTGCTTATCTCTACAACACATTCGTGATTTGTATCATTGAAACAACTTAAAAATAATGGCAAAATGGGCTAAAATAAAAAAAACGTAAAAAAATCCACGTTGCCTTGAAAGTAACAGGAATAGAACAGAAATACATTATACATCACATGACCTAACCTGAGCTAAAAATAAATGTCAGTAGTACCTAAATTATTTGCAAATGGTACTCTTCGCGAGCACACTGATCAACAATTAATTCAGCAGGTAATTTGGGGTGAAATCTACCTTTCCAAGCTCTATATAGTAAAGGCTGCCGCAACGTGATTTGCGCTGTAGCTATTATAATACAAATAAAACACAATATGCGTGGGGTTGTTTAAACACCAGATTACCTATCTAGGGTTAATGAAATCTATCATGCATAAACGCGCCTTGCAAGCAGAGGGAAGGATAAAGCATCCACCACTGAATCGCTGAATATAAACTTGTTCGGAAACGTTTGTAGAATGCCCGGAGGAGCAATTCTTAATTGATGAAGTTTAATAATTTAAATCCTTCGCTTTCAAAGTCATTGGTGAGCAACCGCATTTAACGCTCTCACAGGCCGCACGCGACCCGTGAGAGCGTTTAATGCGGCTCGCAAATCAATAATGAGAAACTGATTCGCAAAAATTAAATATTAAAATCGGAATATTATAATAAAAAATCATAGTGAAACTGACTTTAAACGCCTCATTTAGACTTCATTTTCGCTGATATATGATACTTAAGAATATCTAGGTGACTTACGATTTATGCCCTAATCCGTCCCACCAAAGCATCAGTAACTTGGAATGCGGCACGCTATGCATAAAAGGTTGCCCGCCCTTGCTTTCAAGACGGTATGTTAGCGAAAAATGTCGTTAAATTAAGATCCGCCATTGTTTTCCTTCCTCCGCTTCTCCTATGTTCGACTGTTTCGTTCGCGCACGAAGAATCCTCTGTGCAGAGTTTTCGGTCGTAGCATCAATCAATTTATATTACGCCCTACCTTGCCCTTTTCTCTCTCCCACACCCTCTCTCTCTCTCTACTACCGAAATTCTTCAAGGCGCGCTACAAACAACGTGCCCGTGGGGGGAGAAAAGATGGAGGTCGTGTCTTGCGAATTCCGCGGGGCTAAGAAGTGAATTAACGGTTTTTTTCGACCTTCCCTTTTCGGAAGTCTCTCTCTCTCTCTTTTTCTCTCTCTCTCTCTCTGCGCGCATCACGATTTCTCCACCTCCCACGCATTCCTTTTTCAAATCCTGCCCCTTCCGTTATTTTCTCCTTCCTCTCTCCCATTACCTCCTCTCTCCCCCTTTCCTCATCTTTCCTCCTCCCTCCATTTCATCCTCTCCTATTTCGTTCCACGCGCTCGCTGAGGGGGGAGGGGGTGTCTGGGGTTGAAAAGGTGGCACTCTCCTCCCCATTTTGCAGCCCCCCTTTGACTCATTCCGTTCCACGCCCTTTTTTAGGCGGGCTGCTTTATCGTGGCTCCTTAAAGGACAGTGACTTTGCCTTTCCCGTGCGTTGACTCGTTTGATTTTATTTTGTTATTTTTTTGCCTCGCTATTGCGTTTGTCGGTTTTGCGAAAGAAGAGGAGAGAGGTCCTTGAGATTTCGCTTCGTAGCGATTTATCTGCAGCTCAAATAGCGTCGGAAGCGCTGTGAGATGATGTTTTAGGTTTGCTTCTTCGGAATTCAAATTGAAAATATAACTTACATGAGTCATATTTTTTGCTTTAACCTGAAAAAATGTACGATAATTGTTGTAGAGTACTTTGGCGATTTGTTTATTCCTCACTAGGCATAACTGAGTATTTTTAACACGACCAATTTTAGGCGAATCGACTTTTTCCGGCTTCCTTTACTAAATACAGAATTTCCCCCCGTTCATTTGCTCGTGTTTTTCTTAATGTATACCTCGTTATCTCGTTTCCTTCCTTCGTCTGTTCTTTATTTTGTTTTGGCGGGTTTTGGTAATTTTTTATATAAACTGAAAGGAGTGGGAATCCCGCCAGTGAAAATTAAAAAAATTTCCTTTGCTCGTCTATCAACGTTGCCTGTATATCTGATGGGTAATTATCTCTATACTCTCTGATATTAAAGACTGATGACTCAGGTGGATATAATTGACCATTTTACGTCAAGAGTCTTAACAACCGTAGCGGCGGAAATAAACGACCTTGCAGGCAAGATTCTGATCCGCCTATGTTTATCTTTATAAGGAAGCCTAATGGTAAAGCTTTCTTTCATTTCCTTTTGCGTGGCATTTTTTTGTTTCATCTCAAATAACTATCATTTTTTAGTTCGGCCCTTCATTATATTAACCTGTATTTTTATTTACCATTTGTACGATTAAAATTATATGCGCGTTTTATTTTGGCATGACGTATGAGGCTGATTAGGTCCTCCTGAAGTAGCAACAGTTTTCTATTCAAGAGGAATATTATCTCACTTTACTGCAGTCGTCGACATTTTTCTTGGATGACGCCGCCGTTTCTCATTTTTTCCTCCCGTGATATTCCACTCCAGCAATGGACGATTCGAAGTACATCTGGCAGCATTGCATAATTCCCTAAAAGCAAGTGGGACGCCCTACAATTCGCCCACTGGGTGTGAATGTATGTACGACCCCTTTTTCGAGAGGGTTCTCTTGCGCTGCGCCCACAGATGTTTGAACCTCCTTGGCCTGCTTCGTGGCGTTCTGGACGAAGGCAGCCGCGTAAATCGGATTTACTATCGTTAATGCATTATGAGAAATCCTCTTCTACGTTGAAAATCTTTTTTTCTCCCTAATATACTCCGTTAGTGGATAAAATATTTCGTTTTCAGTATTCCTGTCGTTTAAGTTTCGGTTTCATCGAAAAGTGACATGCGTGTCTTCTTAGAGATCCTGAACATAATTCCAAATGTGGATATGCCATGAACATCAGGCCTCCTGATCCTAGTTCTCTATATTTCCTGAATAAACATTCGTGGCTGTTTGAAATTTCGGATTTATTTCCGTTTAGTTAACATCGAGGGTCGCGAAACTATGATGGGAAAATAAGACGGGAAGCTGTATTTTTAATCTACCCGCTTTTCTGTTCAGTTTTAATGGTAATAAATAAATTTCTTATACATTACTTTCACGTATATGGCGTCACAGAATCCCGAGGTAACATCCGACGAAAACATCCGCCAACTCCCTCCTAAGAATGTGGCGTGGCATGCAGAAGAATTCACATGCCCCTGGTGCAGTCTAATTGTTCACTTTTCATCAATTATAGTAGAAAGGATTTTAAAAAGCATTTTATTTCCAGTGCGGTTAGAATATACATATCAGATAAAAGATCTCTCGATTCACTATTAATTTTCAGATATTATGTTTTCATGGGTTCATTATTTATGGAAACGATTTCGAACACTTAAGGCATCGTTTAAATTTATATTTTTATTATGCTGAAGTAATTTTTTTAATTTTGAAATTTCTAGAAAGAAAAGTGCTGTATTGCTTGGCCTTAGCCATTCGGCAGCTCGTATGCTCGCTTCGATAGAATATAGGAAAGGCCAATATTGAATTTTTGGAAATTGCCAACGACGTTCTTTGATAAAGACTGAAACCCTTTCGGGAAATCTTTCAATAATATCTCTAAACGGCGATTCGCCGGCAATTTCACTTTTATTCTTTGACAGAAAAGCAGTCCGTTAGAGAGTGCCTCTCTGCGGATATTCAAAGTCTTTCGTCCTTGGCACTGTAAATTCAGTTTGCCGACATCGTCTGTTTTGGAGTATCTGCTTTTTTTTTTCAAAGCAGCCTTAGGGAATCTGATGGTTTCGTTTGATGCTCGTGCATCGCCGGAATTAATCTCTCTGCCGTTTGCCATTCGTTATTTTGGGGAAACGATTATCGTGCGATCGTCTGCGCTCGCAGTAAGCGTCTTGATTACTCCTATAGTCATCTGAGACACTTGTTCGTGACGCTTTGTTAGCGGACGGCTCTTGCGAAATCTCATATGGCTGTATATTTACCATATGGCGCGGCTCATTACCTTTACGTCTGTGTGTAACGAATTTACTTACTGAAAGAAGTACGAAAAATACGTAGGCCGAAAGCGGCACGATATAGATTCGCTGGCTAATAGGAGATGTTAAATATCCATGGAAAGTCGCATTATGAATGCAGTAATCAGCGTCTCCTCTCTCTCTCTCCCTCTCTCTCTCTCTCTCTTTCTTCTACCTGCCTCTCTATGCTTCTCTTATTTGAAAATTTTGCTCGAGCTACTTAGCACTCATGTCCAAATTCACGACCTCAGATTTTCAGTCAGATGTGACTTGTTTGTTTTTATTCAAACTACGAGGATGGGGTTTATCCGCTAATAGCTTGAGGATGTCAATTTATAAGTTTGGTTAAAATATTTCTGCTTGACACACTCTCTCTTAATCTTTCTTGCTCTCACTTTTATCGTTAATCATTTTAACAATAAGAGAGATTGGATGGGTTCTTGAGCATGTATTTGTATCGAAATTTTTGTCTCCGAATCGAAACATTTCTGCTTTATACCGGAGACGGGCGACGTAGATTAAACTTCATTTCTTTGAGAATGAGTAAATAAAAACTAAAAATTCCTACGACAAAGACCGATTTTTTGTTTGCCTTCGCTGCAACGACGCCATCTTGCCAAAGATAATCGTGAACTAAGATGGCGGCGCTGCGAAGAGGCACGTCAGCGGTCTTTCGCCAAGAAATCCGATGCGATGACGACAGCATCGAGGCTCCGAGAGTCTCGAAGATTAGCGGTGGAGATCCGCGAACGTAGGAGAGAACGTTTTCCACTAGTGTTCGCGAGGGGGGCTCCCTAAAAAAAAAATAATAATGATAAAACAAAGCGCCTCGCGAAGTGGGCCATTCGCACGTCAAAAAAAAAAAGGACTACCACCGCCGTCGTCCGAAAAGACCCGAAATTCCGACTTCGATCGCATAATTGCTTTCCTCTATCTCACCCGTGGCGGCGGTGCCCCGAGGTTCGACGCCAATCCCCGGCGAATCAATCGCTCATCTTTCCTCCGCTTCGGCCACGCCCATCTCCCCCCAAAAAAAAACAAAAAAAAACACTCATCTCTTGTGACTTTATAAAACGTTCCTCCCACGACTTCCACTCGGCGGATTTTCTTTATCTTGCGTTTCCACGGATACCTTTTTTTAAATGTGGTGTTAAGTGTTTGAGAGGGTTCCTAATCTCGCCCCTTTAAAAAAAAAAAAAAAGTTTGTTTTTTTGATGAAGCAAGACTAAAGGACGAAAAGTGAGCGATGGAAGTTCTCGCAGAGCGTGATGAAGTGTCCTCGCACGCAACTGGATCGAGTTCGAATCTTTCGGCGTGTTTTTTGCAGGGCTATTGCGCTCGTCGTGCGTAGGAGAATGGATTATATAGCGTGGGAGGAACCACGCCCTTGGGAAAGGCCGTTGGCATCCGCGAGGCCACCGATGCATTTCGTTCGCAGAAAATTAAAAGGGCTCTCTCTCTCCCTCTCTTGTGCGTGCGTTTTCCTGTGAGTGTATGTGTGTGCGTGTGTGTGTGTGCGTGCGTGCTGCGACTGCGCACGAACCTCTCTTTTTTTATGTATATTAAAGCGCGTGTGGGCGGGCGTCCGGACGTGGTAAAAAGGCACGCCGTTCGTAACGGGAGAACGGGGTTCGAGGCTCGGGTGAAAATTTGCACCTTCGATCCGCGATTCTCGTCAACTCGCTCTTTTAATTTTTCCGTTGTTATGGAAATATAATGCGCGACAGTGAGATTCGTGCGAGTGTCCATGCAGTTCTTAGGATTCTGCTGTTGACTCGGTCTCTGGGTTCGTTACTCCGATGCAGTTTATGTTGCCAATTTACGTTTGAAAACATCCAAAGGTCATGACTGGTTTTCTGATATTATGACGCGGGAAATATCTTGTAGTTCGTTTTTGGCGTTCGGTGTTTTTCGTGATAGGTAATGTTTTTTTTTTAATCCATCCGCGTTACATGTGGCAATTAATTATGTCACGAGCGATATAAACACCAATTTTATTGCTCTCGCGTGATCCATGGAAAAGGACCGTTTTAAAAAGATTCCTTAAAGTCAAGTTATGATTTTAAACCGCGTGGCGCGGTATGTGCGAAACGTTTTTACCGTGGTTGACATTTTTTTAAATGTTTCGATGGATCCTTAAATTGGAATGAATGAAAATGACCAAGATGAATCGACATATCAACCTTTCGCAACGGCTTCTCGTTTCTATCTTTGTTTCATTCTTAAAACTCGGTCGAGAACGTGTTCCTTTGCAATGTACGTCGACGTTGGGAAGCGGAATTTCTCCGGAGAGCTTCTTCGGGCAGATTTTAATTCCAGCCTCGAAATTCCGCACATTTCCAGATCTTCCGGGACGAAATTATCGAGTTATAACCACTCCTTGGATACGCTTCAGTTTACTTAAGGATAGTCGACTCCATGTCCGCGGCGGCATTTCGTTAATATGCCGAGCCACGTACTATATGCCGGAGTCGGTGGGAAGATTTTCGCAGTGCTCGCGGGCGAACGATTCGCGACATCTTGGGAAGCGCGCGTGCAAGTTTAATGGCTTGATGTTTATTCTCTGAAGTCTCTTGGACTTTTATTTTGTGCGTCGGCCATCTTGGAAAAAGCGCGCGTGTCATCTGCGTTCTCTCTCTCTTTTCTTTCGCAGCCCCGAAAAAAACTCCTTTTTCACTCCCACTTCCTCTCTTAACACCTACCACCTCCTCTCTTTACCTCCCTCTCTCTCCTCGCATCGCACTCCCGCTTCCTACGTTTCACTTACCTCAAGGACAACGGCTACAGGAGTGCTTTCCCCTTTGCTATTGATCGGAGGAAAGACCCACCTCCCTCCCTCCCTCTCTCTCTATCTCCCTCTCTCTCCCTCTCTCTCTCTCCCCTCCTTGCCTCCCACCTCGACTCCTCATGTCTCCCACTCGCGACGTAAAATTCAAAAAACCAACTCCCTTTCTCTCTCGCTTTCTCCCTCCATATTCCATCTCTCTCTCTCCCAATTTCCTTTTCAACAAACTTTCTCTCCTCCTCCTCCTCCTCTACCTCTTTTCTCATTCCTTCCCCCCTTCCCATCGCTCGCTCTGTTTTTTGTTCGCTTTCTGCCTCTTCTTTTGTTTTTTTTTACCATTTAGCGCAGTGGTTTTGAAACGTAGGGTCGCGACCTCCGTTGGGGGTCACGAGACAACCTCCGTTGGGGGTCGCGATCAGTCTTCGCTACCCCAACTGATTTGTTTCTTCATTCTGTCAATCCTTCACTTTTTAATTTATAGGTTATAAGTCTAATTTTTGTTTGATTGAGGGTTCGAATCTTCGAAAATTAAGCATTTTTTAATTTTAATATATTTATATTTAACGTAAGAAATATAATTTAATAATAACAATTTAATTAATACGGCGACTTATACCAGCTTCGCTCTTTTTCTTAGTCCTCACATTTCTCACCTTTATTGTAATTCGTGGCGATATCTGAACTTTTGATGAGGTAACTTCTTTTTGGGAAATATGGAAACGAGAAAAAATCTGCTATGACCGGTAATCGAATCCGGGTCTTCCACTCGCCGGGCGAATATTCTACCACTGAACTACCGTAGGAAAGTAATTCTCCTCTAGTCGTCTGTGTGCAACAATAAGAATATTCCAGATTATTTCTGATATAGTGAATAATTTAATCAACATACGACTTACGTCTTTTTAAAAAAAGAGATTCATGATCATATATGTGTAATGAAAAATTTCTTAAGATCCAGTTATTTTATTGGACCCAAAATGTATTTTATACTCTTCGGTGCGCTTTATAAAAATGTATAAATGAATAAAGTTTTTAATATATTTTTATTACTTCTCAAAAAAAATCACGGGGGGTCGCGGCGACCGAACACCCGCACGGAGTGGGTCGCATGTCATGCCCGAGAACCACCGATTTAGCGTCGCGCGTATTTTTCGACGCGTGATGACGCGTTCTCCACGAAAGAACGCGTCGGGATGACGTCTCCTCGGCACATCGCCATTTCTTTGCTCGGTATGGTTCGCTTTCTGATGGTCAATAAAAACGTGTTTGGTCGGGCCGACTCTCGGTAAGCAAGCCGGTCTCGTTCGAGACGATTTAGCGGTTTCCGTTGCGTTCTGCTTTCGTTCGCTCGAGCAAAACGCCATTTCTTTAGGGAAAGCGGGGTTCGATGCGGACGGAATAAAAATTCCCGCATCCGGGGTTCTTTTTGTGTCCGTGCGTCGTAGAATTTATTGAAAATTATAATGCTTTCGTTTTTTAACCAACCGAGCGCTGTCTTCTTTTTCTTTCGCGATGATTAATACCGTTTACTAACACCTCGATTAATCGCTACTGTGAACGTCATTCGATATATCGAAGTCGATCGTCCTGCATCCGGGTTTTTTTGTGTCCATGCGTCGTAGAATTTATTAAAAATTATAATGCTCTCGTTTTTTAACCAACCGAACGCTGTCTTCTTTTTCTTTCGCGATGATTAATACCATTTACTAACACCTCGATTAATCGCTACTGTGAATGTCATTCGATATATCGAAGTCGATCGTCCTGCATCCGGGTTTTTTTGGGTCCATGCGTCGTAGAATTTATTAAAAATTATAATGCTCTCGTTTTTTAACCAACCGAACGCTGTCTTCTTTTTCTTTCGCGATGATTAATACCGTTTACTAACACCTCGATCAATCGCTACTGTGAACGTCATTCGATATATCGAAGTCGATCGTCGCGTGCTCCAGGTGCACGCGTTGAAAACACTCCTCTCTGTGCTAAGAAGCAGTTGCGTGGGGCGAAGCAATTCGGCAGATTGTTAAAGAACTCCCAAACAACTCACTCGCCAATCGCTCCATTCCGCGTTTACTCTTTATCTCTGCCCCCCCTTCTCCCTTCCAATTTCGAACGACGTCTTCCTCCCGTCCTCGCTATCTCTATCTTGCCTTACCCCCACTTTCCCTCCCCGTCGCCCTCCCCTTCTCCCTCAGACAATCTCCCTCCCCTTTCCACCTTAATCGCGTCTCATTTCCCGCTTCTTCATTTAGAGACATCATCCCCTTTGCCTTGTGATCGTGTGTGTAATAAGGCTTTGCCTCTTCACTTACAGATCTCGCGCTGCGTTTTTAACCTCTTCTTCTTCTTCTTCCGTTTAGTACCGCCCTGCCTTGAATCGCAGGAATAATACGCTTTTTCATAAAACCTTGTATATGCGTTCGTCCGATATTTATTTATTTATTTATGTATGTATCGTATTTTGGGGTAGACCGTTTTTTGTTCCCTCATATCTCTTGAACGAATAATCGGATCGTAAAGAATGTTACATTGTTTGAAAGCTTATGGTTTGCAGATGGTTGTGTAGCCCACAAACAAATTCGTATCTCATCTAGATGTTCAACTGTCAATGTTCAAACTTTCCAAAAGTATATTTGGTTTCGGTGGCTCTGCCGGTGAGCGTTGTAGTACAGTAAATTGAACTACTACATATTCACAGCATTCTGTGCCCCAACGTTAGAAATGATAGCGGGAGATACGGATTTCGACGTGGGTTGTCAGTTTGACCAATATATGGCGAGGGAAGTTATGACGCTTAATTGTACGAAAATTTTAGCTTATTTCTATTATTTCATTTTATACCTCAATAATGTTCACTATTGGTTTAAAAATTTTGCACTTTTTCGTAAAACAGTTAACAACTCGTAATCAGTAGATGGTTACTTTGGGAATGTACTTTTATTCCTCACGCTGCGGTAGGCTTCTGGGTAGAAGACTATCTTCGAAATTTCAAAACTTGCGAAATGGGGTGCCGTGGCGTAGTGCCGATGGCGTTTACCTTATACGCTGAGCATACCCGTTGAAAACCAGCGAAAGTTGCATTTTTTCAATATATCTTGCAGCCCCCTATTTACGTGTATAGATGACAGCACGCGGTGAATCAACGCTTAATCCTTCGGAAGGGGACATAAAGCCGTTGGTCCTCCTTGGTGCTTTTCGAAAAGAGTAGGCTAATGCCGGTACCGGGTTTCTCATCTTATTTGCTTTGTGATTTAGACTAACGAGCCTACTAGCGCTAGAGTCGTATGAAGTCACAAAGTTCCGCAAATCACGAACTTTAGCATCAGTCATTGTAAGAAAGCGATTGAGGTAATCTACTTACGTTCGTTATTTTTCGTTGAGTGTTATTCATTCTCGCACTTAAAAGATGAAAACAAGTAAGAATAAAAACAAATTCAAAAATAAAATCTTTTTGCTTTATAAAATAGGCGGCCTTAAAAGAGTAAAACAAGAAAAATTTCAGATTATTTGTTCGTTATAAAAGATTTTGGTGTCATGCACTTGTCATTACTATAAATTTACATATCATTTACGTAATAATCTCATTCCATAAGCTGGAGTAAATGGATTTTGAATTTCTTTATCCATCCCTACCTTCCCTTCTATTCCTAAATGTTTCTCCCTACACACTCTCTCATCTCCCTTTTTCTCTCTCCTTCCCTCTTTATCTCCCACTCTCTTCCCCCCCCCCTTTTATATTAATTAATATAATAAAAGCGTAGATGTTTGTTTGTGTATAACGCTCGACTGTGGCGCCGCTCTTAAAGTGCCGTTATAAAAGAACATGAGAATCAAGAACTATTTGTTATATGTGAGTGCAGCGTATTTTTTATTTGCATTTTAAAATTAGGATCATGATACGAATTCGGGACTTGAACCAAAGAACGGATAAAAGAATGAAATAACCTAATTCTTTCTGAATTTACGATATTACTGCTAAGTAATGCTCGACTGTGGCGCTATTGAGCGGTAGATATAAGAACTATGCCGTTTTCCCCGTAAACAATTTGGCGTAAATAAGGTTCAATATAAAGTTTAAATCTTTTAAAAGTGCGCGTTTCTAACGTTTAATGAGGGTATTTTTAAACAATTGATCTTATAGAGTATTGAAAGTATTACATTTTATGAAGTACTATTATATGTACCATGCTATTTTATAAGAAATTTAAATAAAATGAAAGTATAAAAATTTGTCTTTTTATCTGTTTATCACGCAATCAAGTGATTTTAAATAAGCTTCTAGCACAAGAATGGGAAATGGGAAAATGGTCCCGTCTTATGATGGGCAATACACTAGTTTGTATATAATATCAAACCTGACGAAAGTGTTAAATGTAAGAAGGGACTTTACAGTCCTAATTTAGCCCTAAATAAAGTCGTTTGTCTGTCTGTCTGTCCTCCCTATCTTTAACTCTTTCCCTCCCTATCTTTCACTCTTTCCTCTTGACTTTCCCCCAATCCCTTACTCTTCCGCTTCCAAAAGTCTCTTTCTCTCTCTCTGGATTAAAGGTCTAAAAGTCTCAATCTCGCCCTAATAAAGGCTTTAGTCCTTACGCCCATCCCACGCCCTCTTCTCTTTCATCTATAACCGTTCTTGCTCCCTCTATAACCCCTCTTGCTCTCTCTATAATCCTTCTAGCTCTCTCTATAACCCTTCTAGCTTCCTCTATAACCCTTTTTGCTCCCTCTATAACCTCTCTTACTTCCTCTGTAACCCTTTTTGCTCACTCTATAACCCCTCTTTCTCCCGCTATAACCTCTCTTGCTCCCTCTATAACCTCTCTTGCTTCCTCTGTAACCCTTCTTGCTCCCTCTATAACCCTTCTTGCTCCCTCTATAACCCTTCTTGCTCCCTCTATAACCTCTTGCTCCCTCCTTAACCCTTCTTCCTCCATCTATAACCCTTATAGCTTCCTCTATAACCCTTCTTGCTCCCTCTATAACCCCTCTTGCTCCCTCTATAACCTCTCTTGCTCCCTCTTTAACCCTTCTTCCTCCATCTATAACCCTTATAGCTTCCTCTATAACCCTTATAGCTTCCTCTATAACCCTTCTTGCTCCCTCTATAACCCCTCTTGCTCCCACTATAACCTCTCTTGCTCCCTCTATAACCCTTCTTCCTCCATCTATAACCCTTATAACTTCCTCTATAACCCTTATAGCTTCCTCTATAACCTCTCTTACTTCCTCTGTAACCCTTTTTGCTCCCTCTATAACCCCTCTTTCTCCCTCTATAACCTCTCTTGCTCCCTGTATAACCTCTCTTGCTTCCTCTGTAACCCTTCTTGCTCCCTCTATAACCCTTCTTGCTCCCTCTATAACCCCTCTTGCTCCCACTATAACCTCTCTTGCTCCCTCTATATCCCTTCTTCCTCCATCTATAACCCTTATAACTTCCTCTATAACCCTTATAGCTTCCTCTATAACCTCTCTTACTTCCTCTGTAACCCTTTTTGCTCCCTCTATAACCCCTCTTTCTCCCTCTATAACCTCTCTTGCTCCCTCTATAACCTCTCTTGCTTCCTCTGTAACCCTTCTTGCTCCCTCTATAACCCTTCTTGCTCCCTCTATAACCCCTCTTGCTCCCTCTATAACCCTTCTTCCTCCATCTATAACCCTTATAGCTTCCTCTATAACCCTTATAGCTTCCTCTGTAACCCTTTTTGCTCCCTCTATAACCCCTCTTTCTCCCTCTATAACCTCTCTTGCTCCCTCTATAACCTCTCTTGCTTCCTCTGTAACCCTTCTTGCTCCCTCTATAACCCTTCTTGCTCCCTCTATAACCCCTCTTGCTCCCTCTATAACCCCTCTTGCTCCCTCTATAACCCCTCTTGCTCCCTCTATAACCTCTCTTGCTCACTCTTTAACCCTTCTTCCTCCATCTATAACCCTTCTAACTTCCTCTATAACCCTTATAGCTTCCTCTATAACCCTTCTTGCTCCCTCTATAACCTCTCTTGCTCCCTCTATGACCTCTCTTGCTCCCGCTATAACCCCTCTTGCTACCTCTATAACTAGGGTTCCCAGATGTACTACTTTTGGTAGTACGGTACTACTTTTTCGCCTTCTGTACTACCTTCAATTACTTTTGTACTACTTTTTGGATCTTTCGGAGAACAGTAGAAACTGCTCAGGGATTTTTATCTCTCTCCACCCCTCCAAAGCTGTCCTTCAACAGTAATTGGCTCATTACATTGTGGTTCGTTGACGACGAAGCGAAGCCTCTTTCGCTGATAACTGGAGTGGAGATCGTAATCTTCAGAGGAAATACATCTTTATTTCGGAGAAAAATCAATGAAAGGATATTTTTAAAAAGGTTGGTGCAAACCTTATGCAATGTTGTAAACTCTAAAAGATTCAAATACAACCGTTCATTTAAATAATATTTTTTTAAATATTATTCCACGGTGGTTTATTACATACGTTCAGAAGTAATAACTATCCTTCGTCTACAAAAATGGTTATTTTTTTAAAAGTACGGAAGATATTCAATACGATGAAATTCGAAAAACGGCAGAATTTTTAATCGTAAAAATCGCTGCAAAGGATTCTTTGACGAAACGACTTCATTGATTTGATTCCTTAGAAATTACCTGAAAAGAATTTAATAAATTTCCATTTGATAAAAAAGTAGGCCACTTTATTTAAAAATGATGATTTCGTTGATCTAACAAAATTAGTGCACATAATTTTAGCGGTTCCAACATCGAATGCTAATGTTGAGCTAGTTTTCTCTTTGTTTAAAAAAAAGCATGGATTGGTGATAGGAACAGACTGAAAATTGAAACAGTTAAAAGTTTACTACAAGTGAAATGTAATTATGCCTTCATGCAGTGAAATGTATGAGAAGTTACCAAAAGACGATATACACAGCTTAAGCAAACGTGTTCAAATACAAATATATATGTAATTAATGTTTTGTAAGATAATATTAATTAATTTAGATTGTAAATTTATAAGTGTACTACTTTTTGTAAAAATGTCCTACTTTTTGCAAAAGTCCTACTTTGTCTTAAAAATGTACTACCTTTTGTATGAAAGTGTCTGGGAACCCTATCTATTTATAACCCCTCTTGCTCCCTCTATAAACCCTTGTTGTTCCGTGCCCCTTAATGCCCCACCCCATTCCTCACCCCACCCTCCATTTCCCCCTCCCCCCCGCGCCTCACACCTCCTTTCCCTTTCCCATGCATTTCCTCTACTCCCACTCCATCTTTGCTGCTGACCACATACGTCTCACCACTTCGCATCCTTTTGTCTGTCCGTGTGCGTTCTTCTTCAAAGACCTCCGTTCTCGCCGTCAACTGTTTTCACTCCATCTTTTACATCATTTAACATCTTCCCTTTCTCCGTCTCCTCCAATCTTTCTTCCCTCGATTTGCGCCCTCGGCCGAGGCCATCCGCTCTCCTAAATGAAATTTTACGGTCCTTAGCCGAGTAAAATATTTTGATTTTGGCCCGAGGGTACGAGTCTTCGCGGGAATTGGATAATTATTTTTCTCCTTCGGCCTGCGTTGGACCTAAAATTCTCATTTTCACCGTTAAGAGTGTATTATATAACGTGAAATGTTTTTTTTTTAAATAACTGCGGTGACTTTTTTAAATGTGCGAATACAACGAAGAAATTATTTTTAATATTTATATCTTTGCATATAAAATATATCATTATTATATTTAGTGTTTGTGTGTCTTTAATGGTGTTATCGGCCCTGCGGCCCTGCGAAAATTTATTTTTTTTTAGTCTACGGACCCTTTTGAAAAAAAAATATTTTATTTATATATTTGTCGTTAGATCATAAACAGCCCTCTTAATCATTTACAGTTAGATCATTGATAGTGAAAAATAGAGAACACACGGCGGCTTTCGAACTCGCGAAGTCCCTCGAACTCTTCGAAAGTATTAGGCAATTGGGTACTTTCCTGTTAACGGGAATACCTTAAAAAATAAACATGTATTTTTATGATTGTTTTAGAGGATATAACATTGAAAGGATGTATTGAGGTATTGTTGGATTTACGATATTTTATTTTTAAAACAACATTAACAGAAACTGATTGACTGGTCTCGACATTTACAAACCCAATCTTTGGACAAAGGGGAGGGTTTCTTTGGTTCCGGGCGAGGCGAAGGGCGCGGTAGCGCCCGAAGACGACTACCCATTAAAACAAAGCGAGCCGAAGGCCCGCCAATATCCTCTCCATTTTTTTTGAGAGGGTATAACATTGAAAGGATATATTGACGAGCCTTCGGCTCGCTTTTTTTAATGGGTAATCGTCTCCGGGCGCTGCCGCGCCCTTCGCCTCGCTCGGAACCAAAGAAACCCTCCCCGTTGTCCGGAGATTGGGTTTGTAAATGTCGAGACAGGGCAGTCAGTTTCTGTTAATGTTGTATGTAAGAATGGCATGGGGATAATACGTAAGTACCAGGTCCTACGAAGGGTTCCGGAGGTATTCCCGTTAACAGGAAAGTACGCGGCAATTGTAATGAAATCAAAATTTATGATTATGTTCATTCTCTTAGTGTAATAGGAAAATATAGACAAAAATAAATGTGGGTTGGGTTGGGTGCGCTGTTAATGTGAAGGTGTTTCACATTAATCGTTGTTGATTCTTTCAAATGTTTAATATTTATTGCCAGTAACCTCCGTCTCATAGGTGATTTTTTTCACACAGCGAGTTCCTTAAAGAGATTTATAAGTCGACGAATGTCGTGCTTGTAATAGAAACGTCAAAATGATTTCTCAAAAAATGAGTTCCGGAATTGGCTTTCATTTGAGTTGACGCGATTTGGTTTTGCGTGGCTCAAACATATTTCCCGATAGATTGTGACCGATTGCGTTGCCGTGTCGAATGGTCGTTTTTCATGCGTTTATCACGTCTCCGGAATAAAATTTCGCGTCGTTTTTCCCGTGACACGTGGCATACATTGAGACACCCATGCAGTCCTTCAACGCGACATAAAATCTTTTGAAGAAAGGTGAAATTCAGGTCGCGCTCCTTAAACGAAAGTTTCGGGAACAAGCCCCTAGATGGCAGTAGCTGGGCCGTTTCGCTTAATCTGTTTTCATTTTTAACTCGCAGGCTTTCTTTTTATCGGAATAGTTATTGGTTTTTGTTTGGAGGAATGGCTTTTTATCGAGTATCTCCCGCTCATGTTTTTCGAATCGCAAGAATTGTTTTTAATGGACACAGCAGGAATTTATTGTGTACTAGCTGAAACGCCCGGCTTCGCTCGGGAAACAGTGGCAAACGATTTTTATTGCTCGGGGCAAACGTTCCCCGTTCCTTAATTACGCAAGCGATGCTTCATTTACTATTTTATGTATTGTATTGTACGCATTAACGTCTTACTTAATATTCACATGGATAGACGCACGGAAGCCTTTAAAGCGGCTATAAAATTACGTGGATTATGTCAATACTATTAGCCAAAACATAAACAATAAACAACATCTTGGTTACCGAACAAATGAAAGTAAATTTATCGATTTATGTTGCGATAAATCTTTCAATGTTAATGGTAAAAGATAACAATGTTCTAATATTCCTTAAAAATCATTTGACTCACTTTAAAATATTCATAGACTATATTTAGGATATCTTGGCGTTAGGTATTCTTCTTCTACGGCGGCGTGCCACGCCGTGGATTTTCCTTGCATTAATCTTTACGTGTAGTATATCTCCCTTTGAAGAGGACAACAATTAAGAAATTTAGCTTTATGCCGCCTGGAAAATGAACATCTAAACCGATAAATTTTGCACTTAATGGAAAATTTCGAGCGAATTAGCATGTAATACCACGAAACATGAGCAGAATTAAAATATTGTCTTTCGTTCGTAAAATAATCCATTTCCCGTGATCGTAAGTTAATATTTAGGTATATTTATATCCACATCAGTGAAGGACTGCATGGCATTTTGGGGTTTCTCCACACCATTTCCCATGAATTCTTATGGAAGTAGTATTTTGTTGACCCCATGGAGTATAAGAGACCCCACGGTCTGCAAACCTAGACCAAGTTCTTCCTTTGGTCCATAGGATGGCCCATGAAACTTTTGAATTCGATAGCTTCAACGGTGTAAAAACGTATAAAGAACATACACACACACACTAAAATATTTATAAGATAAAGCTTACGTGTAGAGGACAGCAAGTGCATAACTTATATTCACTAGCGGTTTATCGTTATCAAAAATTATTCCCAACTCTTAACGTATTCTTGGGGGACTGGAACGCTTAGCACGAAAATTGGGGTTGCTATTCGACGAATAGGAACGGCAGAATCCTAAATAACTACGCTAACTCTCATCTCATAGCCATAGAAGCGTCTATTGAACCGACTCTGTACCGCCGTTCCCCCCTATGTTCTCCTGACATATTGGTTATTGCGGTAACTAGCAATTTCCCGCATCATTTTACCCCTCCTGTAGTCCATGAATTTACTTCCGACCAATATCCAATAACCTTTCTTTTAACGGCTACCCCTTCTCACGTCCATCCCCCTCCTCGAGTCAACTGGACAACTTTCAGAGAACACGCTTACAGACAGGGCCGGATTAAGCGGTACGCAAAACACGCAAGTGCGTGGGGCCCAGATGACAAAGGGGCCCACCAGGGGCGGATTGGGCGGCAAGGGCATCGGGAAAAGTCCTGGTGAGGTGATGCTGTTCATGGGCCTGAGTGGTTGCCGCCTCGGCCAGGAGCTGTTGCTTTTCCGTATTCTAAAGCTGTTTCAGCCTCGCACGTAAGATGGCGGCAGCCCAGAGTGCGTCGGTAATATCACTAGGCAGAGTGGGTGCTAAGTATTTTGCGTTGTGTCTGTCTGTTCCAATTGTCTTTTATTTACGCTACCCTTGGTAGCCTCGAGCCTTCTCACTCGCCCTCTCCCCTTGCAGTCCCGAGGCAAGAAAATCCCAGGAGGATACGGTATTTCCCAAGACCCTTCCTCCTGCGGTTCCTCTTTCTTTCCACGTGCATTAATTCAGGCATGCTCAAACTTTTCGGTTTTTTGGTTGCGACTCTTACTTCAGAACGAAATATATCTTACCCAGGGCCCGGAAGAGGGGATGGTAGCCGGTGCAAATACCTGGGAAAGGATGAGTTCCATGAAAAAACACACGCTTCAAAATATATTATATATATTATAGATAATATATTTTGAAGTGTGTGTTTGTGTGTTTGTTCATGGAACTCCTCCTAAAAGCTAGAATAACCAAATTTGGTACGATTCATCCTTACATCCTAACTTAGTGAATGGTCAATGTTTGGTCAACCAGGATTAATCAGTGGATTAATATAGGGGATTAACATTTTTCCACAAGATAACACGTATAAATCCATTTCTTGACTTGCAATTCTTCTTTCAAGCATAAAAATATGTAAATATGGACCGATTTTTTTCTTTTTTGCTGTATTCCACGAATAAAACTATACCAGGCGTCGCAAACCTATGGCACGCGTGCCACTGGGTGGCACGCGAAGATATTTTAGTTGGCACGCGAAAATATTTTGAGATGGCACCATCATCCAATAACAGAAGTACACAAAATATATTTTTAAAGAAATATACAACAAAAAAATGTACGCCATACACTTCTCGAAAAATTAAAGAAACAGGTTTCCCTAACGACGTAGTTATATAAAACAAGTTACGAAAGTCTACAACGTATCACAAATGGTCGCTTTTCGTGCAATGGAGTATTAGAAAGAAATGATATACCTGTACGTGAGGGAAATAGCGTTTTAAAGTTCATTTCTTCATCATAAATAATCCATTTTCTTCCTATTTTGAAATATTGCATACACACGTAAGGAAATTAAACGTTTGTTTGTGAGGTTGTTTATGTTAGCAACAATGAAGAAGTAACCATGCAAGAAATTTTCAAAGTTCAGCTCGAATTAAGACATTCTTGTTTGATTTTCTTGATAACGGCAACTCCTACGATAAAAATATATAGGGAAAGAAATACTGTAATAGTTCTACGAGTTTTATTCGAAAAATATTTTTATATGAGCAATACTTTGCGAGATATGACGGAAAGTTCATTTTTGTCATCAGTAAAGTGGTACCCCTCATTGTCTTACGCCATTAATTTTTGTGATTTTCTTATCATCTTTGATTTTAAGCCCTTAATATCAAATTTCATAAAAATCCGTTGGGTAGAAGCCGAGAACGAACATGCGGACGGACGTACAGGCCGACGGCAATAGGCGCTCACGCTGGAAGCGAAACGCACCTAAAAAGATGAACAGAATAAGAAATTTATAATGTCTTCTTCAAAATGGTTCATATCCGAAGATTGTACGTACGTAGTTTCTTTCTAATTTTAATCTAAATAAAAAAGAATGAAAGCCTGCAGGTCAAAAAGTCTATTTTTAAGTGTTACCTTATGGAAAATTTAAATGTCTTCCTTGGAGTCGAACCCAGGACTTTTTCGAGATTTATTTTCGTCATCACCTTAAAATATGTGAATCGAGCATTCCTGCCAAATTTAGAGTTACTATCTCGATCCTTTCTCGATTTAATCGCAGTTTTATGTCACAAATAAATAAATAACTACCAAGGGAAGTTAAGTAGAAGTTTGTAGAAAGGAAGACTAGCGTAATTTTCATGAGCATATAATTGCCATATATCACCGGTACAGTTGGATGTAATTAATTCTGTGCGGGGATATACTTGGCGAATCGTCTTTTACTTGCTATAATAAAACCCATTCGTCCACATTTAACGAAAGGCTTACACTCACTCAACCCATTTATAATTACGTCAAATTGAAAATTCTGAGGACACTAATTTTCGTATCAATCGGATACCTTTGCCTGTGACGACCTAAACGCGTCAACCAGACCTGAAATTAAAGGGAGATATGGAGGATTTTATTCCTTAGATGAGAGGTACGAACTTTCCTACCTTTGCTGTGGTGTCAACGTTCCAGCGGTGGAAGAAGAAATAAATCCCTTTCCTCCAGCGATGAGAAAAATACCTCACACTCAAATATACACGGCACTTCCTCACAGAATGACCATTACACTACACAGGGACGTGCAAAATGGGGCAAATGAAAAGCACTTTGGGGTTGACGAATGAAATAAAGGGTAAAGTTTTGATATTGGAAATTGAAGAAATTGGTGGGAATCACAATTCCGTATCACCTGTAATGGGAAGAGAAAAAAATTCACTCGTACTACCTTAAAGGCCGATTCACACTGGACGGTGAGGGCAGACGCAGGCATGCCCGCCCGAAATACATTAAATTGGTATCATAGGTTATATTCACACCAGAGGGTGCGGTGACGGTGAGGGCAAGGGGACGGGCGGTCGCAGTCATCCGCCCGAGAATATTTTGCCCGCCTGCCCGTCGCTTCCCCTCCCTTCCCCTCCGCCGCTGATTAGGTGAGGGAATATTTTTTCGACCACGTGGAGCATTCGATCAGTGAAGACGGTGTAGACAGCCCGCAGTGGGCCCTCGCATTGCCCGTGCCCTCACCGCCTGGTGTGAATACTCGCTACAAAATTGCCCCTGCCCTCACCGTCCCCTCACCGCCCAGTGTGAATCGGTCTTAAATAGACTTAAGGCTAGGAAAACCATTCATGTAGCTTATATTGCAATAATTCTCCGTAGACACCATGAAACTGCTTTGATTCTCGCGAGAATTTGAAAATTATATTATAATTTTACAAAAAGAACATTTATTTGAGATTATAGATTGCTTTTATTCTCGCGAGAATTTAAAAATTATATTATAATTTTACCAAAAGGACATTTATTTAAGATTATATATTGCCTTAATTCGGCGAATAATTTCCCAGTCGTTCATAAAATTACCGCCAATATCTGGGAGGTGGGGGAAATGCCTTTCCTTTGGTTCTTTAGTTTTACACCGTCAAATGTAGACAGATAGGATTTTTTGAAAGGCATTTCTTTTGAGTAGGCCTCTACTCTGTCTACATTTGACACCTCCCAGATATTGACGGTAATTTTGACCAGTTCGTGCCCCTGTTGCACTTTGGCGGTTTCGTGGAGGGCATTCCAAGTTCCTCGTCTAAGTTGATACCTTTTATGGTCATAAGAAAGGTATTTTTCCCATTTCCCCCACCTCCCAGCATTTCACTATTGATTATTTAACAGTCCAAAGTGACGTCGTCGTGACGTCTGCTGATATTGCCGGGAAATTTTCTATCTACTTGGTCAGTATACTTTGAGATGTGTAAGTGTTCGGATGTGACCAAGGAAGTATACATGATCTCCTTTCGAAGAGAAGACGATGCAGTCTCTAAAGATATGTAAGTACTTTATGAACGTTTGGCAAATTTATTCGCCGAATTAAGGCAATATATAATCTTAAATAAATGTTCGTTTGGTAAAATTATAATATAATTTTTGAAATCTCGGATAATAAAGGCAATCTATAATCTTAAATAAATGTTCTTTTTGTAAAATTATAATATAATTTTTAAATTCTCGCGAGAATCAAAGCAGTTTCATGGTGTCTACGGTGAATTATTGCAATATAAGCTACATGAATGGTTTTCCTAGCCTTAAGTATATTTAAGACGCATCTCCTATCGTGTTTAGGGAGTACCAGTGAATTTTTTTTTCTCTTGCCTTTACAGGTGATACGGAACTGTGATTCCCACCAATTTCTTCAATTTCCAATATCAAACCATTACCCTTTATTTCATTCGTCAACCCCAAAGTGCTTTTCATTTACCCCCTTTTGAACGTCCCTGTGTAGTGTAATGGTCATTCTGTGAGGAAGTGCCGTGTATATTTGAGTGTGAGGTATTTTTCTCATCGCTGGAGGAAAGGGATTTATTTCTTCTTCCACCGCTGGAACATTTACACCACAGCAAAGGTAAGGAAGTTCGTACCTCTCATCTAAGGAATAAAATCCTCCATATCTCCCTTTAATTTCAGGTCTGGTTGACTGGCGTATAGGTCGTCACAGGCAAAGGTATCCGATTGATACGAAAATTAGAGTGCCCAGAATTTTCAATTTGACGTAATTATAAATGGGTTGAGTGAGTGTAAGCCTTTCGTTAAATATGGACGAATGGGTTTTATTATAGCAAGTAAAAGATGATTCGCCAACTATATCCCCGCACCGAATTAAATAAATTCAACTCACAATCAGTTTCGTGCGGCGATATTTTATTTGGGGTATGCTGGTTGACAGACACTTTACCTCTTAACTGCGTCGACCACTTTTACTCTTCAACCTGTGTTTTAATGGTCGCTTATGAACTGCTTTTAAGCTTCGTAGTGTATTTCTTTTGCTCTCAGGTGGTTACTCGAACCGGTTACTAACACCTATTGGTGTCCGAGTTGTATTATCTGATGTATTCTTGAACTTTTTTCTACAAAAATATTAGATATTCTCCGTGATCGTGTTGATTTTGCACAGAGATATCGCTTTTATGAGTATTAGGCTTTCTTCTAAAAAGCGGTAATGTTTGGTTAATATTGACACCGTTGACATTTTAGCTGGCAAAAAATGAAACCTCTAATGAGTGTTGACTGTTGCAAAGGGATGGGACGAGTCAAACTTGCACACCAGTGCATCGTCACCTACTCTACTGCCAGGATGACACCTAAAATATTACGTGAAAATGTTTCACCATTTATTTGATATAACAGTTTTATTCCAAATGTAATATACAAAAAACGTATGTCACCTAAATTTTAAGCTAGTGAATGCCAGGAGAGAAAAATACAGTGAAAGTAAACCAAAAGCAAAGAGGGTAATACAACCATCTATAGAAACACCATTACGACCTACTGTACGTCTAATCAGTCGCATTCAGGAAAAAGGTGTGGTTTGCATCTCAAAAAAAAAGAAATAAATAATGAGAAAAGAAGCAAGTTATTGGAGCAAACAATGTGAGGTACCTTTATGTGTTGTACCGTGTTTCGAAAACTATAATACAGAAATTTTTAAAAAATTTGAACTTCTACTGGCTAAAATTAATGTATAATAATCATCGTCTCGCGTTTCCCTTCTGATATTCTTAAATACTTCCCCCTCTCTTACCCAAATATTTCTTTCGTGTTTTGAGTTATTCAAAAAGGAACGAGTTAGGAAAGTGTGCAGCGTATGGAGTATTAGAAAGAAATGATATACCTGTACGTGAGGGAAATAGCGTTTTAAAGTTCTTTTCTTCATCATAAATAGTCCATTTTCTACCTGTTTAATAATACTGCATGCACACGTAAGGGAACCAAAGGTATTTTTGTGAGATTGTGTATTTTAGCAACAATGATGAAATAACCATGCAAGAAATTTTCTTATTGTTCAACTCGAATTAAGACTGTCTTGTATGATTTTCTTAATAACGGCTACTCCTACGATAATAATGTATAGGAAAAGAAATACTCTTCTTTACTAGTTCTGCAAGTTTTATTCGAAAAATACTTTGATATGAGCAATACTTTACGAGATATGATGGAAAGTTCATTTTTGTCACCAGTAAAGTGGTTCCCCTGATTGTCTTACGCCATTAATTTTTGCGATTTTCTTATCATCTTTAATTTTAAGCCCTTAATATCAAATTTCATGAAAATCCGTTTGGTAGAAGCCGAGAACGAACATGCGGACGGACGGGCAGACCGACGACAATAGGCCCTCACGCTGGAGGCGAAACGCGCCTAAAAATGAAAATATCATAATTAGTCATCGAAATTCTTACTCGTTGTTTACTATCAAACGGCTGCAGAAAAGAAGTAAATATATTATGGGCACATTCTAGCTAACTTCTACGCCTCTCCTCTTTCCAACTAGTCTCCTTCCCTTCCTCTTTCCACCGAGAAACAGGACAAGAAAGAACACATGGGCCGCACGCATTCCGTCTGCTTCATCCTCGAAACCTTGAGAAGCGTACCGTATGTACGCATATAGTGACTATATTTCGCCAGCTTGTTTATCCTCTCTTCTTGCAGTTTACCCCGCTATTGTCTCCAGCGCATGCTCGCAATGAATGCGTTAAGATAAAAAGCTTGCCTCCTCTCTCGTCGCCTTCCTATTCTCTCTTCTTCTCGCAATTCACCAATGGCGATGTAGCACTCCCAATTTCTACTTTCTCATACGAAGTATCGAGGAAGTATTGTTATCGCGAAAAAATTCGACCTCGAGATTTTTACGGAAATATACGTTTTAGGTGTCGCTGAATCCGAAAAAGTGGTTTTCGCAATGCCGTCTGTCTGTCTGTTACTGGCTCTGGAGCCTAACCGGTAGAGCGAAAATGAATGAAATCTCGTACTTAGGCATTTTATCATACTGAGCAGAGTATACATAGAAATGGTTGAGATTGATCAATAATTAAGAGTAGTTTATTCTACGCATTTTTAACAACAATCCGATTTTCTCAAAAACTGCTCTTAAGGATTTTGATAAAATTTCGTTCAGTTACTTGAGTTTACGTCTTCAATAATACTGTGTAGTTCATATTTCTCAAAAAATGACTATAAGGCTAGTTTATTGTAGGCAACTTTAACAATAATTCGATTTTCTCAAAAACGGCTCTAACGATTTTGATCAAATTTCGTACAGTTACTTAAGTTTACATCCTCAATAATACTGTATAGTTCATATTTCTCAACAAGTTAGGAAAGTGTACAGCGTATCACAAATGGGCGCGTTTCGTGCAATGGGATTTTTAGAAAGAAATCATATACCTGTACGTAAGGGAAATTGCGTTTTAAAGTTCTTTTCTTCATCATAATTAATGCATTTTCTTCCTATTTAAAAATAGTGCATGCACACGTAAGGAAATTAAACGTTTGTTTGTGAGGTTGTTTATGTTATCAACAATGATGAAGTAACCATGTAAGAAATTTTCAAAGTTCAACTCTATTTAAGACGTTTATGTTTGATTTTCTCGATAACGGCTACTTCTACGATAAAAATGTATAGCAAAAGAAATACTCTTCTCTACTAGTTCTACAACTTTTATTTGAAAAATATTTTTATATGAGCAATACTTTACGAGATATGACGGAAAGTTCATTTTTGTCACCAGTAAAGTGGTACCCCTGTTTGGCGTACGTGATTCATTTTTGCGATTTTCGTATTATATTTGATTGTAAGTCCTTAATGTCAAATTTCATGAAAATCCGTTCAGTAGAAGCCGAGAACGAACATACGGACGGACGGACAGACGATAATAGGCGCTCACGCTGTAAGCGGAACGCGCCTAAAAAATAACTATTTCCCTGCAAGGAATAACTAAAAGAGGAGGTGTGTATGCAGCCGTTAAGCCACGGACATAAAAGACGCTCGTTTGACATTGTTTGCACGATGTTATTCAGCAAAGCGTAACTGTGATAGAAGTATGTGCCGTTTCTCCTATGCTCGGAACTACAAAAGGGGAAGATAAAGAATGGTTTGTAAACCTTATGTTTCTATCAGACATAACGGCGCATTTGAATGCGTTGAATGACAAGCTTCAAGGTAAAAAGCTGACCGAGTTTTACTTGTATGAAGGATGGAAGTAATTTTGTAAGAAATTGCAGCTCTTCGAGGATGATCTACAGACATGGAATCTGGGTTACTTTTCCAAATTGAAAATATTTATTGACTAGCTGAAACGCCCGGCTTCGCTCGGAAAAGACTGGCAAACGATTTTTATTGCTCGGGGCAAACGTTCCCCATTCCTTAATTACGCAAGCGATGCTTACGTTAACATTTACTATTTTCTATATTGTATTGTACGCATTAACGTCTTACTTAATATTCACATGGATAGACGCACCGAAGCCTTTAAAGCGGCAATAAAATTATGTGGATTATGTCAATACTATTAGCCAAAACGTAAACAATAAACAACATCTTGGTTACCGAACAAATGAAAGTAGATTTATCGATTTATGTTGCGATAAATCTTTCAATGTTAATGGTAAAATATGACAATGCTCTAATATTCCTTAAAAATCATTTGACTCACTTTAAAAGTATTCATAGACTATATTTAGGCATATCGTGGTGTTAGCTATTCTTCCTTTACGGCGCGCCACGGCGTGGATTTTCCTTGCATTAATCTTTACGTGTAATATATCTCCCTTTGAAGAGGACAACAATTAAGAAATTTAGCTTTGTTGCCGCCTGGAAAATGGACATCTAAACCGATAAATTTTGGGCTTAAAGGAAAATTTCGAGCGATTTATCATGTAATACTACAAAATATGAACAGAATTAAAATATTCAGTCTTTCGTTCGTAAAATAATCCATTTCCCGTGATCGTAAGTTAATATTTAGGTATATTTATATCCACATCAGTGAAGGACTGCATGGCATTTTGGTGTTTCTCCACACCATTTCCCATGAATTCTTATGGAAGTAGTATTTTGTTGACCCCATGGGGTATAAGAGACCCCGCGGTCTGCAAACCTAGACCAAGTTCTTCCTTTGGTCCATAGGATGGCCCATGAAACTTTTGAATTCGATAGCTTCAACGGTGTAAAAACGTATAAAGAACGTACACACACACACACATACACTCAAATATTTATAAGATAGTGATGAAAATTTAAAATTTATAATACCAAATTAGCATAAGTGTTTAATTTTCTTGAAGAAAGAGTTTTCGCGGCGATTCCAAGACCTCCAAACTCACGGTCCGACGTTTAAATATATACCTATTGTATCCTGAGAAAACAACAGAAATAGATCTCGATCTGCAGTATTTCAAGTTTCTTGGGATTGAGATGGAGTTAATTGACTTCCTGAGTTCAGACGTTTGGGTCGATAAGTTTTCACCTATGAAGGACGAGGTTAAAAAATACGAAAACCGTTGCTTATTGTTAGATATTTGCTCGTGTACTCGGTCTCAGCTTCCAACAAAATTATCGGCAATGAAAAAACTTGCATTCTCTCGTTTGTCTGCATTTGGAACTAGCTACTGTTGCGAGCGTTTTCTTTAATGAAAAAATACACTTCATCCTGTTCGCACAGTAGAAAATTCTGAATCTTGCCTTCGTCTTCAGACTACCAACTATCAACCAAAATTGACAAAATTTGCGTCAAAAATGGAAGGGTAAGGAAGTCATTAATTATATTATATTAATTGTCTTCTTTTCGAAACAGTAAAAACAATTTTTTAAAAATAATGCTTGTAATTCACGCTGAAATTTATTATTAAAAGGTATTATGTTTGACGCATTTTTAGATTGCGCTATTAATTATGAAGAAAACATTTTTAAAATCGGTTCAATGAGAAGTTTTTAAAGCGATTCATTAATAATTACTGTAGCTATAGTATTATAAATAAATCCTGAATAGAAAAAATTAATGTTTTAAATTGTTTTTCATCAAGTGGCACGCGATGAAGGGCGCAAAGAGAAATACTGATGAAAGTGGCACTCGACAGAAAAACGTTGCTGACCCCCTGCTCCATTCTATCTTATTCCTGCGAAGTTTACATGTTACACGGTCGAAGTTTTCAGAAATACGGTATTTCTTTCGAAATTGTGTGTATTTTTCGTACTCTCCGGGCTTTGCTACCTCCGATTTAATTAGCTTCAATGAAGCTTACAAATAGACGAAAGTTTAGCGTTATTCGATTCGCACTTTTGTTTAAGCAACAAAACGATCGATGTTTATAGATAGCAACGTAAATAAATACTGATTATTGTTCAGGAAGCGTTTATTAATGAAAGTAATTGAACGTTCTTTCGTCTATTGAATACTGGAATCTTATATTTTTTGTAAGTAAAATCATTATATTTTACATTATAATGTTTATTAACTTAAATAAGCTCACGTATGTGGTGTACATTTACCGGAGTCAGTGTTCAATCATGGACAACTGTACGTTGCTTTTTCACGGGTTTCTTGTTTACAAGTCATAAAAGTAAATATTTCAGCGAGGCATAATTACACAAGAAATGAAGCTGGATTTGGCGAAAGTGATATATATGATAGGAAATACAATTATTGTTATATTTGAATGCAATACTTTCGGAAACGGATTGTTACAAGCAAATGTGATTAATTGTTAAGAAAAGACAATTGTAATTTAAAAAGTATCTACTATATAGGTATTTGAAAGAGTTTGTATGTTGTGCTGTAGTAGATTCACTAAATCTGTTGAAGTTCAAGGGGAAATTTACTAGTCTACCATAATATGTGTTTGTTCATGGAACTCCTCCTAAACGATAAAAGCTAGAACAGCCAAATTTGGTACTATTCTTCCTTACATCCTAACTTAGTGAATGGTCAAGGTTTGGTCAACCGGGATTAATCAACACGTCACTCCAGCTCGGAGAGAACAAATGGCGTTCTCCGCTGCATGTTTTATGAATCCCTCGCTATATATCGCCCCAGCGAATCTTGATCCGCATCGGAGGATTCGGAGAGATTCGAAAAAGAGCGAAGGACGAGCAAGATGGATCGAGCGGGGGGGGGAAAAAAAAGGAGAACGCGGATTACAAAGAGCCTCGGGATGAATTTATATAATGCTACTGCATAGTTTTCCTCGAGTGACTCAAATGTAAATTTAAATGAAAAAGTGAAGATTAGTTTTTAGAAAAAACAGCGCGTTAAATTCTCGCCGTGACGAACTCTTGTGTGGATGCTCGGCTCGTTTCGCGAATATTGATCAACATGACATCATAAGTACAGGTCGTGTTAACAAATATTTTAATAAAATAACAATGTATGCGTTATGATATTACTAGTGTGATGTCCGTTGAAATATCAAGGGAAGAATTATAGATAGATAGATAATTATTATTTTCATTTAAAATAATTATTATCACACTTTTACATAAAATATTTTGCCATACACAACATTTCTAGTTAATATTCTGTTGTTGACGGGATATCTTTAGTTAAACTTAAAATAGTTGCCTCTCTTTCCGTCCCTCTCCCCCTTCCCCCTCTCACACCCTCTCTCTCCCTCCCCCCTCTACTTCCCTCTACTTCCCTCTCTTCACCTCCCTCTCGCTCCCCCCTCTACCCCCCCTCTCTCGTATTAAAAGCATTCAAAGCACGTTTATGCACATAAGGTTTGAATTAACAATATTATACAGAGGTCTAACAATGGAATTGGTAGGCAAGGCAACATCCCCTTAAAATGGTAAGATTTCCTCAAACTGTGTGAATTAAACGTTTACATTGAGAAATTTTTGAGCTGTAGGCGGAAAATGATGAACTGAATAAGAAATTTTATAACGTTTTCTTCAAAATGATTTATATCCGAAGATTATAGGTCAATTTTTTCTAATTTTAATCAAAAAAATCTGATTTGGCCAACACATGACTTTCTCCATATTTGGGGTATAGATATTTAATTTATTATGAATAGCATTATGAGGCAAAATTATCATTTCGTATCGTAAAAGAATACAGCCGTCCTTATTGCCGTAAATTACGTATATTTTGAATATGTATAGAGAATTCACCGCGACGTGGTGGTGGCGCTGTATACTGGTATTAAGAAAAACCAAAATATCTCCGAAATGGATGGTTCTACGAAAATTTGTTTCAAACAAAACTTGGAATAAATATTATTCTGTACAATTTTGGTCCTCACGAATATTACCAATAACGATGTTTTTAAGGAGATATTTGACGGAAACCGAAAAACCGATTATTTATAAATAATTCCTAAACAATAACTGCTATGGAAAATGGTTTGAAATAAAAGATGTAAGAAATTATATTTTCTACATTTTTTGTAATGGTCAGTGTATACGATAATGACGTATTATCGGAGAAATATCGGAAAAACCGAATCGGGTTTCGAATAAACCTCTACTTCCGGTTAACCGGTATTGCCCAAAAACTAATCAGTTCTTTGTGCTCATTCTAAAGTGTTATATATGAAATTTGGTGTTAATATGACAAGTACGTTTTGAGTTCGAGCGCCCTCAATCACATACATCCACACAGACACGTACATCATTCCTAAAGTGGTCTAAACGTGTTCTAGGGGCCTCAAAACGTGTATTTCCGTTGAAATCTCGAAGTCGATTTTTTTCGTCATCACAATACTTTCCCATTACTACGTATGGAGAAAGTAAAAAATCAGAACTTTTCAAAAAAAATTTATTTACAAATAATCGAGGATGTTGGCGAGCCTTCGGCTCACTTTTTTTTAGATTATAATGCCTTTTATATCGGGTGTAACCATATTAATAATTCTTTGTTTATCGTGTGATTCGCTAATGTTCTTCGTGTGTCCAATATTGAGTATTCTTGGTAATCCCATATCTTATCGACTTCTTTGGAAATGTTAACGAGGTGTTAAATTCTTCCCAAGGCTGGTGCCATTTTTTATAGAAGACTTTTGTCACTATTTGTGAGCTAAATTTAATCGTCGCTCGCTGATTAGTTTTTTGTAATGGTTACATTCATTACATATACAGGGAGTCAATTAGTTCGCATCAACGTTTAAATCAGACGGAATTTATATTGGAATCTGTTGTCATAACTAATGAAACCTTTCAATATGCACTGTTTATGGAGGACGATAAAAACGTTAGATTTATAAATATTTTAAGCTGTCCCGTAATATGTAGGTCGTTGGAGTACATATATCTAGGAAAATTATTGCCAATAAGACGATTTTTATAATGCTACCTAACATGCAACCGCAAAGTATTATTTGACTGGCAATCACTTATTGCTAGTAATTTGAATCCTTAGTAATTCGAAGTTTCAATTTAATTGGTAGTGTGCAGTAACTTGTTGGTGCGAAATATTTTCTTAAATAAATGCAAATACACGTGGGCGCCACTCGTTAATATCGTTACACAGACGATGGTAATCAATTTTCTTAGTAATTGTAAGCGTATTTTGCAACATCTCGAGAATCACAGCAGCATCCCCTTAAATTGTCGAAGAGTTCACTGGACGCGAAACGCTCAAAAATGTTTCGTTAATTGTATGTTGTCGGTTCGAGTAACTTTTTCAATCTGCCGATTTCCTTTTGTTCCAAGCATCCCGATCCTATTTCTTCATCCGCATCTTTTTTTCTTTTAAATGATGCCTTCCCCCAGCAAAGCCAAGGGCTTGTCTGCAGGTAGGGGAGAAACCCCAAGACGAATCACAACATCCATGCCCGAAGCGAGATTCGAACCCGCGACCTTTGGGTCAGAAGGCAGGCGCACACTGCCTACCAGTCTTATCCCGGCCGGCGACACCTATTACGTTATTTTTATTTATTTATTTTTTTTACAAGTTCGCAAAAAGCGCTTTACGGCCCTTTGCAGTGAGCGTGATAACAATAACAAACGCATACGGCCGTGTCCTCGGCAGGATTCGAACCCGACATCGGGAGCTAGACACGCTAACCGCCTCCACCTTGGAATCTACGTCGAATGTTCTCCTTGTCTTTGCCGGGAGTGTCTTTTTAAAAGTACATCTTTCTCTCTCTCTCTCTGTCTTGGAACCTTTTATTCCGGAACCGATTTTCGCCTCTGATGGAGTGTTGCACCCTCAGACGGATCCATCTCCATTTTATTATTCGGACAACGATGATCAATAGACCATTGCGGCGTTACGGATGTGAATATTTTAATCGCACGTTTTCCGTCGTCAATGGACGAAGTCTCTTAGGTTGAATGGACCTTGACGTAACGTGACCGTAGAAAACCCCTCTTGCTTCATTTCTCGATTCCAATCGTCGCCTTGACGTCGCCACCCGCACTCTCCTTCCCCTCCCCCCTCTTCCCCCTCCCCCCGCCTCCTCCTCCTCCTCCGGCATTCCGTTTCCTTCCTCCCTTATCGGATGCTCCCCCCTTAGGAGAGAGAGAGAGAGCCTTTCACCTTTCATTTTCTTCCTTATCGCTTCTTGCCTTTTTTTTTTCGGATCCCCACTTTTGCTTTTTGCAGCGCCCTCTGGCGGACGTTTTCCCTCACGAACCTCGATGGCACGCAATCGCTTCTCCTCCCCCCCCTTCCTCCTCCTCCTCCTCCCAAAAAAATTCTATTTTCGAGACCCGTTTAGGGATTTTTTCTTTTTTTTTGCCGCTTCTGACGTCCTTCCATACTTATCATGTCGTACTTTCCTTCGAATCCACCTAGTGCTCCCCTCCCCCTACACCCTCTCCTCTTCCCCCTCCCTCTAAACCCCACTCCCCTCCTACCCTCTCCCCCGTACCCCCCTCCGAGCGCTGTTGCTTTCGAGGCCGCTATATAGCGATTTCTCTCGTCACATTTTCCTTCTCCATGGAGATTGTTTATTTTTTCTCTTGGGACTTCCTCGGATTGGAGTTGTTTTCTTCGGCCGAAATCCGCGCAATATATGTGTGATAGGGAGACCCTCGTGCGAGATTTTTTTTTTTTACGTGGTCGACGAAACTGTGATGGAAAGGAAGTCAAACGCAACCGTTTTTTAATAAAACTTTTTTTGCCGCCTGAAATCTTTCCCGGTAAAGTTTTTTTGAAGGTAAAATAATTGGTTAGACTCGACTTTCACTTGTGATACCACGAGGTCTCTAGATAACATCAATTACTGAAGAGTGTGTGTTACTTACAGGAGGGGAATAGCGTATTTGTTTTTTTTTTGAATTCATTAAAAGTTTTATCACTCCGATATTCCCGATTTAGTGCTTTTTAATGAAAATTAATACACTACATTATAAACAAAACGAACTCTCGTGTAAGCGCTCCCCATAGATGATTCTGGATCTCTTTTGTTTTTTTTTTTTTGCTGCTCAGGGCATGTATCAGGCATCTGATCGCTTCAAATTGTAACATGATGCGATTATTTAATTTAATTTCTCTGTGATAACTATTACCGGTAAAAATGAATTATTTTTCCATCTTCTTTCACCGTTTCATCCAAATGTTAAAACGTTGCTGCGACGGGCAATTTGTATTTAAAAAATTTTAAATGTCGTTCTCATAACTTGGATTTCGTTCAAACTTTCGCAAAAATATAGTACGCGCGTTGCATAGACAGTCACGACGCCAAACCAAAACAAACCCTCAAATAAAGTGAATGCATAAATACATTGTATGTACAGCCATCTGGAGGAAGTTAAATATTACCCATGGACTTCCAATTTATACATTTTCACAAGGCACCAGTAAAAACTTTAATTTAATACGTTTATTTGTGCGTGCCCGTCATTCCTGAAGGGCAATTACGCTGGTACCACATATATTTAATTTTTCGTGGATCCTTCACGGATCTCCTAAACTTTACCCCAGTTTTAAAGAGCGATCCACACTCCCACCTCGTGCCTTCTCATTCTATCCGAGCTAACCCTCTCCTCTATTCCCTTCGCCATGTTTTAAATTGGAGCCTGTCATCGCGATTAGTCGCACCAGCGGAAGCAGAACGAGTCACAGCGACGCGTTTCCTTTCATTTAGCAATTGGGGGTGTGGAGGGGGGGGGGGGGGGGCACAATTAGCAAGGGCGCCAGCGATACAAAAGAAACGACTATCTCGCAAATTAGGAGAGGTTATATTTATTCATTTTATTTGCAGGTCGCGACATTGGCGGATTTAGGCATTCGGGAGCCCCTGGCGCTTCAACTATTGAGGGGCCTCTGGCGCTGAACAATCGGGAGGCCCTGCAATCTAAATGTTATATGCTGAAACCTCGCCAAACGACCGCCACTTTATTTTACCTCTCATAATGATTGCATTAATAAATAAAGTATCACAGAACAAGAACGTGAATTTTTCTACGTCCTTTTCAAAGTAACATACCCATTTAATACATCTGAGATTATATAGAAAACCGTTTTTTCGGGCCCCTTGTTTCGAGGGGCGTCCGTTAATCGTGGGCGTGTGCGTGGGATTTCGCTGGTTTTAAAGCCATTCGAAGATTGATCATCGACCTTGCCGGTTTCACGGGTTGTTGATTCCAACAATCGATACATTACCACTTTGCGATAAAGTGCACAAGTTACTCGCAATTTTTTTCGATGCACGGTTTGCCTATATCATTAATTTTCCCCATGCTGTTACCAGTCATCTACGTAATACCCGGAAAATCACCAGATTGGTGTGCGGCAGGGGGTGCAGTGCACCAAAGCCTACCTTATAACTTCTCTCGCGGGAATTACTCTCCTGTTGTGATCCCGTATAGTCCTTGGGAAAAACGAACCCTGATATCGCTCTGTCCTACAGTCGATCTCTCGTATTTTATCCTTGTGATCGTGCCTACCCATGTAATCAGGTGCCTCTAATGTTCCTGAGACCTCCTCTAATAGAACTTCCTTCCTAAATTTCTCCAGAAGCCTTAACCAAGCGCTAATTCTTCGGTCCTCTAGCGTCATCCAATTCAACTCCTTCAAGAGTGATGTGACGTTTAATTTTTGCTCATATTTTTGCTTTACGAATCTGAAGGTGATAAATGATACCATCCGTGGTTCTGGCCAAAAATGAAGTTTTTTCTCCCGAATGTTAATTATATCCTATAGAAGATGACCTTCCAGCTTTTTTCGTTAAAGATATTACCTAATCGGCCATAAAATTTCATTCTTAGTGCAAATAACTTAAATGGTTTCCATTCGTTACTTTTACAAACGTGTCGTTGACTGAAATGACCCATGAGGTCCTTTTCTTCGAACTCGTAATCTGTTAATTAGAAAAATATTTATCGAGCCCGCCTTTTAAGCTTACAATCCAATAGCCATAATTATGAAGACGTGATCAGCTGAGCATTTCGGCTGTAAAGCAGTTACCCTCAGTGGTGATTTTACAATAGAAGTAGAACCCTTTCATTTGTCGCCGAAATGAATATGTATGTGATTTTCCTAAATTTTTTCACTTTCGGCTATCATTATTCTGCGTAACTATGATTAACTTGTATCTAATGCTGGTTCTTGTCAAATTGCAAATAAGTGTAAACAGATAACTGACCAATTCGCCGCTAGATGGCAGGAAAGAGTATTTATTCTCGTTTTCAGCTGCTACCTGCTAGGAAGTAGTAGGTAGATATTAGGAGCAATTATGTCGTGAGCCGATGGATCTAAAATTTTTAGCATTACATTACGATAAGATAAAAATACCTAGTTTGTGGCTGGATTTTGTATCTTAGCCATAGTGACACTAGCATAACCATCATGCTATTCACTTTGAGTTTTCATTATTTAGATTTTAAATCCTGACTTTGTGGTCAAATATGTTTATTCCTTATTTCTATTTGTATCGTTCCGTTGCCTAAGTTCGATTATTCCGTCGCCTGTGTGGTTGTGGCCACGCTTTCTACGATTTTTGAGAGAAATAGAAGAACCTATTCCCATAGAGCGAGTTGTTTACTTTTTTCTTCGCTGGACAATGTTTTGTCGAGTTGCTGTTAGGGATACGATATCGAAATGGAAGTATCGATACCTTACTCATATGAGAATCGAATCAAAAGTATCGATACCACGAAAATATCGAAAGTACTCATATGAGTAGGTATCGAATCAAAATAATTAAAAATATTAGATTTATTGAACATAAAGAAAGGCACATTCATCAAAGTACAATAAAATCTACACCTCCCACTCCTTCCATGGTAACACCTTTCATGTTAATTAGGGATGTCTAATTAGTGATAAAATGTATACATTATTAGCATTAATCGCCAGAGTTTCTCTGAATCGCAGCCGGAAGTTGAACATTGTTGTGGCGCCATTATTAAAGAATCTATACAATGTGAACCGCTCTTATTTTTCTGACAATTTTAGTTAATTTTAGGTTTAGAAAACCCATTGCGTGCACTGTGGTGGAAAAATGTGGTCGGTAGGTTGCAATTTCAACAACTCTTGCGTTTCAAAACTTTTCTTACTACAGTGAGACGGCAACCAGCAATACACGCTCATTGCACCTTTGCTAAAACTTCGCAGAAATGTTTGTACAGAATAAATTTCTTCATAACCGTCTGTTGGAACTTGAACTACAGCACTGGGGACTGGATTTAGGTTTTGTCCACGTTTACTGGTATTTGGTCCCACTGTGCGCCGTGGACGATTTTACTTCCCTCAAATTGTGCCTCACTTTTGCTGGGCAAGTTTCACGGGGCTGATCGGTATTTACTGTGGTTACATTTTGTTACTGCATGTACTCATTTGATTCGATACTGAGAAAAATGTACTCATATGAGTGGAGTATCGAAAGAAAAGCATCGAGTACAAAAGTACTTGGTGTCGAAAGAAAATTATCGATATGAGTAAAGTATCGATACTTTTTCGTATCCCTAGTTGCTGTTTTGAGTAAGGAATGAAGTTTTTTCACATCGATTGGCGATGAAGTTTTACCATTCGATTCACTCGCTGTTTTTTAGGCGCGTTTCGCTTCCAGCATAAGCGCCTATTAGCGTCGGTCTGTCCGTCCGTCTGCGTTCTCGGATTCCCAAACGGTTTTTCATGAAATTTTATATTAACGACTTACAGTCAAAGATAATAAGAAATTCACGTGTAGGTACTTACGTATTAACGGAACTACCGAAACTGATTGACCTGTCTCGACGTATCTGATATTGTTTATGTTAGCAACAGTGAAGAAGTAACCATGCAAGAAAGTTCAACTCGAATTAAGGCATTCTTGTTTGATTTTATTGATAACGACTACTCCTACTATAAAAATGTATAGAAAAAGAAATACTCTGCTTTATGTACAAGTTTTATTTGAAAAATATTTTGATATGAGCAACACTTTACGAGATATAACAGAGTTCATTTTTGTCACCAATAAAATGGTACCCCTGATTGGCTTACGTGATTCATTTACGTGAATTGGTACTTACGTATTAACGGAACTACCGAACTATAACGGAACTACCCCGAACTGCAGGATTTTAATGAATACCACTAGTTCAACAATATTACATTTATTATATCTCGTTTGACTGTTGCTAACCCATGACTGATTGGCCGGTCTCGACATTTACTAACCCAATCACCGGACAACGGGTAGGGATACTTTGGTTCCGGGCGAGGCGAAGGGCGCGGTAGCGCCCGGAGACGACTACCCATTAAAACAAAGCGAGCCGAAGGCTCGTCAATATATCCTTTCAAATTGCGGCGCAACAATCAAGAGGATATAACATTGAAAGGATATAGCCCCGTGGTTTCAGTCTGATGGAATTATTGCAGATATTTTTGTAAAAAAACCTTTCGAGAATTCTAATTCGTGAGATTTGCTTAAGTTATAACAGCGACAGTTAATTTTCCGGATTTTTTGCTCGTCTCATTTTGACCGATAAGTGTAATTTAAAACAGGTGCACATTCCGGAGTTTTAGTTCTTAGCATATTCCAAAGGAAACGGCGTACTAAATGATACACCGGCAGTTGTTACTTGGCCGTCCCCCTTATAGCACTAATATTAGTAAGGATATTGTTTCGTAAGAGTTGTTTTGCGAAACTTAATTTCGCAGGCAGAGAGGAAGGGACCGACGAAAGGAAATGAGTAATTCGTTCGGATATTTCGCAACCCGAGTTTCGAGACACATCATATGTATTTCAAGAGACGTAATTTCCTGTCTTCCAGACTTGTGTTTTAAGCGTGACAATATCTCCTCCTCCCGTCTGAGACTCCTTCATTCGGAGACACGGCGCCATCTATTTTCTTGCCTCATCACTCCCCGATATGCGAATTTTATCCCGAG